>CM076584.1:1007177568-1007280123 GCA_034641835.2 Pinus albicaulis
CTCGCATTCAATAGGAAATACGGATTCCACCCCGTGCACTAACTGAAACGGAGTAAAGCCAGTTGCAGTTTTCACTGACGTCCTGTATGCCCAAAGTGCGGGATATAGCATAATATGCCAGTTGGATCTAGCTTTATCAATTGTCCTTTGAAGAATTGTCTTCAAGGATTTATTCACGGCTTCCACTTGCCCATTGGCTTGAGGATAATATGGAGATGAATGCTCCTGCTGGAAACCCAATTTGAGAGCCAACTCAGCCATCATACTATTCTAAAAATGACTGCCATGGTCAGTGACAATCTCTCTAGGAATACCAAAACGAGTGATAACCTGGTTGAAAAGGAAAAGAGCTGCAGTCTCACCATCATTCCCAAAAGTAGGCATAGCCTTGACCCACTTCGTAAAGTAGTCTACTGCTACGATAATGTACTTGTGACCTTTTGCCGAAGGTGGGTTACAAGTAGTATAATCAATACCCCACTTTGTAAAGGGTCCGACAGTAACGACTGGAAAAAGCGGAGCTGGATGAGCACGCATTTTTCGAGTATAAACCTGACACGGATGACACTTTTTGACCGATTCAATACAATCTTTGAAAATCGAGGGCCAAAATTATCCAGCACGCAAAATATTTTGGGCTGTAGCAAGCCCAGATAAATGACCCCCACAAGCTCCACTGTGAGAATCATTGAGCACAGCCTCAGCTTCTTCGAAAGTTAAGCAGTGTCTTAGGATTGAATCAACCCCTCGACGGTACAAAGCATCACCAATAATCAGATAATTCTTGGCTAAGTGACGCAGCTTACGACGCTCATCTTTCGAAAAAGAAGAGGGAAACTTCGCAGTCTGGAGATACACAATGATATCCCCGTACCAAGGATCTTGTGGAGAGATTAGAAACAAGTGTTCGTCCGGAAAGGACTCATCATAGATCATCTCCTCTCCACAAGGCAACTCGGAGATCAATTCCGCAAAGACTAATGACTTCTTGGATTTGGCAGACATGAACTCTAAATCAAATTCTTGTAATATCACAATCCATCTATTATACTTGCCCCCAATCACTCGCCTGCTGAGGACAAACTGAAATGGATTGGCAGCTGCCAAGACATAAGTTTTGCGAAGAATAATATAATGTCGGAGTCGCTGTACAGCATGAACTGCTGCCAAGGCTAATTTTTCTATCGGGGTGTATCGCAGCTCAGGTCCTACCAGTCCTCGACTAAGGTAGTAAATAACATGCTCAGCCAGAGCATCATCCTCCTGAACCAGAACCATACCAATGGTAGATTCTGCTGTAGCCAGATACAAAAGAAAATCTTTGCTATAATTAGGTCTCAGCTCTTTACCCTTTTTCCACGCATGCCATTAAAATTATGAAAAATACATGTTCCCTATTTTGGCCGGGTTACCAAACTAACCACCCTGCCACGTACAATCGTTTCCAACCGTTGAAACTACTCAAGGGAGTATAAAACTTCATGTGTATGGCCTAGGAAAGAGGATTAATGATATTATGAATCATTGGTGAATTTCTAACTCAAGTTTCTCGGGTAGCCCCGCACTCCTGCAGAGTTCTGCCAGCTTGCTGGGAATCTAGAGGCCTGCTGGGTTACAATCTACACAAGGAAAGGTGGGCATGCTACTTAAGAAGGACTCACACAACCATGCCCCCGCTTCTCCGTGGAGGTTGTAACCCAACAAACCTCTAGGGTGATATTCCACAAACGTAACCGACTCTAATAGGGATGCACCGGAGGCACGGGGAATCAGACTTGGATAGGGAATACCAACAGAGTATAATATCAATAATTCCCTCTCTCCCTTAGGCCATACACATGAGGGGTTTTTATACTCCCTCCAAGTAGTTTCAACAGTTGGAAACAGTTGGCCACGTGCTGGGGTGGTTGAACTACCTAAGTAACCATCAACCCAGCCCGAAAATAGGGAATTTTTATATATTTTTTCATAATTTTAATGGCATACGCGGAAAAGTGCAGCTGGACTCGCGTATACACGCGGAAAAGTACGGGCATAGTTGCGTATGGGGATTTTTACACTGTTTTTAAGTGAATTTGTCCAAGTCTGTAGGAATGGGTGCCCAAAGCCATAAAAGCAATCATGAATCATATCAAGGTGAGAAATGATGCTATAACACAGCTTGTTTTACTACAAAAAGATGATCATGGATGTGAAAAACCAATAGAATTTTTTAGTAAAGCACTTAGAGATGCATCTTTGAAATACAATATCATGGAGAAACAGGCTTTTGCACTTGTGAAAGCAATTAAAGATTTCAGAGTTTATATATTATATTCTCATGTGATAGCTTATGTACCTAATGTTGTCGTTAAAGACATCTTGACTCAAGATGGTATTGAAGGCAAAAGAGGTAAGTGGATAGCTACCATATTAGAATATGATATTGAGATTAAACCAACAAAACTCATAAAAGGTCAAGGTTTGGCTCAACTCATGACTGAAACTAATTGCCAAGCTTTGGACATCAACGAGCTGGATGACGAACAGGAGATGGCGACTCCACACATCAGTCAAGCCTTTTTAGATTCACCCTGGTACACTGATATCATTTATGTTTTGCTAAACCTGCAAGCTCCTCCATGGTTGTCCAAAACGAAACAAATATTTTTGAAAATGACATCTTTAAAATATTGTATTTTAGATAATGCTCTTTTTTGGAAGAATCATGATGGAATCTTATTAAATTGTTTATTGAAAGATGAAGTTGACAAGGTACTTAATGAATTTCATGCAGGGGATTGTAGTGGACATCTCTACTGGAAGTCAACTGTAGATAAAATCTTAAGGGCTGGTTTTTACTGGCCAACCTTGTTTTCAGATGTTAAGAAATTTGTAACTTCTTGTCATAAGTGTCAGATCTTTGAGGGCAAAAGAAAGTTGTTACCTTTACCATTAAAACCAATTTCCACCGAGAGACCCTTTCAACAATGGGGACTGGATTTTATTGGAGAAATCCATCCCCCTTCTTCTGGGCAACACAGATGGACTCTTACTACCACAGATTACTTTACTAAATGGATTGAAGCTATCCCATCTAGACAGGCCAATGATTCTATAATTATAGGGTTTTTAGAAACTAATATACTTTCAAGATTTGGCTGTCCAGAGAAAATTATAATAGATAATGCTGCTGCATTTAATTCTAAGAAAATGATTAGTTTCTGCAATAAATATCACATCACTTTAGGCCATTCAACAGCCTATTACCCCCAGGGTAATGGACTGGCAGAATCCTCCAATAAAAGCCTTATTAATATCATTAAAAAATTATTGGAAGAAAATAAAAAGAACTGGCATAAGAAACTGACCAATGCATTGTGGGCAGATAGACTTACAACTAAGAAATCAATTGGGACCAGTCCATATGAATTAGTTTATGGCATTGAGGCAAGATTCCCATCATCTTTAGGAATTCCTGTTATGAAGTTACTTCAGGAGGCTCAAGTGGAACCAAACGATATTCAGAGAAGAATTAACCAAACAATTCACTTGCAGCAAACCAGAGAAGAAGTGTATCAACGATCCCAAGTCTTGCAGGAAAAGTTAAAGAAAATGTTTGACAAAAGGACTAAAGCAGAAGATTTTCAATTAGGAAACAAAGTTCTGAGATGGGATTCCAGAAGGGAAGATAAAGGAAAACATGGGAAATTTGATTTCTTATGGAAAGGACCTTACATCATTCATGCTTTACAGGGAAATAACACATACTTTTTGAAGAATTTGGATGGTTCAGAAGCTGAGGAAGGACCAGTCAATGGTCGGATGCTAAAGCACTATTTTGATCCTATTTACTAGGATGTTCTGATTTTTTCTAACTTGTACATAATATATCCTTTCTAATGCATCAGTTTTGATTGGATGGTGACTTCTTGGAGTTGAAGCCCGAAGTGAAGGCCCTAAGCTTCAAAAGTTTCACTATCATATATACAATAAAACTACCAGAAGAAGGAGATTACATGGTTCAGTTTGAAGACATTTTGAGGCATCTGACCTGCTGTTCTTGACTTTTCACAAGGAAAAGCCATCCCCAAGTGGAGCCAGTGTTAGACTCCTATACCAATAGGTGTCATTTTTCATGATTGTCTTGATTGAACTATGAAATATGTTCAAACCTTTTTCTTGAGCAAAGGTGTTCCATATTCTTGAAAAACCAAAAAATCAAAAAATTTAAAAAATGTAAAGAGGGTATACCCTAAAAGAAAAATCAAAGGGTAAGAAAAATAAATTGGTCAAAAAGTGAAAGAAATGAAACCCAAACAAAATTAGACCAAGGAAAGTGTGCAAATCCAAGTGCCACTACTATTTCATGTTCTGTAATAAAGCAATTGAGTGTAGCTTGTCAAACTTTTGCCACAATTTGTTAAGAGTCAAACTGTTTAAACTTGACTCATTCATTTTTCAATTTCATGTTGTAGAATAGAGAATAAATATCTGACCAAACAGTTTAATCTTGGCAGATAAGTAGATAGGTAGAGTTAATAAAAGGTGCTCAACAGTTTAATCTGAGCCCTTGGATGTAATAAGTGTAGACTTAGGTAGATTTTCCATGTAAAAGAAAAGAATATTGATAAGGGTTTTCCAGTCTAAGTGCACCCTAATAAAGAAGAGAAAATGGTAGTGTAAAGTAGATAGGGTAGGTAGATGGTGTTGCAAAGTTTCATGTGATGAGTGATGGTGCTAAATGTGTTTAATCCTTTACTTTCATCACAAGTACTGAAGCATAATATACATTGGAAAATTCACAGAAAGCAAAGTCAAAATCATTAACTTCCCACATCACTCTTTCCCTAAGAGTTTTACTAATTTCCCCAAAGTGCTAAGGTATTTGAAGATTAAAGGGGCTCAAGGCATTTCCTTGACTTTTGGAGGGACCGGACCCTCGGCCTAATGATCAAAAAGACCTAAGTACTTGAAGTTATTTATCATTATAGTCATTCACTTTTAATCTTTTCCTAAGTAAAATTCTATTTTACTTAGGAAAATCATGCAAATTTCCATAATAATCCCTCAAAATTACTTGCTATTCTATGTTTAAGTGTTGAAGTTGAGATGATACAATTTACTTCAGAAATCTTCACTTTCCTAGTTGTGTAAAGTATTTTGAGTTTCCCTTGTTTCCTTTGTCATATTAACATTTAACTTTAAATATTAAATCCTTATATAAATTACCTTTCCCTATATGTATAACTCCTCCTATGTAATATCCCCAAAACCCTCTTACTATAGATTTTTAGCCAAAGTAATTTTTTTTTTTTCTAAGTTAAAGTATTATATTAACAAGAATAAATATAGTACATCGTGCTAAAGTCAGAACAATACTGTCGTGGGAGGCACGAAATCGTATTTAACATAGTTTAGATCGCCCCGTGTGAGGGAAACTAGCCTGTAGCACCACCATTTGAAAAAATCCCACGCAGGGGATCGAACTAGGTTGTCCCTGACAAAAACTTGGAACATTGACAGTAGATAACAGTAAAACTGGACCATGACAAAAACTGGACCATTGTGAATTCTGAAGATGGTCATTGACAAAAAATGGACCATGACAGTAGAAAAATTTAAAACAACATAACCAACCCTCTGAGAGGGCAGAGAAATAGCAAGAGAAACATAAAAGAGGGCCGAATTACTCATCAGGAGCCACCTCCTCGATCCTGCATCCATAATCTTCTGGTTCGCCACGATCACTGAGGAAGTCTGCTTCGGAGTGGACCGCTGTTTTGGGGGAAGGATTATCCACCAAATTTGCCTGACCGCGTCCAGAATCTTCCTACAGAACCTCCTTGCTCCCGCTGGGTTGACCCCTTGAACCTTGCTGCGCCTCGTCCATGTTCGTGCCCTCGACAGGACCCAACCCTTTCGACGGATTCTCAACCTGGGGCTCCTCCAGAAAAACAGCAGAAATGGCTACAGTGACTCTCGGCCGGTTGAGTGCGCAGTCAAAAGAGATGAGAGCGGTGTGGGATTGTGCTGGCAGCGCATCGGAAGAGGGAGAGTCTAGCCTGCGGCCAGAACGGAGTAGGCGGCCATGGAGGAGACGAGGTAGGCTTTTCGAGGGTGAAGAGATTTCAAAGGGCGAGCTGGCAGGGGAGGGCGAACGCCTCCTGGCACTACGAGAGGACCCGCGTCTGCAATGCATCCTCTGCCTTAGCCTAGGAATTCTTGCAGCCGAATTAGAACTGGAACTCTGGAGAGCCGAAGAATTGATAGGGGGCAGCGTTGGAGGAATGCTCAGAACAACCGTGGCCAACATGCAAGGACCAGAGAGAGAGATGTGAATTCTCTCATCAAGCTCCAAGCAACAGGTGCTGTGACTTCGTTTACCCGTGGTGGTGCGTTCGCTGGCCTTTTCTGTATCAGGTTGGCACCACCAATTCATCGGCGCAGGGGAGAGCGGTGCCATGACATATAACAGCTCGCCTCTGCAACAAGCAAACCTTAACATTGAATGACCGATCAAATGAACCTGATATGAAACGCTGTCACTGCAGTCGAGACTGCCTCGAGCGCCATCCTCCAGATCGAAATGAGCCTCCATGTTTAATGCCATAAAGAGCAAGCGATGTGTATTAACTACGTTCAGGCGGGTGCGCTGGTCCCATGTGGGAAGGCAGGTGGCCTCCCGTCCGGTGGACCTCCGTCCCGTCATCACCATTAACTTTTAAGCCAAAGACTCCGCATCCGGGTAGCCAAAAAAGTATTTAAACCCATATAATAAAATCAAATTCCCACATTATACACCCTTTGGCTAAAAACATATCTTTATAGACTATTCCCGCCCCCTATGTTAATTAAATTATTTTAATTTAATTACCATATAATAAAAATAAACGAGAAAAAGGGTTTTTAACATATATTTATATGTTTTAAACGAAAAAAATAAATAACCCATCCCCTTGGTATTTTCCTTTCAGCCGACGCCCTAACTAGAGTTAAAGTTCTCAAGTTCCAAGTCTAAACTCTGGTTTAAAAACCAAATCCCCGATCGATTGCCCACATAATACAGGGATTAATTAATCGCCCAGATTAATTAATAACCAACCTTTTCACCAATCAAAAGCCGCCCGGAATAATTAATTAAATGTTAATTATTTTGAAAACCCGTTGGACCCGCACATTAACTCCCATGCCATCTCCCCGTCCCATCGTCCATTGGATCATTCCATCGAAAATCCACGGTGCACATCCTTTCCGCTGGCCATCTCCCGTCCGAAGATTAACGTGCGAAATGCCGACGGTTTCCAAACAGTGCACCGGCTACGTGTCAATCGCTGAATGGATTCGCTGCCATTTCGTCTAATACCGCCAACTCCCGAAAGCGATGCGGAAATTACCGCTTACTGACCCACCCCGGTGACGTGTCCTCCCGTACCCTGATGACATTACTCCCAAAAATAATAAAAAAAGCCCGTTGACTTTGCAAATAAAACAAAATTCCGCGTATTTTCTATCATTTCGTTTGGTGAAAGTGACTGCGTCCTCCACTGAAAATTTGAAAAATCTGCTTTAAACTGCTGTCGACCAAAATTGCTGAATGCTATTGTTATACTAGTGCCTGAGCATTCATCCGCCATTAACCAGTGCCTGTAAATCTCGACATTTTCCATAAAACAGGTATTTATCCGATTTCTTGCTGGAACTCTTTGAAAAATCCGCATTCCAGTGTTAAATTCACACCATAGTCTGAAGACAAAGTTAATATTGGTTGGTTTTAGTTCCTGCAACTAAAATCAAACTTCCAAAACTAAAATTGCGCCCGTTCTGTGAAAAACCCCCGAAATTTCCACTTTGAATACACAAGAACCAAAATGGAAGTTCCGGTAGCCTTGAGTGTAGCCCCATTAAACGCCCCTCACAGAGAATTGGAATACTTGCCACTAGTGGATAAATATTTTCAAATTAAAGACTTAGTTTTCAATGAAAATCCCCTTCGAAGTTATTGTCGCTGCAGAGATGATTATTCGAAAGGTTTGGATATCATTGGGTTATGGGAATCCAATTTTCCAAGATATCTCATCCCCTCAGTCCATATTTTCCCAGAAATTATCCACTACTGTCACTCCAATTATGATCCAATTCAAAGAGCAGTGTTGTCTCTTGACCAGAGTATCCTTTTCCCCATTACTCCTCAAGCTATCAATACAATGCTCCATTTTGAACCTGATCAAAATCTTACTCCCTTGTCCATGGAAGAACTACTTGAAAAGTCTACCCAATTGTCCCAAGAAAAATTGAAATGCATTTGCCAGACCTTTATGTTACCTGAACATCAACCTAAGGGCCCTCCTCCCTATGGTTTTGCATTTTTTACTGAATTAAGCAAGCTCATCCTGAATATGATATCCTTTGTACTAGGTTTTAATACTAGTGAGTATGTTGATGAATTAACCCTAGTATTATTATCCATCTTCACTCCTGGACAACCTCCTGCTGCGAAATATGACTTTGCATCTTTCATTGCAAATAAAATCCATGACCAGTTCATGAGGTTAGATAATGAGAAAGTGTTTAAATATTCCTCAGTCATTTACCATCTCATCATCTATTATCAATCAGAGAAGTTCCATTTTCCTGTTCAAAAGCTTGATGCCAAGGGAAACCCTAGATCTGTTATATTTTGGTCTGCCATAACTCACAGTTCCTATAATTCTCCCTATTCTTATGCTGAGTTCATTGATCTTTTCATACATCCTGCAACTACCTTGTTGATAGGAGTTGCTCCTCCAAGGCTCAGCAATGAGATTAAGAAAACTTTACAGCTTTCAAGGACATACAAAGTTGGAGACTGGTATTTGTACCAAAATTATTCAGAAATCAGAATATATGGATGTGAAATTTGTCCATTCAAGCTGCCTAAATATGTGCCTATGAGACTTTTTGCCTTAGAATATTTCAGGAAAATGAATAATTCTGATGTTATTCATTTTTGTAACGCTAAGAAGAAAGCCCAACTCAGAATCAAAAGTCAGTTAGGTCCCTTTATATGCAATTCTAGGGATGTTGAACAAGAAGCAGAAAATATATTGCAAAACCATTTCAAGTTACAAAAGAGTTTCCGTTGGATTCCCTATGATCCATTCAGTTTTATTTGTGACAAAAGAATGAAGAAAAAATTAGCACCCTACTTTCACCACAGAATTCCAGAAATAGAACAGTATGCTAATCAAGATGAGTGGATGGAAGGAACATTAGTTGAACAGGATAGTGAAGAAGTCAATATGAACAAAATTATGAAAGATCTTGAGAAAAATTTTGACCTAGAATCTTTTGGGCAAGTGCAGGTACCTCATATCGGCACTTCTTCAGCAGGAAATCTTCAACAGGGATTACAGGAAAACATCCCATCAATTGCAGTTGAGTCTAAAGGCAAAGGGAAAGAACCAGAAGTACAAGTCATTGAAACTTTCATCATGACAGAAAAGCCTCAAACTTCCAAGGCACCAAATCAAACACAGGTTTCTCTTATTCAAGTTAATCATCCTGAAGTTTCAGAATTGCAGACTCCATCTAATATGGAAATAGGCAAGAAAATACAGGTTACAAATCCCACTCCTCCCAAAGAATCTTCACAACAACATCAGGCTAAAAGGCAGAAACTGAATCCACTTCCAGAAGTGGAATCTATAGATGAAATATTTGATGATGAAAGAGAGGATAGTCGGCTAACTGGTTCAGTTAGTGAAACACACACAGGTCATAAAGGAAAGGAATTACAAAGACAGTTGAGCACTGAGGTGTCTTCCTTTAAACAGCCAAAGACAGATGCAGGTGATATAAAGAAGACTTTCATTAATATAAAAGCAAGGAATGACCCATTGAGGATGCAGGTATATGATCAGTATCTTAGAATGGCTCCACATAATCAAGAAAGATTAATGTCAGCTTTTGACATTCAGCAAGGGAAAATGATGATGAGCCATTTCAAATCCAAAGTGCCAAAACCCAAGACAACATCTGATTACATTAGGACCAATTTTGAGGTCCTAGCAAAAGACATTCATCCATTGGACCAGATAGAATTACATAAACAAACTGGGGAAATGATATATTCTACCCTTACTGATAAAGAAATGACAGCCCATAGATTGCAAGATTTTTTAAATAATACGAATACTCAGTTGCAAATTGAGAAAGCTTCTTCTCAGGCAAAGAATAACAAAATAAAATCTCTGGAGGAAATAATCATCAGTTTGGGTCATAATCCCAAAGATATAAAAAGCATTGAGGCACTGATTAAAAATAAGGATGATGATATTGCTGCACTGAGAAAGCAATTGAAATTGCCAGCTTCAAGGCATCCCCAAACTCAAGAAGTTTTGAAGGAAAATTCACAAGAAGAAATGATGGAGTTGCTCCTGAAAATGACTGAGCAACTGAGTGAAACTGAAAAAGAATTGGAACAGGCATTGAAAGAAAAGCAAACCATCATGCAGACATCCACAACTGAGGTTACTACAAGTACAATAGCAGCAGACCAACAAACAGATCCATCACAGGTGAACACTTCTAGCTTAAGTTCTGATGAATTAGTAAAACAAATGGAAAGTTTAAAACTCAGAGTCACAGAACTTCAGTCTACAAAATTACAGCTCACAAATTTGGAACAAAAATATGATATGTCAAAAAATACTGTTCCTGATAATACAAGGGAAATCAAAAGGCTGGAAAAATTGGTTAAGGCTTTAGAAAAATATCTCCCATTAGAAAAGCCTTTGAGAGAAATAAATGAAATTCTTTGGAATAATATTATTGATTCAATAAAGAGTATTTGGTCCTTTGTTCAAATAATCTTTGAACAAAATGACTTGGTCAAAGTAGCTATGGAAGAAATTGACAAAACAAGAGAAGAATTAAAGGACAGACCTGAGCAAGCAAATCAACTTATACAATTTTTGAACACCCAGACCAAACAACAGCTTGCAGAGCTTGGAATTGAGGACAGGACAGGTACTATTTTAGAAATAAAAAGAGTTTTTACCAAGAGAACTCTTATGCAAAATCTGGAAAGAAAATGCTCAGATATTCAGGAAGAGATTAATGCCTTCAAAGAAAAGTTTCAGGTTTTATTGAACAGTGGGTTGCCCAGTCCTATGATTTCAGAAGACAAAATAATGGACTTGGGAACCTATGTTAACAGATTGGATATACATGCTCATAACACAACTGCTCACTCTATCAGTTCGTCAGAATCAACATTGCCAACAGGGAAGAATCTCTACGACAGGTTAAAGAATTTGTTTCATCTTGAGTATGAAATAAGGTATTTGTTCCCAAACCGGCCATCTTTCTTCAGATACACAGAGGTCGATGAAACATTAAGAAAACTCAAATGAACCATAATAGTAGAAGACAAATGGTGGGAAGACCTATTAGAAATTTTGTGAAATTCATCCTCAGGTAGAGAATTTTTCCTTTTACTATCATGTAAAGGATAAATAGATGAGCAAAGGTTAAAGAATATCAGTTTGGCAGTTGAAAGTGTATCAGTAGAAATAAAGAGTATCAGACAAGCAAGGCAGTAAAAAAAAGAATTACTCAAAAGGACAGCATCGAGCCATATTCTAGGACCTGCCTCCAGCTTATGCATAAAAGGAGGAAACAACACACCAACAGTTATCTTTTGTCCTATCTACGAGACCATCTGTCTCCTCTTTTATTGTAACTTATTCATTAGTCACCCTAGATTATTTCCTAGGTTAGTGTGAGATATTTTAAATCATTTTTTGTATAAATAAACCCTTGAATAAAGTATTGAGGGTGGATTCTACTACTTTGTTGTGACATTGATGTTTTTGGAATAAAAGTGTTTTGGAGAAATTTATTTGTGGCTTGCTGGATGACAATTTGAAGCTCAGGACTTTTTGCAGGATTCATGTGTCGGACTGCAGTTCAATAAGTCTTTCTATCCTATGTCTTAAGTTTTATATTTGTTTATAATATCATTGTGTCCATTTCTGAATAATTGACATAAAAGAATAACTCAGAATTTACTTAATTGTACTCTGAGTTCAGTTGTGATTATTCTAAAATGTTTTCTTCTAGATTGGTTATAAGCAACGAATTCTTAAATGCTCTTGCTTCGCTAATTTAAACATTTTGATTACTATAGTAAAGAATTCTTCACTGCTCTTTATTTGTAATCATTCCATTTCTTTCTTTTGAACATGTTGAAATATTCTTAACTGCCTTTCATCCCTTCAAAAATCCATTCCATTCACTTTAAATTCTAAAATTGTTCTCTGTTTGGCTATCTTGCCCTGCAAAGCCATCTTGTGTGTAGAATAGTAATCCAGTAAAGCCATCCTTTGACTCCATAGCCCAATGGACTGAAAATCTTCAACCTTGCCCTTAGTTGGCGGATTCCACCATTCAAACAAAATCAAAACTCTTGGACTTATAACTAGCCTAAAACTTTCTAAGAACAAAGATAAATCATAAAGAGAGAGCCCTCTCTGGATGCAGATTGGCTAGATTCTGCATCTGAAGGTTGGTTTGTGGTTACCTCGGGTATACTTTCCTTTTCCACAACCTCAAGGAAAACTTTGAGAGATGCCACAAATAGACATCGAATTTCATGAATTCACAGAGCCCTTATGTTTGCATATAAATATGAGGTGTGTGAGATTATTATTCATCCATTCAAGTGAGCAACACATCAAGGAAACCTTTGAAATTAGTACGGATTTGAGGTAGACTAGTAAGGAATAAAGGATGACAAACTATGGAGTATTCTTTCACTTTTTTGATGCATAATTGACATGGAGATTGGTCACGTGTGACTAAGGTCTAAATCCAAATAGAAAGAAGAGTTGAAAGACAAGTTATGGACACGCTTGGATGCAAGCTCCCTTACTTAGCTTGGCCACAAGAATAAGGACAGGTAAGGGTTGTTCTATGTATATAAAATT
Organism: Pinus albicaulis; assembly: GCA_034641835.2. Lineage (NCBI taxonomy): Eukaryota > Viridiplantae > Streptophyta > Pinopsida > Pinales > Pinaceae > Pinus > Pinus albicaulis. The sequence continues at coordinate 1,007,190,519 of CM076584.1, forward strand.
GTGTGTTTATTATCTGTTCTGGGTGAGAAATGGAGTTTTATCTACAACAACTTATGGAGGACTATATGTATTGGATGAGAGGGATGGGAAGGATCCTCTTCCCTAGCATCATCCTCTCCAAGCTTAGTGAAGGTGGAACAATAGTACTAACCCTTGCTAGAAGTCATATTTGAGAGTTGTGGGTAATCAATGAGCTATAGAGGGCCTTGTGGAGGTACCCAAGGTCTATTAAAATGAAAAGAAAGGATTTTTAAGGACAAACATGGAAGGAAGAGGGCCTTGTAGGGAAACTCAGTGGTTGGACAGTGGTTTAGTGTTACTGTTGTGTGTGGCCTAACAAGTCCTACACATGCACAGGTCCCAAGGACAAGAGAAGACAAAGAGTATGTTGAAGGATGTGCTCTCTTGTTGATGAGAGCTGCTAGGAGGATGGTGTCCTAGGAGAGGACTAGATGAGGGATTACGTTGGAATCCAAGTGGAGGGTACCCTAGGTGTGAGGATGCCCTACCCAAAGGATGATGCTACATCAAGTATTGGCCACTCGTGGACTGTTGGAGGGCAGTGTGATAGTGGACCAACTGTGATCATGGATTGGGAATTTATTATCTACACAGGGGCATCGTGATATTTCCCAAGTTGGAGCCTAGTGTGCACTATATTCATGGACTTAGATGGTTGCTAGAGCGGTAGTTGTTGAGCTTAAGGGTCTAATCAACCAGGGGTAATTTTGAGTAACCCAAGAATTGTGTGTGGAGAAGGACTTCTACAATAGATGATGGGAAGTCCTCTAAGCCCATGTACATTGTGGGAGTTTGACATATTGTAGTGATAGGTGGCAACCTTCCATTCCCTATGTTGGTATTCATCGAAGTAGCACATAAATACCATAGTGGGCTGAAGTCTCTGAGTAGCACTAGAGCAGTAGTGGGAAGATTGTGAGTTGTTCATAAGTGGAGGTATGAACTACTTGACATGAGTATCGTTGTGTTGTTCCCATGATGGAGTAAGGCACAAGTAAAGAGTAGATTGATAGCCGAGGTTTAGTGGCTAAATGGACTTGCAAAATTGATAGACACAGGAGCTGCAGATCAGGAGTCGAATTATCGGGAAGGGACACGCTACAACCGAGAGGAGTTGAGAGTGTCGACCGCATCATCCATTTGGTCAAAGTATGTTGTTGACGGTAGATTCGTTGCCGATTTACTGACTCCAAGCCCCAATTTTTATGTTGTAGTATTGGATTTTTGTGGGTCATTATCCCTGGTACGAGAGCCCTAGACTGTTGGATTATATATTGTTTAATATAACATAGTTTCGTTTAAAAATATAAAAAGTTGTCTATACTTTTGCATCTGTGATTTAGTGCTTTATATTTTTCAACAACGAGTGTGCAGTTCATAATGAAATCCTAACCTTCCCCTCTGGAGTTCAGATTTCAACCGCAAAAAAAAGAATGCCTATCAACCGTCACTCCTCAACGGTCACTCCTTGACAGACATTTATCGCAGCTCAAACTTTATCGTAGCCTTTCCCTCTGGAGTTCAGATTTCAACCACAACAAAAATAATGGCTATCAACCGTCACTCAAGAATTTTTCTTATACCTTAGCTCTCCAAAATGCACAATTTGGTATCCTATGTACTTATAGATTTTTTTCCCCTTATTTTTCCATTAATTGGATAGTGTGGGTTTGTTCCCAGAGGAAATGCACATAAAAAATTGTCACCTCAATGGATTATTTGTTTCCTATTTTGTCTAAGACAATTTCATGGGGCAAAACAAGTTCGTGGATTCCTCGACACCCAACCATTAGATCCCTCTCCCATGTATTAGTTGCTTACGTTCTCTTTTTTTCCTTTTTCACAAATTAAAGTATGATTGTATGGATTATATTCAATGAGTGATATATGTTCTTTTGTTGTATCGCTTTTGAACCTCCTCCCAGTTAGAAGGGAATCCCCTACGTCGACTCTGTTATAGTTATCCATTTATCTTCTTTCACTTTGGGTCTATAGTTTAACTTTAACCAATATCTATTTCATTCAAGAATTTCTCACTCATTTTTATTTTTTTCTTCTACAGGTATGGAGACAACATCAACATCTGGCTTCTTTTATATCATTCTGCCTTAGAATAAATTCGTCATCTGACTGCGCATCACATTGCTGCAGGTCGGTTCAACACATTTATAGCGGCGATATGTATTAACAAGACCCTAGGATGGGGGTCTCTGTCTGGTTTATGTTTTCTATGTAATAACTTAAAGCCACAATTTCTTCCCATCAAGCAAATAATTCCTAGTTTTCTTATCAGATTGACAAATCTGTAGTTTATGAAATTATATATCTTGAGGAGAAGTGCTTATATATAGTTAGTTGTCGTGGTTGCTTCAATGCAATTTTCCATTCTCTCAAATTCGTGTTCTATAATAATTGTTTTGTCATTGGTTAATTGCGTATATGGAATTGTCTTGTGACTGAAAAAGAGGGTAATATTATCATAGTACTGCTTGTATACCAGAGTTGGCTAATTTCACTCAGACCCTTTCTGTTATATTATATATTCCATACTGGTGAGTGTCAGTGGATCTATCCGATATGTATTGCTTAATAATTTCACAGTTTAAGTAACTAGTACACTCGTGATATTGAGCACGACATTTGGTATAATTTCTTAATTTTAGCATCTACTTGAAGTTGGAAAGTTCCTTTGATAACTAACATTTTTTCTAATACGAGTTGAACATTTAAATAACTGTTTTTTTTCTTTATGTAATATATTTGGTATCAGTGATAATATTTAACAAAGTAATATATGTGTATTTATTTGGCATGCATAATTTCATCTAGCTGAAGTCTCATCTAGCAATTCATTTCCTAATATACTAACAAAGAATAAAATTATACGTCTCTATTTTTTCTTCGAACTTGAAATTTGTTGAGGCGTCTCTATGAGTCCTTTTTCACATAGGTTGTGAATATTTCCGAGTTATTAAATTTATTAAAGTTTAGATATGTTCCCTATCTGAAGTTTGGTTTTCAAATTGTTCCCTGATAACGATATTCATCCTCTGATATAGGTGTTATCGGTCACCTCTAATTTGCATTATACTATGGAAAAAATGCTACATTTTGTGAGCCTGTCTCCTCTATTATGGATACTTTCCCTTCATCAGTCTTATATTCAAATTGTAATGAAATAGGTTCTCTTATACTAGCAATCATCGTTCCAGTTAAATGCTATAATTTTTATTCAGATCTGGTTATAAACCATATAGTAACCCTTCCCAAGGATACAAAATAATTTTTCATGTGAATTCCTTGCTACTAACGTATTGAGGGAAGGGATTTCATGCACCAGGGAGATTTGTATAAGTCAAATAGTTTCATAAGGTATGTGTTGCAATATCCTCATGCCTCCATAGTTAAAAGACTTATAACAATTTCCCTTTCTATCTTCCTGGACATTCAGGTTGACTCTATCCACCCCAATTTCTACAGGATTCACATAATTTATACGCAGTTAGGGATAATAATTTTATTTGTTACTGACAGAGATAGTAACCATTAACTCCAACTGACATTATCAACATATCTAGAAAGGGTTTCTTTCTATGATTCTGGAAGGTAAAATTTATTGAGTTACTTTTTTCTCATCACGTGCCAGGTCATGATAATGATATTTATCATCTAAGAGGAGTAAGATATTGTGAAAATTGCCTTCGGTTCATGTATATGCATATCATATCACCAACATAGGTAATCTCAGAAATAACATTTACTTTGATATGTATAATTATTTCAAAACAACCAAATTTGACATGAGGCCTTTCTATTTGACAATTATTACTTCCCATGATTCTATCAACTTCCTACAAGATGCGTGCACAAAATCTGCTTGTATAACATACCCAGATTCATTTTGATCCCTTAGGATCTACCCACCATGCTACTATAATTCTTAAACCATACAAGAAAAAGAAAAAAAAATCAGTTTATAAAATGAACATAATAACTTTCATATAATCAGTGAACGAGATAATTTTACTTTTAACCAGTAAACTGAAGTTCTAACCATATACCAACTGGAAATTTCTTGACGAGAACACTTAACACCTGACCATGAAGTGTCACTACCTGTTCCTCCCTTGCTGAGATCTCATTTCCATCGAATCAACAATCTCTTGTGATTCTAGACAACTTATTTTATGTCTTACTTTTCTAGCAGATTTTTCCTTAGCGACATCTCTCTTTCTAGGGTCTTCCAACCCAATAGCCAAGGATTTTTTATATTTTCTTTTTCTTTAAATCTTGCCTTTTTCTCCCTCTGTGATTTGCCTACCCTGGGTGCTTTTTTCTACAATGGGTTATTTAATAGAGTTTCTCTCCAATCATATTAAATCTTATTAATCAACCCCTAGGGATTTTTAGGAGTTATTTTTAGGGAAGTTTTTCTTGGTCTTATATGTCAAAATTGGTTTCTCGATTTTGTCAATAATCTCTTTAATTTAAGTGTTTCTTTCCCAACTACTTTCCAGTTTTCCTTTTCATTAATAAAAATTAATTTATTACATCATCATATATCATTGTTTATTTTAAGTCTAGTTCACCTTGGCCTTCTATGCATCAAAACTAAAAAGAATCAATCTAAAAACAAACAAATATTTACATAGAAACAGATTGGTATTAGAATGAATTTCTCAATATAACAGACAACTGGATCACTTATGGCACACAAGACAAGAGTCAACTTGGTAGAATACTCCATGGAATAATATTTGAAAGCATATCTCTCTCTTGGGAGAGGTAGAGGAAGAGGATATATAGGCGACAAAAAGTGAGGCAGGGGCAGAGATAGAGGAATATCAAAACATCATCATGCAACATAACAGTGGAGACCTCCACAAAACCAAACACGGAGAATAAAAACATGGAAAAAATCTATTTTTCAGTGCTACTGCTGCAACATATTTGGGCATTATGAACATGAATGCAAAAAGAAATAGTCAGATCAACAAAAAGCCAATGTCCATCCCTCCAAGAATGAAGGAGAATTCTCTGAGAAAATTTTTCTTTCCTACAATATTTCTGAAGATAGCCATAGTTGTTGGAGAGTGGTTGTGACAAACACATGGTAGGTAACAAAAATACGTTTTCTTATTTTGATGCTTCGATAATATCAGGAATTCAGACATAGTCCATTAGTGGTATTTTTTATTTTCTAACCTTCATTAATGAATACAGGAGGAATATATGGTTTTCTTTTCTAAAAAAAAATCAAATACATTCTCAATCTTCAAATAATTAAAATCATAAGAAGAAAAAGAAAGTGGAAAGTTGTTAAAAGTCCTCAAGTGAGACATAGGAGGAGAGTGTATCTCAAATGACTTAAAACCCTTTTTTCAACAATAAGGAATCATCATGAAAAACACAACAAGATATAGTCCATAGAAAAATGGAGTAGTGGAAAGGAAAAGTCAATCAATCATGAACATGGCCAGATGTATGATTCATGAGAAGAATTTGCCCAATGACCATTGGTATGAAGCAGCGTTGACAATAATATATGTTCTCAACATATCTCCAAGAACCAGTCTCCAAAATCCAGTACCTCAAGGAAGAATGGGATGGTAAAAAGGTAAATGTATCTCACTTTAGAACTCTTGGATCAGTATCATTTGCACATGTTCCTCAACAGCTAAGAAAGTGTTGGAAAATAAATAGAGATGGTAGTTAAATAATTTTCTTCTTAATGGGATTAACTTGTTATGTTTTCATTCTTAGTATTAGATTTATTATTTATCTTTTTTTATCATCAATACTAATGCCAAGAAACATAAGATATAGGCATGTTCCTAGGGAAAAACCCCCCTTGAGGGGAAAACCTAGTCATAATTTCTTCCTTCAATAGATTCATTATGAGATGCCCAAGACCCTATACTTAGAAACTTCCTCCATCAATTCATCCTTGATATTCCTCACATTATCATTGTGTTTGCACCAAGACATCATCATTTTCACTCGTATGACACTGACATATCATCCTTGTCACTGTTTTTTACTGAGACATATTCTTATTGTGGCTGCTCTGAGCTCTTATCTATGTGGTAATACCAAACTCGTAACACTTCACTATGAACTCCAAACTTGCAACCAATCCAAGCTACTGTCATGTCCGAACTTGTAACTCTGTAATTTCCAAACGTTAGAAGTAATCCAGAATTTCTTGATTGTAATGAAGTAATTACACTAGTATTTATAGTGGTTTCCGAAAATTTAATAAGAATAAATGAACCATGAAAATATGCAACTTTATTGTAGGCTGGCATGAATCATTTATTATTTTGGGGCCGACTTGAAGATAATCCTTTCAACAATAAGGATACTTATAATCGATGGAGGAGTCTTCACAAATTGACTTTGAAAATAACCTAAAGCTTACAATGGAGGATTTACCTATACATTTGACCCATGCACAAAACGCATCCATTAATAATTCAATAATAGAAATTCTTGTTTCTTTTCTTTTGAAAAATAAATTTACATTTTGGCTTCAAGTACAGTAATGAAGACCGAACCTAGTTACATTTTCCAACACTCACTCTTAACTAGGGAGGTATTCATATTTACATATAAGAAAATATGTACATGGAAGATATCAAGCCACATCATCTATGAAGAATTTTAGGCACTGTAATTCTATGGACTAGATTCCTGACTAGTGAAATATATCCATTTGTCTCTCAACAATTTAGGCAGCACAATGCCACAGACTAGATTCCTTACTAGGGAAATCTATCCAAGCAAGACTAAGATGGACTCAAGCTTTCAGACTCTCTAGGTACCATCATGCTTCCCTTATAACCATCAACCCAAAAATCCAGGTGTGTTTTAGAGCTGAATGACCAATTCCACCCTTCCAACTTCGAGACCTAGACATCAACACAAAGTGGTGGTGAGATATTCTCCCAGGTAATGCCTCACTCATAAAACCTCAACACTCCTTGATGTGGAAGATCAAGAATGAAAATTATCTTTCAATCAAACTGATTGGTAACCAACATGCTATGAAATCCTTCGATAGATTCACATGTATAAACACAACCCTAATAAATAATATACATTGACATGTATATAAACAAATACAAACTTTTGGGTCTTCTAGATAACTTGATGTTGCCTATAATATTTTCAAAGTAGTACTATCAACCGAATCTATGATAGAATATTCCTCAACTATACACTTTCCTTTCCTACTTCTCATGCAACAACACATTCTTAAGTAGCATTCTCCATTTTTCTTCTCTCACTCATGGCCTTTACTGAGACTTACGATTGTTAGTGCTAGTTTAGTGCATGAGACATGGAGTAGAGAATTATATATTTTACTCCCTCTTAATGAGAGAGGATCTAATCATTCCTATATAGATAATATTCTGAACCATCCTCTTATCTTAGGGAGATTTCATCCAGGGTCCCTCTAAACCGAGGAAGTTCTAATACAACATTAGGGAATATTTCATGGCTTCCATCCTTCTTATCAGAGTCCATCATATATCATTATTATCATATCAAAATTACTATATGACCATCTTCACCAATATTGAAGATGATGTACCTGCATAACTTAGATGGAAATTAAAACAAAAATTATAGATGCATGAAGTTATCCATATCAAAATTTTATAAAAATAGAACCATCAAATTTTTCAAGCACAATTAGCAAGAGACTATACTTCAATACCCTATATTTTCCAAAAAAGATCATCCTATACCATCAAACTTTGATTAAGGTTTGTTTCCAAACCCTAGGACTCATGACCATTAACACTTAGGTCAACACATATTTCTAGGAATTCATCAACATATCATAAGCACATCATATGTGAGGAAATATTAATATGGTAGACATATACTGACCTAGAATAGGCTAGCGTTTCCACCAAATGGAAACATACCTAGGTGTTCATTCCTAGAAATATAAATAAATAAAAGTGTTTTTCTTATCATCGAAACCCTAAGGATCTGGGGTTTCATAAAAAAACCAATAAAAACATATTATTTGAAATTTTGAAAGGTTCGTGATCTAAGACAAACATCATTTAATCCTAACAAGTTAATATTTCATGATTATATGACATGATCAACAAATAATTCAAATAGGAGTTCAAAATAACCTTAAGACCATTAGGGTTTCACACATTATTAACGCTAAGCATACCCTTAGGTTATATTTTTCCACAAAACCTGCCTAGTGTTCAATAAAACCAATTAATAATGTATAGAGGGGTAGGACCATATGATAAGTTTTTCACCTTTTCAATTATTAGTAGGACCTTTTAATTGACATCCTAGTTTATTTGTAAACTCTAGAGAGAAAGTATTAATGTTCTAATTTGAGGTTTTTCATATGATATCTAGGGAGTATTATCCTTATTCATCCATTTAGGATAATATCAACTTAAACACATATGTACCTACCTATGACATTAAGCGTATCTTAGAACTTGCTTTTTTTTCTTGGGCTGGTACCTTATGCTTGTAACTTATCCAATCAGATCTTCAAGGCTGTAGGACACATTTCAGATGAGATGATACCCCTTCATTCTTTGATTTTATTGATAAATTATGGCAAAGTTGCATTTATATACTTGTAGTGTCATCCCTGTCTTCATCATCATAGATATAGTAACCCATTCCTTGTTGTAGATATAGTCGAAGCAATGACTATCCATCTTTAGCTGTGAGTTTTCTTTACTATGCTAACACAAATCTCTTGAATTTGGTGAATCCCTCACAATGGGGTAGCACATAATACTTCATAAACGGTCTTCACTATAATGGTGAGCTTTTCCTTAATGTAAGTGACATTGAAATATCATTTCTTACCTCCTGTAGAGACACCAATACCTCTATTACAAACAGCTCACTGTAGCGCCACCAAAATTTTACAGAGAAAAATGCCTTCACTATTTTCACAATGAATCCTTCTCATACGACAATATCCAAACTTGTTGTTCTTTGTTGGATCACACAAATTATCTCATTGGAATCCAAAATTTTGTTGTATGTTTTCACACAAGTTTATCATTGGAGTTGATCTGAAATAGAGATTGCCTCTAGATTGTGATAGGTACCGAGACCTTCGGGCATCCTATCTGAGCTATTGTAATATGATTTTCTGATTTTTTTTCTGAACCTTCTTACAACAATAGAATCGAAACTTCATTTTGGAGTCAGCACAAAACCCTCGTCGCTATTATTACACCAATATAGTGGTTGGATAGTAATTTTAGTATGAAAGTATTGAAACTATGGTAGAATGACGCCAATCTGCATTCCCTATATGTGAGAGTATGTCTTAATATATTCACTACCCTTACTCAAACTACCTTTGACCATAGCCATAACTATGATACCATGTTGGAAAATCAATAGAGATGGAAATTAAATGATTTTCCTCTTAATGACATTAACTTGTGATTTTTTCATTATTAGTATTATATTTATTAATTATCTTTTTTGGTCATCAATATTAATGCAAAGGAACACAAGATATAGGCACATTTCCAGGGAAAAATTCCCCTCGAGGGGAAAACCCAGTCATAAATTATTCCTTCAATAGATTCAAGATGAGACAAACAAGACACTAGACCTACAAACTTCCTCCATAAATTTTTCCTTTATCTTCCTCTAAATGTCCTTATGTTTGCACTGAGACATCATCCTTGTACTTTTTTGACACTGAGAAATCATCCTTGTCATGTTTTTGGCACCAAGACATCATCCTCTTCAATGTTTGCATCAATAAATATTCATATTGTGGCTTCTCTAAGTTGTTATCTCTGTCATAAGACCTAACCCTTAACACTTCACTGTGAACTCCGAACTTGCAACCAATTCGAGCTAATGTGGTATTGGAACCTGCAACAAAATCCAACTACTATAGTATCTGAACCTGCAAATGTAATTTTTGAACTTAGAAGTAATACAAACTTTCTTTATTGTAATGAAGTCCTTACGTTGGTATTTATAGTGTTTTCCCACTATTTAAGAAGCCAACATGAACCATGAAGAGATGTAACTTTATTGCAGGCCGAAATTAATCATTTATTATTTTGGGGCGAGCTTGAAGAGAATTCTTTCAACAACAAGGAGACTTAGACTTGATGGAGGAGTATTCAAAAATTGTCTTTGAAAATATTCTAAAGCCTACTATGGATTATTGACATATACATTTGACCCAAGCATGAAACCCATGCTTTAATAGGTAAATAATGAAAAATATTTTTTAGTTTCTTATGACAAATAAATTATATTTTGACATAAAGTACAATAGTGAAGACGAAACCTAGTTAGATTTTCCAACAGAAATAAGTTTCATGATAGCGGTGAAATATGTATTTTCGTAGGCTATAGTGAGGATTCAAAGGCCTATATACTTTACAATCGAGTTACCATGATTTTTTTTTTAAGTAGAGATGTTAACTTGTTTGAAAATAAATCTTGTTTTTATCATGTTGATCAAGCTCCAAATCACTTTTTCTATTTACCACAGCTACCAAGATTGTAGGTTCAAGAAGAGCCATACCATTCTAAAAATGGTACATGTTCAAGAAGTGAATCCAAAAGTGATTCAACATATTCATAAGACAGTAAAAAAACAAGAAGCATCAGACAAGTATATGAGAAGGAAAATGAGTTTGACGAGAAGAATATGTTTGCGTTCCTTTAATCTCAACCAATCCATTTTGAAGAAGCAGTTAAGAAAACATATGTTTGATGCAACAAACCAAGAAATTGTTTCCACAAAGAAGAACCAGCCTTGGGAATTAGTTGATATCTGAAGAGAAAAAACTAGAATTGGTGTAAAATGGGTATATAAGACCAATATGAATAAAAAAAGGAGAAATTGAGAAACATAAGGCAAGGTTGAATGTAAAGGATTCCGAAAACAATTTGGTGTCAGCTATGGTGAAACATTTTCTCCAGTAGCAATGCTAAATATTGTCAAAACCATTTTATCCATAATAGCTCAGTGCAAATGAAAAGTCTATGAGCATGATGTAAAATCTTCCTTCCTAAATTATATATTGCAAGAATAATTTTATGTGAAACATCCTCCTGGTTTTGACGTTCAAGGAAAGGAGCATAAGGTATATAGATTAGATAAATATTTGTATGGTTTGAATCAAGCTCCAAGAGCTTCGTATAGTCACATTGACACCTATCTCATCAAGAGTCATTTTTGTAGAAGAAGCCATGAGCCGGCTCTGTATACCAAAACTCACGAAGGTAAATTCTCATCGTATGCCTTTACGTAGAGGATCTTATTTATACACATGATATGATGTTAGAATACTTCAAAGAATAAATGCAAAGAGAGTTTGATATAGTTGATCTAGGGGTCATGAAATACTTATTAGGCATTGAAATTTAACAATCTGCTACTGCCATTTTTGTTGGTCAACAAAAATATGCCATTGACATCATCAAAAAGTTCAGAATGACCAATTGCAAACTAACTCATACACCAATTTCTCAAGGCACCAAGTTGAGAAAAGAATATGTATCATCACCAGTTGATCTTACATTGTATAAAAGTCTACTTGGTATTTTATTGTATCTCACTCCAACTAGACCTGATGTCATGTTTGTAGCATGTTTTGTCACTAGGTTTATGCAATCACCTAATATTTCTCATTGGAAGGTTGCAAAAAGGATCTTAAGGTATATTGTAGGGACCATGGACTATGGTTTTTTCTATACACATTATGAAAATTTTCACTTTGAGGTTATACATACAAAAATTATGTAGACATTCTAGATTATCGCAAAAGCACCTTAGGGTGTGATTTTCACCTTGGAACCAACCTAATCGCATGGCCATCCAAGAAGAAGTTAATCATTTCAATATCTTCTGGAGAGGCAGAATATGTAACACCTAATTCAAAAACATGTCAAGTACTGTGGTTGAAAATATTATTGAAAGATATTTCAAATGTTTAGAAGGATCCAAATCCTATTTATTGTGACAAAAGTTCAACAATTATTTATCAAAAAATCATTTTTTCCACCAAAAGAGCAAGCACAATGAAACACATTTTTACATTTACAAATGTTTTCATTTCATCCATGAGCTTGTCAATGATGGGGATATAGTACATGCTTTTTGTGGTTCCAGAGGCTAGCTTGTAGACATTTTCACAATGCAGTTGGGCAAAAATGTACTAAAATTTCAAAGAGATAAATTAGGCATTGTAAGTGCTTCTACTTGTAACAGTTGTGATTAGGAGGGGATGTTGAGATATTAATCCAACTGTCTACTAGGTGTCATCATAGTTGATTTCATTGTCTTCTAGGTGTCATAGTGAGTTCAAAATTACTCCAGTTTAGTAGAGCTTCACATTAATCATTATTGTTGTTGTTTTCTATATAATCTATTTAACTATTTTGAATACTAAGAAGAGCAATGTCTAGTCCACTATTTTTCTTCATTCCTTTTGAAAGACATATTTGGGTTAATTTAAGGGTTGTCTCTGTCTATTCTAGAATATACATACTTATTGGAAAGAAATTAGGAACCATATACTAATTGAAGCCAAAATAAATCTTGTGGAACTATTGCAAGCACTTTTTAGCAAAGGATTCGTAGTACAAGGATGATATGCATCATATTAAATGTTCGAGCATGCTATTTGAGTTGATTTTAGGGTGGTATCTTGGTGATTCATCCATATATAGGATATGAGGGCTTATTTCTATGGACCATGTGCACGACATATTTGGGTTGATTTTATGGTTGTCTCCGTGTAAACGTGGGTTATTTAGAACTAGGGTTGATCTTATTGAGCAATTAATCTATAATTATTTATTTCATATCTAATTAGTTGAGCAGTTATTCTATAATTATTTATTTCATATCTAATTATCTTAGCTTTTAGTTTTGGATGTGAACTTCTGGGACTTGATAGATCATGGATAAAACTAGTTTAATTTGCATTTAAATATACTATTCAATAACATTTATTACAAGAAGAATAAAATCCTCGTAAACTAAATATTATTACATGTGTTACATTTGTTTGAATCTTAAATTAGTAATTTGTTTTCATATCAAAAATTTCCATTGACATGTATCTCTACCTTTATAGAATCATATTCCATAAACTTCAACTCTAAATGGATTTACTTCTGATGTTTCAACCCAACAAAAGTACAGAACGAAATGTTCGAAAGTAAAAGGTTAGATTATCCAGTTGAATTTGACTGTAATTTGGATGTATCACGATTAATGTAAACGGATATATAGTGTTATAAAATATTAAAAAAACATTAAAGAAACACATCAGTTTCGCCCAAACCTGATACAAAGACACCCAAATATAATTATCTCAGAGCTTTATATATTTTTTAATAACTAAATGTCTATGGCCCAGATCTTGTTTACCTGGCTCTAGTTCAAGTCCAATTCGATCACATATAGCTTAGAAAATAGCCCATGGAACCCTAATTACAAAGTTCTGATTCTCTCACAATCGAGGGAAAATTGGATTCCCCGTTAATGTTCACAATAGCATTAATTCAATTTGCAGGTTAAATAAGCTTCGCAACATGAAATGCATTAAAATTATATTGCAATCAGGCTTCTACACAGAATATTGCGTTCCACATTGAGGTACTTCTTCTAAGCTCGACTGGTCAACCGGAAACCCTCGTTCACATCCTCATCTAGCTTACAACCCAAAATACTGAGTTCATGGTAGCGAAACTACCTAGTATACATCAATATTGTTTAAAATGAAGACCATGTTAATAATTGAGGTACTTCTTCTAAGTTGGATTGGTGAACCAGAAACCTTAGTTCACGTGCTCATATGTCTTACAACCTAAAAGACCTAGCTCATGACAAACGACAATATCCAGTATACACCAATATGTTTTAAGATGATAATTTTTGTTCGTAACCAGGTGGAAAATTCTCTGTCATTTGTGTTGGAAATATTGACGAAACAATATACAAAGGGATGCTTCTTCCACAACATAGAGGACACACAATTATACAGAATTAAGAAATACACACAAACTGATAGAGCGCGAAACATGAGAGGAACCAAATTTCAATTTCTATTCCTTCACACTAACAAAATGAAATTAGATTTCTTTTAATACAAATGGATGAAGCCTGAAAAACTATTTCTATTCACTATTGTTCAATGCTAAACAAATGTTCAACAACGAAATGTCCTTGTTTTTTTTAAACCCATTTATTCATTAAAACCGGCACACAGACCATATTCTAGTTTATACACAAAATCACGTAAAAATGCGTTCAAAACACATAACTAGTGGACTTGAAATCTTATGCAATGCGGTTCTGGTCCACATCGCATCCGCACAAATTGGCGATGTGAAATTTTAGCTATTGTGCTATTCGTTAAACCTTGCAGGATGCAATGTGCGATAGTGAAGTGGAAATTATTGTATCCCAGCCGAAATAACATAACTTGCGAAACTTCAATGGAAAACTTAAAACTTTGTTGGCACGATGTGCGATGGCATGATCACACCGCAAAAAAAATGACATACGTTGTGGGAATGGAAGGTAAAGTTATAAAGTTGTGATTGTGGTATTGTGGGCAGCAAAGGTTGGTAAGTGCAATAACCAAAATACAAAGGAAGCAGTGGAATACCAAAGGTTTGGGCATATGGAAAATGTGGTTGGATATATGTGGGTCTTGCCAGATATTGCATCAGTGGTGGAATAAGATAGGTGGAAAAGGCTTAAGGGTATTGAAAGAAAATTGTGATTGCACTACTGCAGGCTAAGGTAACTTAATGTGACAATTCAAAAAAATAAACGCAGAGGATGGCCAGGTACTCAGTTTGGTGTGTTGCATGGAAACGCATCTAGATCTTAGATTTGCTTCTTTTCCCTCTCTGCTATCAAAATTGATGGAATTGTGGGTTGCTTCCACTATTATTAATGGCAGTGCTTGGGGGTATAATTCCAACACTCCCCCTTAATCACAACTACCGCCATCAGTCATTCCCCAGAGATTTTCTGAGATACTTAAAACTCTTTTGTCTTAATGGATTTGTGAGGATATCAGCGAACTGTTCCTCTATCCTACAATGTTGCAAAAAAATCTCACCATTGTTAACCATTTCTCTTATAAAATGATATTTTTCATTTATGTGATTTTTTCTCTTATGGAAAAAAGAATTTTTTGATAATGCAATCACTAAACTATTATCACAATAAATTGTGGTTCCTTTGTCTTGCTCATGACACAAATCTTTCAGCATCCTTCTCATCCAAATATCTTTACAAGCTGCTTTTGTTGCTGCTACATACTCTGCTTCTGTTGTTGATAAAGAAACTATTGGTTGCTTCTTGGAAGCCCATGAAATGGCTCTCGATCCCAAATGAAACACATACCCAAATTTTATCTTTCTATCATCTACACTTCCAGCCTAATCACTATTAGTGTAACCAATCTACCTAAAATTATCAGTTGGGGAGTATAGACCACCATACTCCTTTGCTCCATTCACATACCTCAGAATTATTTTGGATGCTTCTCAATGTGTCTCCTTTGGTGTCACCATGAATATGGAAATTAAACTTACAACATACACAATATCAGGCCTAGTTACAGTCAAATACATTAGACTTCCAACTATGTTGTTGTACCAGATCAACATTATCGCTGCAATATTTTTTGCTTAATTTTAACCCCATGACAGTTGGAGTTATTGCTGCTTTGTTGTGCTGCATGTTAAATCGCTTTAAAACTTCTGCAACATATTTTGCTTGGGAAATAAAAATTCTCTTTTCATTTTTCTTTACTTCTATTGCAAAAAGGTATCTCAATAAACCTAAGTCAGTCATTTCAAATTCATTCTTCATGTCTGCTTTAAAATTAGCAATGAGAGAAAATTCATTGCCTATGAAAAATAAAACATCTACATATAAAACAACAGTAAGGATCTTACCATCATTTTCTTTTATGTAGAGTGTGGGTTCACCATCACATTTTTTGAACCCATTATCCATTAGGTAAGCACCAATTATGTTATACCATGCTCTTGTGGCTTGCTTTAGCCCATAAAGATATTTCTTCATCTTGCATACTTGGTGCTCTTGACCTTCAATTTGATAGCCTGGAGGTCGTTCAACATATACCTCCTCTTTCAACACTCATTTTAGGAATGCTAAATTTACATACATTTGGTAAACTCTCCACTTTTGTTGTGCTACTATCGACATCACTGTTCTCACTGTCTCAATCCTTGCAACTGGTGCAAAGGATTCTTCAAAATATCTTGCCTTGTTTCTTTCTATTTTTCCTTTAGCAATAATTTTTATCTTATAGACCCATTTTACTCCAATGAATTCTTTACCTTGTGGGAGGTCCACTATCTCCCATGTATCATTCTTTTATATTGCAACAATCTCTTCATTCATTGCATTAATCCATTTTTCTTCTTTAACTGTTTCTTCGAAATGGATTGGGTCATCAACGTGAAAATAAAAATAAAATAAAGAGTTCAAACCAACATTATCATTTACTTCTTCTTGCTCATAAATTTCACTCACATTTCGAAATCTTGGTCTTCTTGCTGTGCTTGGAGTTCCACTTGAACTTGAGGGAGTTGCTGATTCCTATGGTGTGCTTGGAGAAGCACCTCCTCAATTTCTCAAGGCTATTATGTTACTTTCTTGTGGTATGGTTTTTTGTGCTTATGTGGGTTGAGGAGGAGCCACTGTGGACGAATTATTTTCAGCAATCAACTCCTCTCACTCTTTGTGAGACACACATGTCTTCACATTCACCGTTTTCTCTAAGCTTCCATCCCAAGCTTCTTCTTCAATAAACTACACATATATACTGATTATAACTTTCATTATGGATGGATTATAGAGTTTGTAGGCCTTGGATTCATCACTGTATCCAACAAAGATACAATTTCCCCCCTTGCTGTCCAACTTCTGCCTTAGTTGATATGGGACATGCGCATATGCCACACATCCAAATACTCTCATGTTAGTTAAAAACTGCTTTGTTCCACTCCATGCTTCTTCTGGAACTCTGTTCATAACAACTTTGGTTGGACATCTATATAAATATAAGCTACACAATTTACATCTTCTGCCCAATACTCATTTGGAAAATGTTTTGCCTTCATCATACTTCTGACCATGTCCATGACGGTCCTGTTCTTTCTTTATGCAACACCATTTTGATGTGGTGTGTACCTTGTGGTAAAATTATTGTGTATGTTGTTCTCCGTACATAAACTTAACAAATATTTGGAGATATATTCTCCTCCTATGACAGTTCTCAGAACTTTTATGTAGTGCCCACTTTCATTCTCAACAAGAGCTTTGAAGTGATAGAACTGTTCCAAAACTTAACTCTTATGTTTCAAGATATAAGCCCACTTATTTCCTGTATAATCATCTATAAATGTCAAGACATAATGATTTCCAGGTAAAGATGGCATTTGCATTGGTCCACTCAAATTTGAGTGGACAATCTCTAAGGCTGCCTTTGCCCTTATAGTATTTCCTATTGGAAAGGATTCTTTGTGTTGTTTGCCCAAGATGTAGCCTTCACATAGGCTGTCTGGTTTCTCTATGAGTTGTAATCCCTTTACCATTCCTTTTATATGCAGGAGGTTCAAACCTCGAAAATTGAGATGTCAAAATCTCAAATGCCATAAAAAATTTTCTTCTTTCACTTCTTCCTGAAATACCTCTTGTGTGACTACAGCTACTACACATCCTTCCTTCCAGTCTGTTCTGATATTGAGAGGAAACATCCTATTCTTTGTCATATGCACTTCTACAATGAATATTTTACTTGGAGGTATGTCCATGATTGTGCACGCATTATTCTTAAAAAATACTTTGTAGCCCTTATTCACGAGTTGTCCAATGCTCATAAGGTTACATTTTGGGCTAGGTACATAATAGACATCTGGAACAAATTTCTTTTCTCCCTTCATTGTGAGTATTGATACTCTTCCTTTCCCCATGACAAAGAATTTACTGTCAGTACCTATTGTCACTTCAAACTTCAAATTTTCATCCAAATTGGAAAACATTAATATGTTTCCAGTCATGTGGTTACTACAACCTGATTCTAAGAACCATACATCTTCTTGTTTTTCTTCTGCGACGTTACAAGTTAGAAGCACATTATTCTGGTTCTGATTTTCTCTTTCAAAATTTACATTTATCTATTACTCATGTCATTTTGTTTCGTTCTAAATTCATTGGCATAATGCACATAATTTTTACAATAATGACATTGGACTTGGGATTTATTACACCTTTGTCCTTTTTATTGACTCTAGCTTAAGCATTCACTTTGATTTTGGTTGTTACCCCTTCTTCTTGTGCTTCTAGGGCTATTTCTTCTGCCTCTCTGTGGGCTTCTTCCTCTTCCTCGATAGTTTTATCTTCTTTGACCTCTACCTTGACCAAAAGACATTTGTGTCTTGAAAGCTTGCTCTAATGAGAAGTTCATTATTTTGTTCAGTCTATGTTCATGAGACATAAGGGATTCATGAAGCTCATCGACTAAAAATTGTGAGAGATCCTTTCTCTCTTCTATTGGTACTACTATGGCATTAAACCTTTATGGTATACTTCTGAGAATTTTCTCAACTATTCTTCTTTCTTCAAGTGTCTCTCCATGAGACCTTATCTGGTTAACCAACCCAGCCACGTGTGTGAAGAATGAGTCTATGTTATCAGACTATTTCATACAAAGAGTTTGAAAATCTCTCCTCAACATTTGTAATTTTTTTGTCTTCACCTTCTCCATGCCTTGATAGACTGTCTTGATGATATCCCATGCCTCCTTGGACTTTGTGCTACATCAATCCTTGGGAATATACTCTCCTGTACTGCTTGGAAGATATAGAAGAGGGATTTGGAGTCCTTCTTCCTATTTTCTTTAAACAAGTCTCTTTTTGTTGTTGTCAAAGCATTAAGCACTATTGCATCTGCTCATTCTGGATAGCCATTCTCCACCAACTCCTATATATCTTGTGAAGCAAAGAGGGCCCTCATTGTAATGGCCCAATAATCATAGTTATTTCCATTGAATTATGGTAATTGTGGATCTGTCAAGCTTGTGTCTGTTGCTACCATTTTGATTGAATGAACAAACAATATTTTTATTTGTGTAAACAAAATCTTTCTCACTACTGGATAAATCTGCTCCTCAAACCAAACTTACAACTTCTTCAGTAAAGAGAGTGAGCTCGTGCTTATTTGACTAAGAGCCTAGACCTGCTCTGGTACCATGTTGGAAATATTGATGAAACAATAGATAGAGGGATGCTTCTCCAACAAGACATAGAACACACAATTATGCGGAATTAACAAATACACACAGACAGAGAAAGAGAGAAACATAAGAGGAACCAAATTTCCATTTATGTTCCTTCGCACTAACAAAATGAATTTACATTTCTTTCAATAAAAATGGTCGAAGCTTGAAAGCCTAACCCTATTCAATGATTTTAAATGTTGAACGAATTTTCAACAACCAAACGTCGTTGGGCTGTTGAAACCCATTTCTTCATTAAAATCAGTGCACAGACCGTATTCCGGTTCATACAAAAAATCATGTAGAAGCTTGTTCAAAACACATAAATGGTGGACTTGAAATCTTATGCAATGTAGTTTTGGTCCACATCACATTAGTGCAAATACACAATGTGAAGCTTTAGCTATTTCACTATCCGTTAAACCTTGTGGGCTGCGATGTACGATATGGACGTGGCACTTATCGCATCGCACCCGAAATAACATAACTTGCGAAACTTCAATGGAAGACTTAAAAATTTTCGGGTGCGATGTGAGATAGCACGATCGCGTCACAAAAAAAATAACATACACTACAGTAGCAGAAGGTAAAGTTATAAAGTTGTGATTGTGGTATTGCGGGCAGAAAATGTTGGTAAGTGCGATAAACAATATAAAAAGGAAGTAGCAGAATAAAAAAGGTTTGGGCATATGGAAAATATGGTTGGATATATATGGGTCCCATGAGATATCTCATGGGTGGTGGAATAAGATAGGTGGCGAAGGCTTAAAGGTATCGCAATAAACTTGTGATTGCGTCGCTGTGGGCTAAGGTAATTTAATGCGGTAGTTCAAAACAATAAACACAGAGGATGGCCCGGTAGTCGGTTTTTCTGTGTTGTGTGAAAACACCTCAAGATCTCGGATATGTCGCTTGTCCTTCTCTACTGTCAAAATTGATGGAATTGTGGGCTACTTCCACTGTTATTCATTGCGGTGGTTGGGAGTATATATCCAACAAGTTGAAGGTATGTTCAATGCACAAATTTCGATCCAGATTACAACACAACAAACGTTCATTCGATACTTACCGATTAATGGTTTGATACCAAACTAGCACGAGCTTGAGGAATCCCAAACCTAAGGGCTTCTATGAAACCACTTTTTTAAAGTTATAGATATTTTATTTTTGGCTAAAATCTAATGGATGCGAAAAATAGGTTTTGTTGCAAAACTGATTGCAGATATTCTATCCTATTTTGTTGTGATAGAATTAATTATTTAGTTTATTCTCTCATCTATAAATTGTAATCTCGTAGAGGCAGAAGATGTCAGATGGAAGATATGAGAGTGAGAGTAGAGGGTGAGGAACTGCATATGAACAAATTTGATGTTGTAATCTCCCGTTGAGTAATAAGATTGTCGATGCCTCATTTTGGTGGACATAGCCAAGATTGGTTGGTGAACCACATTAAATTCATGCATTTTATTTTTGTGTCTATGTTTTTTTATTATTTTTCCACTGCATATCTCCTACAATTGGTATCAGAGCCGAGAGGCCGGGTCCGCTGCATGTGATAGAGAAGCCGAGAGGCCAGGTCTGCTGCATGTGACTAGCGTATTCTCTGCTGCTAATCACGTTGTAGTTTGTGCTTTTGGTTTTACAGTGATAATAACTTTGAGTCTATACAATAGCGTTTGCAGAAGATCTATATTTTTGGTGAAATGGCCATGTGAAATCGGTTGTGTCAAAGCATTTCCCTATTTCAAAGATGTTGTGTGGAATATTGTTGAGGTTTTCAGGCTTGTGTCTCCATATGATTTTGTGGCTGAGCGAAGAATAGCGTTTTGTGGTGATTGTCGTGATGGTGAGCAGGAGTCCCTTTTTTTTTTTCCGCTGTTATAATTCATGTTGATAGTAAATTAAGGAGACGTGAACGCATATTATACAACCAGCGTTAAGTGAAGTTAATCCTCTAAAAACAAGCGTGGATTGTTATAAATCATTGGTATAAAATGAGCTCCCCACAAACCTTGATATAAATCCAACCTGTATTAACGTGCATTTGAGGTATAATCCAGTGCTGGTAAGCATTCGGCTTTCAAGATCTGAAGCTATCCAGCTGTGATATGTTAAGGAGATTTTTTTTTAAATCGATTAATGTTTAAATCAATTTGTATTGAAATGTTAAATGAAGCTTTTTGTTATAATGCTTGTTAGCCACCCATAAATTCTATCACATCAAGTGGTGGCTAAATAATGTTGGATAGCCTTCAAGAAACAATTTTATTACTAAAATTTCTGATGCTTAAAGTCTTTTGATTATATCCTATCCTTTGGATAATTTTCACTGATGTTTCCCTTTAGAACTCATAAATCCTGCTGATTTCCAAGCCAGAATACTGCTGCAAGCATCATTTCCCTTTTCCCCTTTTCCAAAAGCTAACCTCATTTCCTATCCCTCCATTTCCCATGAAAATCCCTCATTTTCATGTTTTTTCCCATTCCCCTTCATCAAAATCCCCTTCCTAAGGTTTAAAGATTCCATCTTTGCCTTATCGGAACGCTCAGATCCCTTTGAAAATCATTGAAAAACTATAAAAACCCACATTTTTGGCATATATGGGTCCTAGACCCTTTTTTCCATTAACCCCCAGTCACATCATTTCCCATGCGCTCACAGCCCCACAATTGGGAGCCAAGCCATTTTATAATTATTCCCGCCAAAGTTTAAAAACTTTGGTTATATATATAAAACCTTTGTTTATATTATTTTCCTGACGTTTTATTATTTTACTAAATTTTTTGTTGGTACAAGTTTTAAACCATTCTGCACCATTGATCTGATCTGAAGATCGGATGGTGCGGAGTCCGTCTCCCGGTGGTCCCCACATTCCACTAGCCGATTGTCGAAACCGCACGGTTTTCATCACACCGCCTTTGGGCAAAGGCGGGTTTTCCCTGATCGCCAGTGATTCCATACATCGTATGACATGCGTCCCCTATACTTTTTCAAAACTGCTTTCTCATCGCGGATTATTTTTTGTGCGTGGATGCCCAGTGGTATTTCCGTGTGCCTTCAGATCTGGGGCTGACCATCCAATGGCTATTGCTTGTCGAAGATGCCCGATAGTTAACCGGGCTACGACGCGCCATCCAGTTAATATCCACCGTCAATCTGATCTGCGGATCGAAGGTCCACATTCCATCACCCTGATTTCATTGCCCAGTCAACGATTCTCCGTTTTTTACTTTCCCCCTTGCTCCCGACCACCGATCTCTGCGCGATCGACGGCTCTGATTTAATATTTCTTCTGCCTTCTCTGATCAATCCTGACCATTGGATGATGCCATCCAATGACCATGCTTCCTCCACATGCCTCCACAACAATAAACCTATAAATTCATGGATTTTATAATAAGTTGTTTGTATTTTGTAGGGTTTCGAGGTTTTATCACCTTTTTTCGAGGAAAATTCGAAGGCGGAGGATGGCGATCCACCCGCCTTCGATTCACCAAGTAAAATCATCACAGGGTGTTGACAACACGTTTCATCAGTGTTCCTTCAGGAATTGATGCCATATCGCCCCTGCGCAGCCCTGTACATCAGAAAAAACCATGAATCGGGCGTAGTCAGAAAGTATCAGGGACAAAGACCAAAATTTATCAGAGCAAAGGATTAAAGATAGATTCTATGGGGATTACGGCTAAGAAAAATTATTAAAAGCCAAAACCCTGATTTAAAACACAGTTTAAAGAAAATCTGAAGTGTTTTATCGATAGGAAACCCTCCACCACCAAAAATTGAGGCAAATTGATCCCTCTAGCTACCACGACGCCACCTGTGCCTCAAAGTATTCAATCAGAAGCCGAATTTATTGATCAGGATTAGATATTTGTCTCAAAACACAGCCGAAGAGTTACTTCTGCAAGGGACTTCAATGTAAGAAATATATGTAGAATTACTTCGACGCTACACAGAGCCTAAAAAGTCAACAAAAGCTCCCACCGAGCTTAAAATTTTAATGTAAAAAATTTAAGACAAAAGATATGTATGTAAGTTTCTTCATTGAGCCCCTCAAAGGCCAAGAAGCCATTAAGTCTTTATTATTTGTAATTGGAGATTTTTTATCAGATCTCACCTCCTCATTCTTATATATATACTTCTGTAGAAGATGAGTGAGGGGTTGTTGGTTGTTGGTTGTTGTTTGGTCACAATTTGTAATACTGAAACTCTTTGAAATAAATACATAGTCTGTGGAAGTTGAAGAAAAAATTGAAGTCCTGGAAGCCTTGATGATATAGTTGCATGCTTGTTATTATAAAGGCTCTATCATTGGATCCATGAGCTTGGTTGTTGGTGAAGTATTCTGAACTGTTTAATGTTTTCCCCTATTTTCATTATGTTCCATAACTTCTTACTACAGTAGGATAGAAAGTATAAGGCTAAGAAATGACTCCTGGAAGCACCTTAGACCTGTTCATCCTTCACTGTTTCATGTTTTCTTCTGCTGAAGTATTTTAGAGGCTTTAATATTTCTCTTTAGTCTTCATGGTTGTCTATTTCCTTAATAGTTTGAACAGTTGGTTTCAGCATGATTTATGGTTATCCCTGCTTGTCTGCTACCACTTAAAAACTATTATTGAAGTCTCCCTTTGAAGTTCTTTGCTTACAGTGAATCAAAGAGGTCAGTTTTGATCTTGCCCTTTGTCCTCCCTTAAAAATTTGGCTTAAAGGTCATTTATAATTATGATCATAGATGTTTTTAGGTGTTCCCTCTTCTATGAATTTAATTATCAGTAAATCGTTTATGTTTTCTAAGTCATTTGAAATAAAATCTTTGAGGAAATAGGGTGTTCCCCGAATCTTATATTTCATTTTAAAAGTTGTTTTGAGATCATTATTTGCTTAAAGCTATGATTTGTAGAATATATGGTTAGCCCTATCTATCAAAGAACTCTTTATTGTTCAAATTATTCATTCTAATTCCATTTATTGAGAATTAAACCTATCTTTCCAAATAATTAAAGTTCATCTCATTCTAAAAACAAAAGGATCCGGTGGCCAAGTTAAATTTTCCCTTTGATATCCCATATACATTGATGAGTATGTTATGACCTCTTTTAGACTCCATTGCCCAATGAACCAGATATTTCTCTATCCTATATATCTTTCTTAGGCCTTTCATGTTCTGTTGTATCATTCCAGCCAAACCAAAGAGAAAAATAAACACCTGCACTTAATAACTAGTCTAAAACCAATACTCAAAGCACACAAGATAAACCTTTGCAATTTTTTTTTTGAGAGATCCCTCTCTAAGAACAGGAGGACTAGATCCTGGAACTCTAAAGATTGGTTCTGATGTTGCCTTGTCTTTTGATTTGCCAAACTATCAAAACACGGGACACCAACATAATGGCGATCACGGTGGGACCATTTTGAGTCAGTGAAAATGTAGGTATCCTTTATTTTCAAAGACTATCCAGTGGTTATTAGCCACCTCATCGCCACCAACATAATGAAGATCATGGTGGGACCCTGAGTAAAATATTCAAAAAACAAAACCCATCACTGTCTAGTATAACATAAGTAACCTCCTTTAAGCACTATCGAGCAATGGTAATCATGATAGGACTTAATTGAATCAGTGACAAACTAAGTAACCCTTAGGATTCCTGTTAAACATTATCAAACCTTGAAGGATTCAGTTACCAAGCCATAAGAGTAAACTCTGTACATTGTGAAAACCTATCTAAGTGTTAAATTATTCTTAGAACACTCTCTTGACCTATAAGACCAAAATAACTCATAAAAACCAAAAAAATTTCAGTTTGGCTTCATAATAAAATTTGTGGTGGACCATAAAACCTTTTACCTCCAAAAGAGCTAAAAATTCCCACCTGGCGACTCCACAATCCTAAATTCAGACCTTAAGACTCCACTGGGAAGACCCCAAGCCTTAATAACATCATAAAAGCTCAGCTAGAAGGCTTTAAGATTAAAATTTTCCTTCTTCTGAAAATATCAGTTAGCCTCTTAAAGATTGTCATATTTGGTTAAAATATCTTTCTAACCAGGTCTAAAAAAACATAGCATAGTGGCTCCTAGAAAGATTCATACTAGAGCCTACCCTGACCCAAACGCACCAGGAATAGTTAACAACCCTGAAAGTATCGTTAGGAAGTCTCCTAAGATTACATTATTAACTAATTTAAGATCACCCTTGAGAGCTAATTTAGTTCCTGAAAATATTTCAGCTCTACAACAATCTCAAGTTGACTTAATAAATCCATTTAGAACTAGGTCTCTTGGTGATTTAGATTGGTTAGATTCTGAGTCTTCACTATCATCTCTTGAAACAAGTGAACCTCTTGGTAGCAGAGAAACAACACCTCCCCATTTACATTTCCTTCACAACTTAGGTGTCTCTCATCCAAGATCAGCTCAGCGGTCTATTGCTGGTCCGTCCACTTTTTCTCACCCTACATCCACTGTCCAAACCACTACACCTCAGCCTACTATTCCTGTTATTAATCCGTTCCTTGTAAATCCACCTCCACCACCTATCATGGCAGCATGGTATGCTCCCCTAGTCCTTCCTGTACCATTCGTCAACCTTCCACAGGACTATGAGTCAAAAATTCCATTATATGATGCTAGAAATGCTACAACTGCATCACAACATGTAGATAAAATGAATGACTACTTTGACAGAAATGAAATTGATGATGATTATGTCAAGCTTAGGTTACTTTCTCAGAGCCTAGGGGGAGAAGTAAGAAAATGGTTTAAGGGTTTAGCCCCCCATAGTATTAATGATCTCCAAGGCTTCCATCAAACTTTCTTAAACAAATGGGAAGTAAAGAAAAACCCTCTCCAAGTCCTTTCTGACTACAATAACCTCCATAGAAACACTGGTTAGAGTGTGCAAGCTTATTGTACTAGATTCAATAGTGTGTATAATGCACTTTCCCCATAACTAAAACCTCCATAGGGCTCAGCTTTAAACAAATTTCTTGAAGGGTTTCACTCTGACATGACCTATCAGTTGAGAGGAAAAGATTTTGAAACTCTTGAAGATATGTAAAAGGGTGCTCTTTCTGTGGAAGTCAACTTGATGGAAAAGAGAGAAATAATGAAAACTAAGAAGATAGTATATTTTAAAGAAAAGTCCACTCCTTCTACTTCAAGCTCAAAAATGGAGAGAATGTTAGAAGAAATGATGAAAGAGATGAGCATAACTAAGAGAGCACAAGAAAATCAAAATCAAACTGCTCCTCCAAATAGAAATCAGAATTATAGAAGAGAAAACAATCAAGACAAACAGAACGATAATGACCAACAAATTAGACCTCCCTTAAAAAAAAAATTTGTAGATCAATATGAGGAAGATAGGGAGTTGGAAAGGTTGGAAGAAGATCATGTAAACTTGATTGGATTAGACAGTGGAGATGATGTTTTACTCATTGAGGAAGAACAAGGATTTTTCTCTTATGATCAAAATACAAACACGTATGAAGACTCTGATGACTATAGATTGAGTTTTGAAAATTCAATTATGGAAGTACATCAATAGTATGATCTTAGGAGTAAGGGAAGCATAGATAACTTAAAATACAAAAAAACTAATACTGTTGTCAAGAAAAATGTAGAAACTCAGTCCAAAAATACATCAGAGAAGACCAACACTTTGGCTGAGAAACCTGACTTAAACAAAGAGAAAGGGGTCCAGCCAAATATTGAACAAAGTACCCCTAGCACTTCAGCTAGTGGTCCTAATAAAACTATCCCAATTACTAGTCCAAACAAGGTTCAGCAAATCAAAATTGCTGAAAAGAATCCAATTGAAAAAACAGATGCAAATATCAAAAAATCAATTATTCCTTTTAGTTTTTAGGGAGAGATTGCTAAGATAAAAATTTACATTCCCCTAGCTGAACTAGTAACCCAAGAAGTGTACAAAACCCTATTTTTGAAAGCTTTGAACCTATCAAGTGATACTGACACCTTAAACTTGAAAGATGACAAACCTGAGTTGTTGCTTGGTCCAGAAGTTGAAGGAAAATAACAAGAAGGGTCTGTCCCTCCCTTCTATGTTAGCTTGAACGTACATGAGAAAATTTTACAGAATGCTATGTTAGACTCAGGAGCTTCACACAATATAATGCCCAAGGTATTGATGGAAAGCTTAGGCTTAGAAATTACTAAACCATACAAAGACTTGTATTCCTTTGACTCAAGCAGAGTCAAGTGTTTGGGTTTAATCAAAGATTTATTTGTTACTCTAGCTCAAATCCCTGCTAAGATTCTATTTATGGATATAGTTGTCGCTGACATTCCCCCTAAGTATGGCATGCTCTTATCAAGATCTTGGGGAACCAAACTTCAGGGAAGCCTTCAAATGCACATGTCTTATGCCACCATCCCTGTTTTTAACCCAAATAGAAGACTATATAGGGAATCTCACATGAAGTACATGGTGAGAAACATAGAGAAACCAAACAACTCTCCAATCTATTCTATTCAATCAATTTTAGATTCCTTTGTCTTATGTAACGAAGATGAAATTACTCAACAAGATAAAGAAAAAATAGACCGAATCATTTCACCACAACAATCCCATATTCCCTTCACTCAAATTCAAAACATTACCAATCAACAGCAACAAGAAAATGAAATTAAGGATGGCATACTTTAGAAAATAAATTTTGATGGATCTTGTAATAAAACAAGTGCAGGAGCAGGTGTGTGGATTCAAAATACAAAATAGAGTTTTTTATAAAAATTGGATTTCCCATGCACTAACAATATTGCTGAGTATGAAGCACTTCTCCTAGGCTTACAACTGCTTAAACAGTTAGAAGCCCAGAAGATATCAATCTTAGGAGACTCTGAACTTATCATAAAACAAATTAAAGGAGAATACTAAGCTAGAAATCCAAGGCTTAGAGAATATCAAAACGCTTCCCTTGATCTTTTGAAAACCTTTGAAAGGTATGAACTTATTTTCATTCCAAGAGAATTGAATCATCTAGCAAATGAACTCGCTATCAATGCCAGCAATTGCCAGATACCTGAAATAAATGAACAAATCAGTGTGAAGGTAAAACACAGGCCTGCCGTGCTCGATAATGAAGATCATTGGCAAGTGTTTGATTCTGAAAAACACATAGATGATTTCTTGAAATCAGAAATTTATTTCAGCATACCAATATCAGAAACTAGCCATAAAGAGAATTGTTTGTATATTGAACAAATCCTAGAAGTTGAAATGACATATATTGCTGATATAAATCATTATGAATATAATTTTGAAGCAGAGGTAACCAACAATGCAGACCAAGAAGACTTGGAACTTTTACAATGCAAAAATGATAAAATTCCAAGAGGTGTAGCACCTTTAGGACACCTTTTTGATTTTAACAATGTAGCCAAAGAACCAAGAATGGATCCTATGGAAACAAATACAAAAGAGCATAACATAGGCACTCTAGCATAACCCAAGATGATCAAGCTGTCCACCACTCTCCCGGCTCACATAAAAATGCAATACATAGAGTTGTTCAAAGAGTTTAAAGATGGTTTTTCCTGGGGATAAAATGACCTAAAATCATATAATACCAGCATCATCCAACATAAGATCCCTTTGAAGGAAAATAAAAAGCCTTTTAAACAAAAACTAAGGAGAATAAACCCTCTTTTACTCCCTTTAGTTAAGGCAGAAATTGGAAAGATGCATGCTGCTGGAATCATAGTACCCATTATATTTTTAGAATGGATATCAAACTTAGTTTCTGTTAGAAAGAAAACAGGGGAAATTAGGCTCTGTATTGACTTCAGAAATTTAAATAGAGCCTCCATAAAAGACAACTACTACTTACCCAAAATGGACCATATACTTCAGAAGGTAGTTGGGTCAAAAAGGATTTCCCTCTTAGATGGGTTCTCAGGTTACAACCAGGTGTTAGTGCTCCCAAGTGATCAAACCAAAATTTCTTTTACCACACCTTGGGGAGCCTTTATGTATGTCAAAATTCCTTTCGGATTAATGAATGCAGTAACCACTTTCCAAAGGGCCATGGATATAGCATTCTCTGAAGATATTGGTTATTTCATAATCATCTACCTTGATGACACAATTTTTTTCTCAAAAACCGATGAAGAATATCTGTTTCACATAAGAAAAGTTTTTTAGAAGTGTAGGAAATTTGGCTTGTAATTGAATCCAAAGAAGACACGCTTTTGTCACCAAGAAGGTAAACTTCTCGGACATATAATTTTCGAAGAGGGAATCAAAATAGACGCTACAAGGATAGATGGAATATTACAAATCACTCATCCAAGAAGCCTCAAAGAGTTGCAATCTTTCATCGGAAAGATTGAATTTTTGAGGAGGTTTATCCCTAACCTTGCTGAGCTATTAAAAAAATTACAAACATGCTTAAGAAATATGTGGGTGTAAAATGGACTTTACCAGCTAAAAAATCATTCGAACTGGTCAATCAAGCTCTTACTTGAACACCAGTCCTGATTAGTCTAGATTTCACCAAAGAATTTTATATATTTTCATTTGCATCTGAGAATACAATAGTTGCAGTTTTACTTCAAAAGAATGATTTAGGGAAAGAACAACCAATATATTTCTTTAGTAGGGCCTTAAGAGATGCTCCTCTCAAATATAATATCATGGAGAAGAAAGCGTTAGCATTAGTAAAAGCATTGAAAGACTTTAGGGTCCATGTTTTACACTCTCACATAATTGCTTTTGTTCCGCATACTGTTGTCAAGGACATTCTAATTCAAGACCCCGATGGTAAAAGGGGAAAATGGATTGCAACTATTCTTGAATATGACTTAGAAATTAGGCCCACCAAACTAGTTAAAGGGTAGGGATTAGCAAAACTTATGGCCGAGTCTAACTTTCAAGCACTAGACATAAATATGGTAGATGTGTTGGAGGAAATAGAAGAATCTGATGCTCCTGTTATTGCAGAAGCATTTCTGAATTCTCCTTGGTATGCTGACATTATTTATGTGCTTTTATATTTAAATACCCCTCCTTCTCTGTCTAAAACTAAAGCTAGATTTTTGAAACAAAAAGCTTTGAGTTTTTTCATATTAGATGGAGTATTATATTGGAAAAATGATGTTGGAATTATTCTTAAATGTTTACTTGAAGATGATGCAGGAAAAATCATGCACGAATTGCATGACGGAGAATGTGGAGGACACCTCTACTGGAAGGCCACAATAAACAAAATTCTTAGATTCGGTTACTATTGGCCTACCATTTTCCCAGAAACTCAAAAGTTTTTCATGTCTTGCCATAAGTGTCACATCTTTAATGGCAAAAGAAAACATCTTCCCTTACCCTTACATCCTATCAGAGTTGAGGCACCTTTTCAACAATGGGGGTTGGACTTCATTGGGGAAATTCATCCATCCTCCTTAGCTCAACATAAGTGGATCCTCACAACCACTGAATTCTTTAGCAAATGGATAGAAGCTAAACATTCCAGAAATGACAATGAATCTGTCATTATCAAGTTCCTTGAAACAAATATCCTATCCAAATTTGGTTGTCCCAGAAAAATTATAACAGACAATGCTGCTTCTTTTAAATCTAAAAAGATGGTTGATTTCCGTTTCAAATAGCACATAACCTTGGGCCATTCCATTGCTTACTATCCCCAAGGAAATGGATTAGCTGAATCTTCCAAAAAAATCCTCATCAATATCATTAAAAAGTTGTTGAAGAAAAATCAGAAATCATGGCACAGTAAACTGGTTCATGCCTTATGGGCTGATACGCTAACAACAAAGAAATCAATAAACATGTCCCCCTATCAGCTAGTGTATGGTATGGATGCATTTTTTCCCACCTCATTAGGATTTCCAGTTATGAAGCTCCTTCAAGAAGTGAAAATTGAAGGGAATGATATGCAGAGGAGAATCAACCTGACAATCCATTTACAACAGACCAGAGAGGAAGTCTATGAAAGAACACAGTTAGTCCAAGAGAATATGAAGAAGTTGTTTGATAAGAGGATTAAGGAAAACAATTTCCAAGCTGGAAATTTTGTTCTTAAGTGGGATTCAAGAAAGAAGAGAAGGGAAAACATGGAAAATTTGAGAACCTGTGGAAAGGGCCCTATATTATTCATGCTGAGAGGGGTCACAATGCATTTTTCTTGAAATAATTGAATGGAGAAGACCTATATGGAGGTCCTATCAATGGCAGGATGCTCAAGCATTACTTCTGCCAAGAATCTTAGGTTCCAAAGCCTTTTATTTTTCATTATAAATATCATAGTCTAACCATTACATTCAAAGTTAGAAAAATAAAAAAATACAAAAACAAAGAAAGAAAGAAAAGAGGGCAGATTGTGAAAATAAGAAAGGTATAGCCCCGTACCAAAAAGTGAAACAAATCTGAAAGTGTGCAAGCTCAAATGTCACTCCTGAAAATCACACTTCTAGTTAGCAAATAGTATAATCTGGACTAATTAGCTTTAAATTTTCTGCTGATAGGATAGTGAATGCGATTTTCCAAACTGTTTAATCTTGGCTTATCAGTAGATAGTTTAGGATAGAAATAAAAGGTTCAAACATTTTCAAAATCTGAACCTAAGTTTCCAAAAAGAGATGACTCAAATCTGTTTCATTTTCCGAGTCAAAAAGGATGTAAAAATCTGGTTCTAATCTGATTAAACCCTGAACTAGAAGAAAAGCAAAGATAGCTGAAAGTAAAGTCAAAACAGAGCTGTAAAAAGATGAAGGAAGTGCTTTGAACTTTCAGATCTTAAGCCTTGCATTTTTTATTTAATTTTCTGAAAAAGAAATGTCTATGTGTAGCTTGTCTTTATTCCATGGACTAGCATCAAGTTAGACTATTCAATCCTGACTTGAGTGTTTTTCAATTTCTGTTGTAGAATATTAAAGAATAAAAGTCTGTTGGACAGCTTAATCCCAACCGATAATAGAATAGGTAGAGAAGCATCTGAATTCAACTGTTTAATATTAGTTCAAGGAGAAATAATGAGTAGAATTAGATTAGTTTTATGCTTTCAAAATAATAAAATGTTGTGAAAATATTTTTCCAATCCAAGTGCACTCTAATGAAGATAAAATGTTAGATCAGTAGGATTGGGTAGGTAGAAAGCTTGCTGATGAAAGAACCACTATTTTTATCACTCTTAATAAGTTTCAGAGCAAAAGAAGATCATCTGTAGAAAGGAAGGCAACCCAATGGAGGAGGCAACTAATCAGCCTCCGAGAGAAAGCAAGTCTAAAATTCTTGATGCCTTCAAAAAGGCACCATCCACAAGTGGAGCCACTGTTATCCACCCATAATTTTTTTCATATCAGGTGGTGTATAAATAATGTTGGATAGCCTTCAAGAAAAAATTTTATTACTAAAATTGCTGATGCTTAAAGTATTTTGATTATATCCTATCCTTTGGATAATCCTCATTGCTGTTTCCCTTCAGAACTCAGAAATCTTGCTAATTTCGAAGCCAGAATACTGCTGCAAGCATCATTTCCCTTTTCCCCTTTTCCAAAAGCTAACCTCATTTCCTATCCCTCCATTTCCCATGAGAATCCCTCATTTTCATTTTTTTTCCCTTTCCCCTTCATCAAAATCCCCTTCCTAAGGTTTAAATATTCCCTCTTTGCCTTATCAGAACCCTCAGATCCCTTTGAAAATCATTAAAAAACTATTAAAACCCACATTTTGGGCATATATGGGTCCTAGCGCCTTTTTTCCATTAACCCCTGGTCACATCATTTCCCATGCGCTCACGGCCCCGCAATCGGGCGCCAATCCATTTTATAACTATTCCC
Organism: Pinus albicaulis; assembly: GCA_034641835.2. Lineage (NCBI taxonomy): Eukaryota > Viridiplantae > Streptophyta > Pinopsida > Pinales > Pinaceae > Pinus > Pinus albicaulis. The sequence goes on from CM076584.1 coordinate 1,007,223,693, forward strand.
ACCGAAGTTTAAAAACTTTGGTTATATATATATAACCTCTGTTTATATTATTTTCCTGACATTTTATTATTTTATTAAATTTTTTGTTGGTACAAGTTTTAAACCTTTCCGCACTGTCGATCTGATCTGAAGATCAGACGGTGCGGAGTTCGTCTCCCGATGGTCCCCACATTCCACTAGCCAATTTTTGAAACCGCGCTGTTTTCATCACACCGGCTTTGGGAAAAGGCGGTTTTTCCCCGATCGCCAGTGATTCCATACATCGCGTGACACGCGTCCCCTGTACTTTTTCAAAACTTCTTCCTCATCGTGCGTTATCATTTGTACGTGGATGCCCAATGATATTGCCATGTGTCATCCGATCTGGGGTGGGCCATCCAACGGCTATTGCTCGCCAAAGATGGCCGATAGTTAACTGGGCTACAGCGCGCCATCCAGTTAATCTCCGCCGTCAATCTGATTTGTAGATCGACAGTCCATATTCCATTGCCCCGATTCCGTATCCCAGTCAACGATTCTCCATTTTTGACTTTCCCCCTTGCTCCCGACCGTCGATCTCTGCACGATCGACGACTCTGATTTAATCTTTCTTCTGCCTCTTCGATCAATCCTGACCATTGAATGATGCCATCCAATGACCACACTTCCTCCACATGCCTCCACAGCAATAAAACTATAAATGCATGGACTTTATAATAAGTTGTTTGTATTTGGTAGGGTTTCGAGGTTTTATCACCTTTTTTCGAGGAAAATTTGAAGGCGGAGGATGACGATCCTCCCGCCTTCGATTCACCAAATAAAATCATCACAGGGTGTTGACAACACGTTTCATCAATGTTCCTTCAGGCATTGATGCCATATCACCCCTGCGCAGCCCTGTACATCAGAAAAAACCATGATTCAGGCGTAGTCAGAAAGTGTCAGGGACGAAGACCAAAATTTATCAGAGCAAAGGATTAAAGATAGATTTTATGGGGATTAAAGCTAAGAACAATTATTAAAAGCCTAAACCCCAATTTAAAACATAGTTTAAAGAAAATCTGAAGTGTTTTATCGACAGGAAACCCTCCACCACCACAAATTGAGGCAAATTGATCCCTCTAGCTACCAAGACACCATCTGTGCCTCAAAGTATTCAATCAGAAGCCGAATTTATTGATCGGGATCATATATTTGTCTCAAAACACAGCCGAAGAGTTACTTCTGCAAGGGACTTCAATGCAAGAAATATCTGCAGAATTACTTCGACGCTACACAGAGCCTCAAAGGTCAACAAAATCTCCCACCGAGCTTAAAACTTTAATGTAAAACATTTAAGACATAAGATATGTATGTAAGTTTCTTCATTGAGCCCCTTAGAGGCCAAGAAGCCATTAAGTCTGTATTATTTCTACTTGGAGATTTTTTATCAGATCTCACCTCCTCATTCTTCTATATATACTTCTGTAGAAGATGAGTGAGGGGTTGTTGGTTGTTGGTTGTTGTGTGATCACAAGTTGTAATACTGAAACTCTTTTAAATAAATACATAGTCCATGTAAGTTGAAGAACAAATTGAAGTCTTGGAAGCCTTGATGATATTGTTGCATGCTTTTTACTGTGAAGGCTCTATCATTGGATCCATGAGCTTGGCTGTTGGTGAAGTATTCTGAACTGTTTAATGTTTTCCCCTATTTTCATTATGTTCCATAACTTCTTACTAGAGTAGCATAGAAAGTATTAGGCTAAGAAATGACTCTTGGAAGCACCTTAGACCTGTTCATCCTTCATTGTTTCATGTTTTCTTCTGCTGAAGTATTTTAGAGGCTTTAATATTTCTATTTAGTCTTCATGCTTATTTATTTCCTTAATAGTTTGAACAGTTGGTTTCAGCATGATTTATGGTTCTCCCTGCTTGTCTGTTTCCACTTAAAAACTATTATTGAAGTCTCCCTTTGAAGTTATTTTATTACAGTGAATCAAAGAGGTTGGTTTTGATCTATCCCTTTGTCCTTGCTTAAACATTTGGCTTAAAGGTCATGTATCATTATGATCATAGATGTTTTTATGTGTTCCCTCTTCTATGACTTTAATTATCAGTAAATCGTTTATGTTTTCTAAGTCATTTGAAATAAAATCTTTGAGGAAATAGGGTGTTCCCCGAATATTATATTTCATTTGAAAAGTTGTTTTGAGATCGTTATTTGCTTAAAGCTGTTATTTGTAGAGTTTAGGGCTAGCCTTGTTTATCAAAGAACTCTTTATTGTTCAAATTATGCTTTCGAATTCCCTTTGTTGAGAATTAAACCTCTCTTTCCAAATCATTAATGTTCATCTCATTCCAAAAACAAAAGGATCCGGTGGCCAAGTTAGATTTTCCCTTTGATATCCCATATCCATTGATGAGTATGTTATGACCTCTTTTTGACTCCATTGCCCAATGAACTAGATATTTCTCTGTCGTATATATCTTTCCTAGGCCTTTCATGTTCTAGTATATTATTCCAGCCCAACCAAACAAAAAAATGAACACCTTCACTTAATAACTAGTCTAAAACCAATACTCAAAGCACACAAAATAAACCTTTGCAAACAAACTTTTGAGAGATCCCTCTCTGAGAACAGGAGGACTAGATCCTAGAACTCTAAAGGTTGGTTCTAATGTTGCCTTGTCTTTTGATTTTCCAAACTATCAAAACACGGGACACCAACATAATGGCGATCACGGTGGGACCATTCTGAGTTAGTGACAATCTAAGTACCCCTTAAGACTCCATAAATCCTTTATTTTCAAAGACTATCCAGTGATTATCAGCCACCTCATCGCCACCAACATAATGGCGATCATGGTGTGACCCTGAGTAAAATATTCAAAAAAAAAACACTCACTGTCTAGTATAACATAAGTAACCTCCTTTAAGCACTACCGAGAAATGGTAATCATGATAGGACTTAATTGAATTAGTGACACACTAAGTAACCCTTATTATTCTTGTTAAACCTTATCAAATCTTGAAGGATTCAGTTACCAAGCCATAAGAGTAAACTCTATATGTTGTGACACCCTAGCTAAGTGTTAAATCAGACTTAGAACACTCTCTTAACCTATAAGACCAAAATAACTAAGAAAAACCCAAAACATTTTAGTTTGGCTTCATAATAAACTTGGTGGTGGACCATAAAACCTTTTACCTCCAAAAGAGCTAAAAATTCCCACCTGGCGACCCCACAATCCTAAATTCAGACCTTAAGACTCCACTGGGAAGACCCCAAGCCTTAATAACATCATAAAAGCTCAGCTAGAAGGCTCTAAGATTAAAATTTTCCTTCTTGCGAAAAGATTAGTTAGCCTCTTAAATATTGTCATATTTGGTTAAACTCTCTTTCTAACCAGGTCTAAAAAAACATAGCATAGTGGCTCCTAGAAAGAATCATACTAGAGCCTATCCTGACCCAAACCCACCAGGAATAGTTAACAACCCAGAAAGTATCCTTAGGAAGTCTCCTAATATTAAATTATCAACTATTTTCAGATCACACTTGAGAGCTAATTCAGTTCCTGAAAATATTTCAGCTCTACAGCAATCTCAAGTTGACTTAGTAAATCCATTTAGAACTAGGTCTCTTCGTGATTTAGATCAGTTAGGTTCTGAGTCTTCACTATCATCTCCTGAAACAAGTGAACCTCTTGGTAGCAGAGAAACAACACCTCCCAATTTACATTTCCTTCACAACTTAGTTGTCTCTCATCCAATATCAGCTCAGTGGTCTATTACTGGTCCATCCACTTTTGCTCACCCTTCATCCAATTTTCAAACCACTACACCTTAGCCTATTGTTCCTGTTATTAATCCGTTCTTTGTAAATCCACCTCCACCACCTATCATGGCAACATGGTATGCTCCCCTAGTCCTTCCTATACTATTAGTCAACCTTCCACAGGACTATCAGTCCAAAATTCCATTATATGATGCTTGCAATGCTAAAATTGCATCACAACATGTAGATTAAATGAATGACTACTTTGATAGAAATGAAATTGATGATGATTCTGTCAAGTTTAGGTTATTTTCTCAGAGCCTAGAGGGAGAAGTAAGAAAATGGTTTAAAGGTTTAGCCCCCCATAGTATTAATGATCTCCAAGGCTTCCATCAAACTTTCTTAAACAAATGGGAAGTAAAGAAAAACCCTCTCCAAGTCCTTTCTGACTACAAGAACCTCCATAGAAACATTGGGGAGAGTGTGAAAGCTTACTGTACTAGATTCAATAGTGTGTATAATGCACTTTCCCCAGAACTAAAACCTCCACAGGGCTCAGCTTTACACAAATTTCCTGAAGGGTTTGACTCTGACATGACGTATCAGCTGAGAGAAAGAGATTTTGCAAGTCTTGAAGATATGCAAAGGGGCGCTCGTTCTGTGGAAGTCAACTTGATTGAGAAGAGAGAAAGAATGAAAACTGAGAAGAGAGTATCTTTTAGAGAAGAGTCCACTCCTTCTACTTCAAGCTCAAAAATTATTCCTTTCAGTAGAGAAGATTCAAATTATTCCTTTCAGTTTTGAGGGAGAGATTGCTAAGATAAAAATTGACATTCCTCTAGATGAACTACTAACCCAAGAAGTGTACAAAAACCAAGTTTTGAAAGCTTTGAACCTAGGAAGTGATACTGACACCTTAAACTTGAGAGATGACAAGCTTGTGTTGTTTTTTGGTCTAGAAGTTGAAGGAAAATACCAAGAAGGGTCTGTCCCTCCCTTCTATGTTATCTTGAACATACATGAGAAAATTTTACACAATGCTATGTTAGACTCAGGAGCTTCACACAATCTAATGCCCAAGGTAGTGATGGAAAGCTTAGGCTTAGAAATTACTAAACCATACAAAGACTTGTATTCCTTTGACTCAAGTAGAGTCAAGTGTTTGGGTTTAATCAAATATTTATGTGTTACTCTAGCTCAAATCCCTGCTAAGAGTCTAGTTATGGATATAGTTGTAGCTGACATTCCCCTAAGTATGGTATGCTGTTATCAAGATCTTGGGGAGCCAAACTTCAGGGAAGCCTTCAAATGGACATGTCTTATGCCACCATACTTGTTTTTAACCAAAACAAAAGACTATATAGGGAATCTCACTTGAAGTACATGGTGAGAAACATAGACAAACCAAACAAATCTCCAATCTATTCTATTCAACGAGGTTTAGATTCTTTCATCTTATGTAACGAAGATGAAAGTACTCAACAAGATAAAGAAAACATAGACCCAATCAGTTCACCACAACAATACCATCTTCCATTCAATCAAATTCAAAACATTACCAATCAATAGCAACAAGAAAATGAAATTAAGGATGGCATAATTTGGAAAATAAATTTTGATGGATCTTGTAATAAAACAAGTGCAGGAGTAGGTGTGTGGATTCAAAATAGAAAACAGAGTTTTTCATACAAATTGGATTTCCGATGCACTAACAATATTTATGAGTATGAAGCACTTCTCCTAGGCTTACAACTGCTTAAACAATTAGAAGCCCAGAAGATATCAATCTTAGGAGATTCTTAACTTATCATAAAACAAATAAAAGGAGAATGCTTAGCTAGAAATCCAAGGCTTAGGGAATATCAAAACGCTACCCTTGATCTTTTGAAAACCTTTGAAAAGTATGAACTTATTTTCATTCCGAGAGAATTGAATCATCTAGCAAATGAACTCGCTTTCAATGCCAGCAATTGCTAGATACCTGAAATAAATGAACAACTCAGTGTGAAGGTAAAACATAGGCCTGTCATGCCCGATAACAAAGATCACTTGCAAGTGTTTGATTCTGGAAAACACATAGATGATTTCTTGAAATCAGAAAATGATTTCAGCATACCAATATCAGAAACCAGCCAAGAAATTTTTTTTTATATTGAAAAAATCCCAAAAGTTGAAATGACATATACTGCTAATATAAATCATTACGAAAATCCTTTTGAAGACAAGGTAACCAACAACACAGACCAAGAAGACTTGGAAGTTTTACAATGAAAAAATGATAAAATTCCAAGAGGTCTAGCACCTTTAGAACACGTTTTTGATTTTAACGATGTGGCCAAAGAACCAAGAATGGATCCTATGGAAACAAATACAGAAGAGCATAACATAGGCACTCTAGCAGAACCCAAGATGATCAAGCTTTCTGGCACTCTCCCAGCTCACATAAAACTGCAGTACATAGAGCTATTCAAAGAGTTTAAAGATGGTTTTGCTTCGGGATACAAAGATCTAATATCATATGATACCAGCATCATCTAGCATAAAATCCCTTTGAAGGAAAATCAAAAGCCTTTTAAAAAAAAACTAAGGAGAATAAACCCTCTTTTACTCCCTTTAGTTAAGGCAGAAATTGAGAAGATGCATGCTGCTGGAATCATAGTACCCATTAGATTTTTAGAATGGATATCAAACTTAGTTTCTGTTAGAAATAAAACAGGGGAAATTAGGCTCTGTATTGACTTCAGAAACTTAAATAGAGCCTTCTTAAAAGACAACTAGCCCTTACCCAAAATGGACCATATACTTCAGAAGGTAGTTGGGTCAAAAAGGATTTCCCTCTTAGATGGGTTCTCAGGTTACAACCAGGTGTTAGTGCTCCCAAGTGATCAAATCAAAACTGCTTTTACCACACCTTGGGGCACCTTTATGTATGTCAAAATGCCTTTCAGATTAATGAATGCAGGGGACACTTTCCAAAGGGCCATGGATATAGCCTTCTCTGAAGATATTGGCTACTTCATAATCATCTACCTTGATGACATAACTATTTTCTCAAAAACCGATGAAGAACATCTGATTCACCTAAGAAACGTTTTTGAGAAGTGTAGGAAATTTGGCTTTTCATTGAATCCCAAGAAGACACTCTTTGGTCTCCAAGAAGGTAAACTTCTTGGACATATAATTTCGGAAGAGGGAATCAAAATAGACCCTACAAGGATAGATGGCATATTACAAATCACTCATCCAAGAAGCCTCAAAGAGTTGCAATATTTCATAGGAAAGATTAATTTTTTGAGGAGGTTTATCCCTAACCTTGTTGAGCTATTAAAAAACATTACAAACATGCTTAAGAAAGATGTGGGTGTAAAATGGAATTTACCGGCTAAAAAATCATTCGACCTGGTCAAACAAGCTCTTACTCAAACACCAGTCCTGATTAGTCCAAATTTCACCAAAGACTTTTATATATTTTCATTTGCATCTGAGCATACAATAGTTGCAGTTTTACTTCAAAAGAATGATTTAGGGCAAGAAAAACCAATATATTTCTTTAGTAGGGCCTTAAGAGATGCTCCTCTCAAATGTAATATCATGGAGAAGCAAGCCTTAGCATTAGTAAAAGTATTGAAAGACTTTAGGGTCTATATTTTACAATCTCAAATAATTTCTTTTGTTCCGCATACTGTTGTCAAGGACATTCTAAGTCAAGACCCTGATGGTAAAAGGGGAAAATGGATTGCAACTATTCTTGAATATGACTTAGAAATTAGGCCCACCAAACTAGTTAAAGGGCAGGCATTAGCAAAACTTATGGCTGAGTCTGACTTTCAAGCACTAAACATAAATATGGTAGATGTGTTGGAGGAAATAGAAGAATTTGATGCTCTTGTTATTGCAGAAGCATTTATGAATTCTCCTTGGTATGCTGACATTATTTATGTGCTTTTATATTTAAATACCCCTCCTTCTCTATCTAAAACTAAAGCTATATTTTTTAAACAAAAAGCTTTGAGTTTTTGCATATTAGATGGAGTATTATATTGGAAAAATGTTGTTGGAATTTTGCTTAAATGTTTACTTGAAGATGATGCAGGAAAAATCATGCATGGATTGCATGACAGAGAATGTGGAGGACACCTCTACTGGAAGGCCAGAGCAAACAAAATTCTTAGATCCAGTTACTATTGGCCTACCCTTTTCCCAGACACTCAAAATTTGGTCATCTCTTGCCATAAGTGTCAAACCTTTGATGGCAAAAGAAAACTTCTTCCCTTACCCTTACATCCTATCAGAGTTGAGGCACCTTTTCAGAAATGGGGGTTGGACTTCATTGGGGAAATTCATCCATCCTCCTCATCTCAACATAAGTGGATCCTAACAGCCACTGACTTCTTTACCAAATGAATAGAAGATATATCTTCCAAAAATGCCAATGACTCTGTCATTATCAAGTTCCTTGAAACAAATATCCTATCCATATTTGGTTGTCCCAGAAAAATCATAACAAAGAATGCTGATGCTTTTAAATCTAAGAATATGGTTGATTTATGTTTCAAATACCACATAACCTTGGGCCATTCCACTGCTTAATATCCCCAAGGAAATGGAATAGATGAATCTTCCAACAAAAGGCTCATCAATATCATTGAAAAGTTGTTGAAGCAAAATCAGAAATCATGGCAAAGTAAACTGGTTCATGCCTTACGGGCTGATAGGCTAACTACAAAGAAATCAATAAACGTATCCCCCTATCAGCTAGTGTATGGTATGCACGTAGTTTTTCCCACCTCATTAGGAGTTCCAGCTATGAAGCTCCTTCAAAAAGTGCAGATTGAAGATAATTATATGCAGAGAAGAATCAACCAGACAATCCATTTACAACAGACCAGAGAGGAAGTCTATGAAGGAACACAGTTAGTTCCAGAGAATATGAATAAGTTGTTTGATAAGAGGACTAAGGAAAACAATTTGCAAGTTGTAAATGTTGTTCTTAAGTGGGATTCAAGAAAAGAAGAGAAGGGAAAACATGGAAAATTTGAGAACTTGTGGAAAGGGCCCTATATTATTCATGCTGAGAGGGGTCACAATGCATTTTTCTTGAAAGAATTGAACGGAGAAGACCTATATGGAGGTCCTGTCAATGGTAGGATGCTAAAGCATTACTTCTGCCAAGAATATTAAGTTTCAAAGCCTTTTATTTTTCATTATAAATATCATAGTATAACCATTGCATTCAAACTTAGAAAAATAAAAAAATACAAAAAAGAAGAAAGAAAGAAAAGAGGGCAGATTGTGAAAACAAGAAAGGTATAGCCCCATACAAAAAAGTGAAACAAATCTAAAAGTGTGCAAGCTCAAATGCCACTCCTGAAAAACACGCTTCTAGTTAGTCAAACAGTATAATCTTGACTAATTAGCTTTAAATTTGATGTTGATAGGATAGTGAATGTGATTTTCCAAACTGTTTAATCTTGGCTTATCAGTAGATAGTTTAGGATAGAAATAAAAGGTTCAAACGTTTTCAAAATCTTAACCTAAGTTTCCAAAAAGAGATGACTCAAATCTGTTTCATTTTCTGAGTCAAAAAAAGATGTAAAAATCTGGTTCTAATCTGATTAAAACCTGAACCAAAAGAAAAGAAAAGATAGCTCAAAGTAAAGTCAAAACAGAGTTGTAAAAAGATGAAGGAAGTGCTTTGAACTTTCAGATCTTAAGCCTTCCATTTTTTATTTAATTTTCTTAACAATAAATGTCTATGTGCAGCTTGTCTTTATGGCATGGACCAGCATCAAGTTAGACTGTTCAATCCTGACATGAGTTTTTTTCAATTTCTGTTGTAGAATATTAGAGAATAAAATTCTGTTGGATAGCTTAATCCCAACAGATAATAGAATAGGTAGAGAAGCATATGAATTCAACTGTTTAATCTGAGTTCAGGGAGAAATAAGGAGTAGAATTAGATCAGTTTTATGATTTCAAAAGAATAAAATGTTGTGAAAATAGTTTTCCAATCCAAGTGCACTCTAATGAAGAGAAAATGTTAGATCATTAGGATTGGGTAGGTAGAAATCTTGTTGATGAAAGAAGCTTTGTTTTTATCACTGCTAATATGTTTCAGAGAAAAAGAAGATCATCCACAGAAAGGAAGACAACCCAATGGAGGAGGCAACTAATCAACCTCCCAGAGAAAGCAAGTCTGAAATTCTTGATGCCTTAAAAAAGACACCATCGCCAAGTGGAGCTGCTGTTAGCCACCCATAAATTTTGTGATATCAGGTGGTGGCTAAATAATGTTGGATAGCCTTCAAGAAACAATTTTATTACTAAAATTGATGATGCTTAAAGTCTTTTAACTATATCCTATCATTTGGATAATCGTCACTCCTATTTCCCTTCAGAACACAAAAATCTTGTTGATTTCCAAGCCATAATACTGCTACAAGCATCATTTCCCCTTTCCCCTTTTCCAAAATCTAACCTCATTTCCTATCCCTCCATTTCCCTTGAAAATCCCTCATTTTCTTGTTTTTTCCCATTCCCCTTCATCAAAATCCCCTTCCTAGGGTTTAAATATTCCCTCTTTGCCTGATCGGAACCCTTAGATCCCTTTGAAAATCATTGAAAAACTATAAAAACCCACATTTTGGGCATATATGGGTCTTAGTCCCTTTTTTCCATTAACCCCCGGTCACATCGTTTCCCATACGCTCACGGCCCCGTAATCGCACACCAAGCCATTTTATAATTATTCCTGCCAAAGTTTAAAAAATTTGGTTATATATATAAAACCTTTGTTTATATTATTTCCCGGCATTTTATTATTTTATTAAATTTTCCGCCAGTACAAGTTTTAAACCATTCCGCACTGTCAATCTGATCTGAAGATCGAACAGTGCGGAGTCCGTCTCCCAGTGGTCCCCACATTCCAGTAGCCGATTGTCGAAACCGCGTGGTTTTCATTGCACCGCCTTTGGGCAAAGGCGGTTTTTCCCCGATTTGCCAGCCGATTCCATACATCGCATGACATGCGTCCCCCGTACTTTGTCAAAACCGCTTCCCTCATCGATCGTTATCGTTCGTACGGATGCCGAGTGATATTGCCGCGCGCGTCGTCCAATCTAGGCGGCCATCCAATGGCTATCGCCGTCAAAGATGCCCGACACCAACTCGGGCTACGGCGCACCATCCAAGCACCGCCGTCGGACCGATCTGCATGGACGGCCCAGTGCCATCGCCCCGATTCCGTCACCTACCAACGATTCTCCGTTTTGACTTTCCCCTTATTCCCAACCGTCGAACTCTCAGATCGACGACTCGATTAGATCTTTCTCCACTTTCTCCAACGATCCCCCGATCGTTGGATGATTCCATCCAACGACCATGATTCCTCCACATGCCTCCACAACAATAAACCTATAAATGCATGGATTTTATAATAAGTTGTTTGTATTTTGCAAGGTTTCGAGGTTTTGTCACCTTTTTTCGAGGAAAATTCAAAGGCAGAGGATGACGATCCTCCCGCCTTCGATTCACCAAAGAAAATCATCACAGGGTGTTGATAACACGTTTCATCAATGTTCCTTCAGGCATTGATGCCATATCACCCCTGCGCAGTCCTGTACATCAGAAAAAACCATCAATTGGGTGCAGTCAGAAAGTATCAGTGACGAAGACCAAAATTTATCAGAGCAAAGGATTAAAGACAGATTTTATGGGGATTACAGCTAAGAAAAATTATTAAAAGCCTAAACCCCGATTTAAAACGCAGTTTAAAGAAAATCTGAAGTGTTTTATTGACACGAAACCCTCCACTGCCAGAAATTGAGGCAAATTGATCCCTCTAGCTACCACGACGCCACCTATGCCTCAAAATATTCAATCAGAAGCCAAATTTATTGATCTGGATCATATATTTGTCTCAAAACACAACCGAAGAGTTAGTTCTGCAAGGGACTTCAATGCAAGAAATATCTGTAGAATTACTTCGACGCTACACAGAGCCTCAAAGGTAAAAAAAAGCTCCCACTGAGCTTAAAACTTTAATGTAAAAAATTTAAGACAGAAGATATGTATGTAAGTTTCTTCATTGAGCCTCTCAAAGGCTAAGAAGCCATTAATTCTGTATTATTTGTAATTGGAGATTTTTTATCGGATCTCACCTCCTCATTCTTATATATATACATTTGTAGAAGATCAGTGAGGGGTTGTTGGTTTTTGGTTGTTGTTTGATCACAAGTTGTAATACTGAAACTCTTTGAAATAAATACATAGTCCATGGAAGTTGAAGAAAAAATTGAAGTCTTGGAAGCCTTGATGATATTGTTGCATGCTTGTTACTATGAAGGCTCTATCATTGGATCCATGAGCTTGGCTATTGGTGAAGTATTTTGAATTGTTTAATGTTTTCCCCTATTTTCATTATGTTGCATAGCTTCTTAATACAATAGGATAGAAATTATTAGGCTAAGAAATGACTCCTGGAAGCACCTTAGACCTGGTCATCCTTCACTATTTCATGTTTTCTTCTGTTGAAGTATTTTAGAGGCTTTAATCTTTCTCTTTAGTCTTCATGCTTGTTTATTTCCTTAATAGTTTGAACAGTTGGTTTCAACATGATTTATGGTTCTCCCTGCTTGTTTCCTGCCACTTAAAAACTGTTATTGAAGTCTCCCTTTGAAGTTCTTTACTTACAGTGAATCAAAGAGGTCGGTTTTGTTCTTTCCCTTTGTCCTCGCTTAAACAGTTGGCTTCAAGGTTGTTTATAATTATGATCATAGATGTTTTTAGGTGTTCCCTCTTCTATGACTTTAATTATCAGTAAATCTTTTATATTTTCTAATTCATTTGAAATAAAATCTTTGAGGAAATAGGGTGTTCCCCGAATCTTATATTTCATTTTAAAAGTTTTTTTGAGATCATTATTTGCTTAAAGCTGTGATTTGTAGAATTTATGGTTAGGCCCGTCTATCAAAAAAATCTTTATTTTTCAAATTATGCTTTCGAGTTCCCTTTGTTGAGAATTAAACCTCTCTTTCCAAATAATTAATGTTCATCTTATTCGAAAAACAAAAGGATCTGATGGCCAAGTTAGATTTTCCCTTTGATATCCCATATCCATTGATGAGAATGTTATGACCTCTTTTTGACTCCATTGCCCACAGATATTTCTCTATCCTATATATCTTTCCTAGGCCTTTCATGTTCTGTTGTATCATTCCAGCCCAACCAAACAAACAAATAAACACCTACACTTAATAACTAGTCTAAAAGAAATACTCAAAGCATAGAAGATCCCTCTCTGAGAATAGGAGGACTAGATCCTGGAAATCTAAAGATTTGTTCTGATATTGTATTGTATTTTGATTTTCCAAACTATCAAAACACTAAACACCAACAATGTTATTTAAAATCGATACTTTTTATATCGGTTTTTTGCAATATGCACTTGTCTAAGGCCTAGGGCCTAGGGCATATGACTAAGATTTTTCTGACGGTGGAATGTGCGAATGGAATGCATATTTTTTTTTAAAAGAGAATTTTTTTTTATCAAAATGATTAATTTTGATTAAAATTAAATCTTCATTTATTAAGATTTGAAATTGGAAATTCTTGACACAAACTACCCAATATGGAAAAAACTCAAAGTGCTTTATTTGAGATCGAGAACTTTAATGGGCGGAATAACTTTGAGATCTAGAATTTTAAGATGCACGATCTACTCGTACAACAAGGTGTGGCGAAGGTAGTTTTGGGAAAGTCCAAACAACCTTTCGCCATGATAGATGATGAATGGACTGACATCAATGATAGAGAATTGAGTGGCATACAGTTGTGTTTGGTGGATGATGTGTTATTTAACATCGTATCAGAGAAAACAACTGTTGGTTTATGGACAAAGCTAGAAAAACTGTACATGACTAAATCCTTAACAAATAGGATTCTTCTGAAGAGACAGTTACACAGCTTGTGCATGAAGGAAGGTACGACGATAACTGATCATCTGAATACCTTTAATACTCTCTTGGTATAGTTAGAAATTATAGAAGTAAAATTTGATTCAGAAGATAAAGCTGTAAATTTATTATGCTCTTTGCCCGAGTCATGGGCTACTTCTATAAGTCTTAGTTCATCAGAAACCCTTGAATTTGATGATGTTGTTGGAGCTTTGCTAACTGAAGAAACTAGAAGAAGGTCACATTTAGAAACCTTTACGTTAGAAGTAATGATGGTTATAGGTCGATCTAAAGAAAGACGGTTCTATAAGCAATATAACTCCCGGTCAAAATTGAAAGGGAAGAAGAGTAAGCAAAAATGCTGGTTTTACGGAAAATCAGGACATTTGAAGAAGGACTATTGGAAGAGACAACAAACATCCAAAGGAGACTATTCAACAAAAACTAAAGAGGCAAACACGATAGATACAGGTTCAAGTTCGGTATCTGGTTCAGATATAAGTGATGAAGTTTTATCAGTTAATTTGTTAAATCATGATCAACATTGGCTATTATATTCTGGTGCGTCTAATCACATGTGCATTCATAAAGAGTGGTTTAAGTCTTATAAATCAATCAATGATGGAGTTTTTTACATGGGTAATGATTTCTCGTGTAATGTTGTGGGAATTGGAAGCATCCAGTTTAAAATGTTTGATGGGACAAATAAAATATTAACTGATGTAAGGCATGTGCCTGAACTCGGAAAAAATCTTATTTCTCTAGGAGTGTTAGACACAAATGGATATAAAACTTTTATTCAAGGTGGAGTAATTAAAATTTACAAAGGAATCCTATTAGTAATGAAAGAAAAGAAGGTTGGAAATATTTTGCTGTTAGAACGAAGAATAGAGTCAGATCATGTTTCTACTGTATCTGAAAATGAGAGTGATTCTATTCGAATGTTGCATCAGTGGTTGGGACATATGAACGAAAGAGGATTAAAAATCTTATCTAATCGTAAGTTACTTCCTAGTTTAAAGTCTTTTAAGTTAGATTTATGCAAACATTGTATTTATGGGAAACAAAGCAAGCAGAAATTTAAAACCAGAAAACATACTAGTAAAGGAATCCTTAATTATATCCATTCTGATGTTTGGGGTCCATCTCCTACAACCTCATATGGAGGATCATCATATTTTCTATCTTTTGTAGATGATTTCTCTAGAAAAGTATGGGTCTACATGTTAAAAATAAAGTGTGATGTATTCATAGTTTTCAAACAGTTTAGAGCATTAGTAGAGAACATCACTAGAAGAACCATTAAATGTTTAAGAACTGAAAATGGTGGTGAGTTTACTTCAAAAGAATTTGATAATTATTGCAAGGAAGCTGGGATCGAAAGGCATAGAACTACTGCTTATACTCCTTAGCAAAATGGAGTTGCTGAACACATGAACAAGACTCTCTTAGAAAGAGAAAGAAGTATGCTAAGTAACACAAATTTGCAGAAGGAGTTATGGAAAGAAGCAGTATCTACGGCTTGCTATTTGATAAATCGATCACCATCAACTGCAATAGGATGCAAAATTTCTCAAGAGGTATGGAAAGGTCATCCTTGTGATTATTCTAAACTAAAATTTTTTGGTTGTGATGCGTATGCTCTAATTCCGAAACATCAGCGTTCTAAATTAGATCCTAAATAAAAAAGATATATCTTTTTTGGATATGGTGATGGGATTAAGGGATACAAGTTGTGGGATCCTACTACTCACAAGATCATCATTAACAGAGATGTTAATTTCAATGAATCTTCACTTGATAATCCAGATGTAGATAATAAATTGAAACAGGAAAATGTATCAAAGTTTCAACATATTTAGTTTGAAACCAATTCAAATACTGATGATAGTCTAGATGAACAAGTTTCAGATGCAGATCATAAACAGGTTTCAGATGAATATCATGAAGAAGTTCGTACAGATAATAATCAACAAATTATGGAAGAACCATAAACATCTTTAAGAAGGTCCACGAGAATTAGATATCATCCTAAAATGTTTGATGATTATGTTACTTCAGTTGCTTTAACTGCTAATGATGATGAACCTTTGTACTATCAGGAAGTTGTACAAGGTTCTAACAGTGATAAGTGGAAAGAGGCTATGAAGGATGAGATGAAGGCATTATACAGGAATGCCACATGGGATTTGGTGGAACTTCCTAAAGATAGAAAAAATGTAGGATGTAAATAGATTTACAAATTGAAAAAGGGTGTTGATGATAATGAGACAGGTACAAAGTGAGGCTGGTCACAAAAGGCTTTTCTCAGAAAGCAGGAATTGACTTTCATGAGATATTTTCACCAGTTGTCAAAATTGTTTCAATTCAAATTGTCTTAGCATTAGTTGCTTTACTTGATTTAGAATTACAACAACTAGATGTTAAGACTGCATTTTTACATGGAGATCTAGATGAAGAAATTTATATGGAACAACCTGAAGGGTTTGTTCAAAATCAGAACAATAAATTTGACTGCAGGCTCAAGAAATCATTGTATGGTTTGAATCAATCACCTCGACAATGGTACAAGAAATTTGATTCTTTCATGATGAGTCAAAATTATATAAGAAGTGAATATGATCATTCTATTTACTTTAAAAAATTAATTAATGGCTTATTCATTATCTTAGTGTTATATGTTGATGATATGCTTTTAGCAAGAAAAAGCATAATTGAGATCAATAGGTTAAAGGCTCAGATGGCTAGGATGTTTGATATGAAAGATCTAGGAACAACAAGACAGATTTCGGGCATGGAGATTTTCAGAGACAGGAGCAATGGTAAGCTGTGGTTATCACAATAGAAGTATATTGAGAACATACTCTTAAGGTTTGGTATGAACAATGTGAAACTATTTTCACTCCCTTTTGCTTCCCATTTTAAGCTTTCTTCAAGTTTATATCCTAATACAAATGAAGAAAAGGAATATATGTTTCGAATACCTTATGCTAATGCAGTAGGAAGTTTTGATGTATGTGATGGTTTGTAGACAACCAGACATTTCACATGCAGTTGGGGTTGTTAGCAGGTATATGGAAAATCCAGGGAAAGAACATTGGTCAACAGTGAAATGGATGCTTCAGTATCTGAGAGGCACAAGTGATTATTGTATCACTTATGATAGAAGTAGTGAATTTGTTTGTGGATATGTTGATTCCGATTTTGTAGGTGATTTGGATAAGAGAATGTAAACTTCAGGATATGTCTTTACTCTTGCGGGTGGAGCTATTAGCTGGATGTCAAAGCTACAAAAGATTGTTGCTTTATCCACTACAGAAGCAGAATACATAGCTGCTTTGCATGCTTGCAAAGAAGTGGTTTGGTTGAAAGGTTTGTTTGGTGAGTTTAGTAGGTTGCGAGAGAACATTAAGTTATTTTGTGATAGTCAAAGTGCAATTCATTTGGCTAAAAATCCAGCCTATCATAGTAAATCAAAGCATATATCTATTAAGTACCATTTTGTAAGACAGGTTATCACTGAAAGTGGAGTCTCTCTTGAAAAAGTGCATACAAAGGAAAATTGTGTAGACATGTTCATGAAACCAGTTTTATTAGAGAAGCTACGATGGTGTCTCACTTCTCTTGGCTTGCAGAGAAAATGAGAATAAACAGGAACGAGGTATCAGGCTAATTTTTGTCAAGGTGGAGATTGTTGAGATTTTTTATTTTATTTTTGGCTAAAATCTCATGGATGCCAACAATAGGTTTTGTTGCAAAACTGATTGCATATATTCTATCTATTTTGTTGTGATAGAATTAATTATTTAGTTTCTTCTCTCATCTATAAATTGTAAGCCCGTAGAGGAAGAAGATGTCAGATGGAAGATATGGATGTGAGAGGAGAGGGTGAGGAAGTGCAGGTGAACAAATCTGCTGTTGTAATCTCCTGTTGAGTAATAAGATTGCCGATGCCTCTGTTTGGTGGATGTAGCCCAGATTGGTTGAATGAACCACGTTAAATTCATGTGTTTGATTACTGTGTATATGTTTTTTTATTAGTTTTCGGATGTGTAACTCCTACACTTATCTGCTATTAAAATTGATGGAATTGTGGGTTGGTGCCACTGTTATTCATGGAGGTGGTTGGGAGTATACATCCAACAAGTTGTAGGTATGTTCGATGCAAAAATTTCGATTCAAATTATAACACTGCAAACGTTCATTCGATACTTACCAATTAATGGTTTGAAACCAAACTAGTACGGGCTTGAGGAATCCCAAACCTAAGGGCTTCTATGACACCAATTTTTTAAAGTTATAGATATTTAAATGTGACTTAATTTTTTATACTTATTTGAGTTCAAGTTGTTTTTAATAAGTCATTTTAAAACTTTTGATTGTGGATTTTTGAAATCACAATTTTGATTTTTTCATAGTATGAATCTATATGGTTAAAAAATCAGTTTAAATAACACAAATTAAAATTTCACTTAAATTTTAGACAAAATTTAGACACGTAAAAAACAAAAATTTCACAAATGACATGACTGCCAACCATATTCGATTTCATTTGGTATACATTAAATTTTCTCAATATGATTTTGCAAGATTTTTTATTATTCTGATTGTTTTCAAATCTAAAACAATGAAAACAAATTCTCATTTACTATTTACTTGAATATTCTCATTTATGCGATTTTGGAAATATTTAGTGAACATGAAATGCGATATATCTTCACCGTTCCAAAGCGTTACAAAATTAAGTAATAGATTTTATTTTTTTATTATATTGAATTTTTTATATTTGTTTAAATATTTAAATTATTATTATTACATTTTTCCTATTTATTCAAACCTTAAACCTTTTTTTTTATCCTTATCGAATTCTGCCGTTCACATATATCTCCACCTTATATAAACATATTTGCAATGGACCACAGGAGATAAACTCGATGGGGATTACTTCTCCCACTTATACAAATTTTGATGTATCCTCGGGAAGTACATAAAATAGTTATGCCCATATATGTTTTAAAATTTTGAACAAATAACTATTAAAATCTTTTCCTTGGAGTACAGATGAAAGGACAGAGAGGCCATTACCACTCAAGCTGCACTATCGTTTGGTGTTTCACTATTCTCCAGCTAAATATGACCTTTCTTTCGTCGTCTCACGCAAAACGTAAACGTATCTCTAATTTTCTAAAACATTAAAAATTTAGAACTCAAACACCTCTTCTCCCTTTCCTCGTTTCACCAAACTCTGATCCGTGGACTTGCATATACTTGTCGAGCAGCTTTAGGCGTTTGAATAATTTGATGCCTACGGCACAGATCTTGTTTACCTCGCCCTTCTTCAAGACTCGGTCTAATTCAGTCGTATATAGCTGGAAAAATGACTTACAAGGTGAAGGCCTTAGCAGCTCGGTTCAATGAAAATAATAATATGTTTAATTTGAAACACTGGTTACAACCCATGGAACCTTAATCACTCCGTTCACGGTCGAGGGAAAATTGGATCCCTATAAATCTTCACACTCGGTTCAATCCATTTCTTCACGGACTAGCTAAACTTAGCAAACGGGAAATGTATGACAATTGTCTGTTAGAAATTGTAATTAATCCCGAATGTGAGAGTTGGCTAACTTAGGAGAGTCACTTAACTTAGTCAAGTTGAGGAGTTCCACGAGTTCCAGTCAAGTTATATGTTCGGAAAAGTCTAATTTAGAGTGTTTCTCCATGTTGAGCTATTCTGGGAGACTAGCTCGTGCAAAAAATATAAATACCTCAATATCTCAAGTTCATTGTAATCAATAAACTGCCACAACTCATATTATTTGTGTGTCAAATTTTTTTGCTCAAGTTCATTGTAATCAATAAACGGCCACAATCATATTATTTGTGTGTCAAATTTTTTTTTTCCCTATGTGCCTTTCTCTGAGGCTCTTTTGCGGAGAATACTGCGTGCAAGTCTGAGGTTTTTTTGGTCTAAGGTATTGCGTGATTTACATCCTCTTACCCTTTACAATCCAAACCCCTCTCTTTTTATAACGGATACAAGCTTACTATTTCAACTGTAAGTGGAGGTAAGGTGGTTGACTTTTTTTTATTAAGTATAATTGGACAGCTAAGAATTACTATACAGGTAATATGCCCACAATATCGTGAGTCTTAATCCCTTATCTACTGCTTTGCCTGAGGAAACATGCAATAAGTAGTAAAAAATTGTGGACTTGTAAATTTTTAACACGGATACATGCGATGGATCTTCTATTTTTGCATCCATTGTTTTGTTCCAATCCGTTGTAGTTTTCTTGAACAGTTGATTGCTTTTCAAATGACATTGGATGTGTCACTTCTTTATCCTTGTGGTACTCTTTCAACCATGTATAGCAAGTGACGCACCACTACACTCTTTCTTTTTACCAATACTATAATGTATGGACTAGGCCTAACTTCAACACTTAATCAAATTTTCAGACAAGTGTTCTTTAACAATGCACTGTAATAAGTTGTCTTCAATATTTAACATTTCATATTAAAAATTCATCACTCATTAGAAGTACACCCATACATAGTTGGGAGGGCCAACTCCCGAAAAGTCTGCCCAAGAATAATATATTAACAATGTACAATAATTTACAAAGTACAAGTTTCATAACAAGTGTGTTTCTAGCTGCCTTGGCCTGCACAAGTTTACCAAAGATGTGTCAAAGTCGTGCAACAACCATGTTTCCACTTTACGACACAAATTTGTTGACGAAACCCCAAATTTCCTCGCAAAACATAATTTTGCAATTTTGCTAGCACTATCGTGCAATCATGTCCCTGGGTCACAACCTTCACGAGGTGTCTACCTGACCTGACTCACTGTTGTGCAGTTAGGTCACATCGGTCACTGCCTTCATGAAGTGTCATACCTAGCCTGACTCTCTGCACCAAGTTTGCACACGTTCATTCGCTCGGTCTCTCCCTCCACCCGACTCTCAACAGACTTTTCACAAATTGAATTTGACAATAACCTAAAGCCTACAATGGAGGATTTAGATATACATTTGACCCAAGCACGAAACCCATCCATTAATAAGTCAATAATAAAAATTCTTTTTGCTTTTATTTTGAAAAATAAATTACATTTTAACTTCAAGTACAGTAATGAAAACTAAACCTAGTTACCTTTTCCAATGCTCTCTCTTAACAATGGAGGTATTCATATTTACATATAATAAAATATTTACATGGAATATCTCAAACCACATCATCTATGAGGAATTTTAGGCACCACAATTCCATGGAATAGATTCCTCACCGGGAAAATCTATCCATTGGTCTCTCAACAATTTAGGCACCACAATGCCACGTACTAGATTCCTTACCAGTGCAATCTATCCAAGTGGGACTAAAATGGAATCAATATTTCAAGCTCTCTAGGTACCATCATGGTTACTTTATAACCAGCAACCTAGAAATCCAGGTGTGTTTCAGAGATAAATGACCAATGCCACCCTTCCAACTTCGAGACCTAGATATCAACATTAAGTGTCAACGAGAGGTTCTTCCAAGTAATGCTTCACTCATAATGCTTCATCACTCCTTGATGTAGCAAATCAAGGATGAAAAATCTCTTTCAATAAAATAGATTGGTAACCAACATGCTATCAAATTCTTCGAGATATGCACATGTACAAACACAACCCCAATAAATAATATATATTCACATGTTTATAAATAAATACAAACCTTTGGGGTCTTCTAGATAGCTTGATGTTCCTTATAATATTTTCAAAGTAGGACTATCAATCGAATCTATTACAGAATATTCCTCAACGATACACTTTCCTTTCCTACTTCTTATGCAACAACATTCTTAAGCAACATTCTAAAATTTTCTTCTCTCACTCATGGCCTTCACTAGCACTTACTGTTGTTAGTCCTATTCTACTGCATGACACATGGAGTAGAGAATTATATATTTTACTTCATATTAATCAAAGAGGATATAAACATTCCTATATAGATAATATTCTCAGCCATCCTCTTATCTTAGGGATATTTCATCAAAGCTCCATCTTAACTTAGGGAGTTCTACTACAACATTGCGGAACCTTTCATGGCTTCCACCCTTCTTAGCAGAGTTCGTCATATTTCATTCTTATCATATCAAATTCATGATATGATAATATTCACCAATATTGAAGACGATGTACCTTTACAAATTAGATGGAAAGCAAAAGAAAAATTATAGAAGCATGTAGTTAGCCATATCAAAATTTTATAACAATATAAGCATCAAACTTTTCAAACACGATTAGCAAGAGACTATACTTCAATAATTCAAATTCTTACCCAAGTTTTGTTACAAACCCTAAATCACATACACAACTAAAAATACTAAAATTATCTAGGGTTTCAATATTCTTTCAAGGACATGACAAGTTATTTCATATAGAAAACCCTAGAAGTAATTCAAAAAAGTAGTGTGTCTAACAATCATCAAAATTCATATATTAGAATCCACCCTAGGATTTCATACATATCCTTTCATACATGAGATTCAACAATAGAAAAAGAAATCACACATTAATCAACATCATCCACTAGGGTTTGATGTACACTATAAATTTCCATCTACAAATTATCATCAATCACTATATAGATTCATAAATTCCACATGGTTATACATACTAGAGAATTTAACTACTACTAAGGTTTAGCTAGTAAATGCTATATTTTCCTAAGAACATCACCCTAGACCATCAAACATTGATTAGGGATTGTTTCGAAACCTTAGAACTCATGACCATTAACACTTAGGTCAACACATATTTGTAGGAATTCATCAATATATCATAAGCACATCATATGTGAGGAAATATTAATATGGTAGACATATACCAACCTAGAATAGGCTAGGGTTTCAACCAAATGCAAACATACCTAGGAATATAAATAAATAAAAAGTGTTTTTTTTATCAACCAAACCTTAAGGATCTAAGGTTTCATAAAGAAAAAAAAAAAAGCAAACCCTCCCATTTGAGGAATGAATAGATGCAGAATAGTCCAAATCACCTTGTTATATGCCTTTGACAAATCCAATTTTAGAATAATAGCCTTTATTCATCATTTTTACTGAATTTAAAACTTATTGAGAAAAACCTATTGCATCATGGATTTGCTTGTTTTTAAGAAATCTAAATTGTTCTAGAGAAATTATCTCACTCAAGAGAGGCTTCAACTACCTTGCAATAACCCCTGTCACGATCTTGTGAATCACCTATCAGCATGAGATTGGCATGTAGTCCCTGAAATACACTCCATTTTTTTATGAACTAAACATATGAACATCACCATAAAGGCCCTAATACCTTTCCAAATCATTTATATTCCCTTAGAAATTTTAAGATATCCTCCAACAAATCATAGAATCTGAGGTAAAATGCCATCGAGAATCCATTGCGTCGAGAACTTATACCCTGCTTCATAAATAAGTATAACCAAAATCTTTTCTTTTCACACCACTACAGACAAGGGATGCTTCACATATTTAGAAAAAAAAAAGAGGAAAATTTTTACACCACCTATAAGTTTCATGAATTGGTCACCTAGTGGGTTCATGAAAAAGTCATTGAAATAAATGTGCCCCTTCCTTGACCTTATCTTTGTAAGAGCTCCCCAACTTTGCATTCTTAGTTTTTATTCCGAAATTATGTTGATGTTTTTCGAGGAGGTTCACATATTAATGGAAATATATTATATTGTTTCACCTCCATTTAGCCAAATGGCCCTACTCTTAAATAACCATTCTCACTCTTCTTTGTAAAAGAAGGAGTGTTGAGTCACCCCATATCTTTTAACTCATTAATTTCATAACCATTCAAAGAACATGAATCCATTTCTTAATATAACTTGGCCATTCTTCCTTCCATTTGTCTTAATTGCACTTGAGATCTTTCAGAATAAGGCTTCAGCCAATTCTGAATTTTTGCTTTAAATGTGGAAATATAGTGAGTGAACTGGCCCATGAAAGAGGAAGATGAAAAGGGGGACATATGCTCCCAATAATTCACAACCAGAGCTGGATAATCATCTTATTCAAGCCAGATGAGGTCGAATTTGAGTGGTCGAGAAAGAGAATCACCTCCAGAAAAAATGTTGAATATAGTGGGCCTGTGATCGAGGGGGACACCATGAGATATGTTTGAGTTCAAAAGAAAACAACTGTTCACCAGCTCTTTGAAAATAAAAAATCTATGCATTAGTTTTGACACATCGTTGTATTAATTCAAAGTATATAATTAAATGTTTAATAATTATAAAAATATTTTTAATTTTTTTCTAAATATTATATTTTTATTTCATTCCATTAAAACAACAATTTTATTTAATTTAAAATTTGTTTATATATATATATATATATATATATATATATATAACTTAAATACTATACAAGCACAACGACATTAACAGATGTGGTTGATAAATGTCAATAGAAGTATATCAACCAAATTTATTATTATTCATTTATAAATATTAACATTAATCATTTTATTATTATTATTATTATTGTTGTTGTTGTTGTTATTATTATTTAGCATTACCATTTAACCAATAAATAAACAGTATAAATATTAATATTAATAATTAGTAATTAAAAATAATATTAATATTTTAGATAAAAATGCTTTCGGTTTAATCATATAGGATGACGTTTCAAACCAGCTAATGTGGTTCACCTTATCCTGAGGATCAACCACATTAGCCCATTTGAAACATCATCCTAACGATGTGATTAATCCGAAAGCATTTTTATTTACATTATGGATCACAAAAGTCTTAGATCTAATAGTAATATTAATATTTAATAACTAAAATATTAATAATATTATTAATAAATAATTAAAAACTATTAATATTTAAGTATCATTAAGTATTAATAATTAGTTAACAAAAATTAATCATTAAGTATTAGGTATTAATAATTATAAATAATTAAATATTAATAATTAATAATATTAATATTAAATAATTAATAACATTCAATATTACTAATATTAGTAATATTATTTAAATAAATGATTAATATTAAATATTTGTAATTCATAATTGATATTAATTATTAATTATTAATAATTATAATCATTAATAATGATTAAATATAGTTATTAATTATTTTTATATTATAATAATGTGATAATATAATTGATATTATCAATAACATAATAAATCATGATATTATTAATAAACTCAAGGGATTATTATAAACGGGAGGGCTTTATATTAAACTCTAGGATTAATATTATAAACCTTATGAATAATATTATACTTGAGAATATAAACCCTTAAATTAATATACCCAAGGAATTGATATTATAAAACCAAGGGACTCATAAAACCTAAGGGATTATAAACGTAAGGGAACAATATTAAATGCGAGGGATTAATATTATAATCTCAAGGTATATAAACCCTAAGTTAAATATTATAAATTGTAAAATAAACATGGTTGACCATATTTGATTTTCATATGGACATAATCTTTGTCACAATGCAATGCTCAACCATGATTCACCATTAATTATTTTCATATTGAGACAATCTCTATCACAATGTGACGTTGGACCATGGATGACCATGGTTGTCGCAATGTGATGTTGAACCAAGAGACAATCTTTGTCATAATGCTACCATAATTATTGACCATGGTTGTGCATGGTTAACCATGAATGACCACGGTTTAGCATGGGTGATTCTCATATTGAGACAATATTTATCACAATGTGATGTTGGACCATGGTTGACCCTAGTTGATTTTCATATTGGCACATTATTTGTCACAATGTGACGTTGGAGCATTGTTGACCATGGTTAACCATGATTGACCATAATTGACCACAGTCGATCATTTTTTACCAATATTCACCATGATTGACCATGGTTTATTTTCATATTGAGAAAATCCTATGATAAACCATAAGGTAAATACTACAAGCCAAGATATATACACCTCATGATAAATATTATACAGGATAAAATAAACATGATTAACCATGATTTATTTTCATATTGAGACAATATTTGTCACAATGCGACGTTGGAGCATGCTTAACCATGATTGATTTCCATATTTAGACAATCTTTGTCACAATGCGACATTGGACCATGGTTGATTTTTATATTGATAAAATATTTCTCAAAATGCGAAATTGGACAATGGTTGACCATGTTTGACCATGGTTGACTATGATTTATTTTAATATTGAGACAATATTTCTCACAATCTCACATTGGACCAAGGTAGACCATGGTTGAACATAATTATAAAGTGAAGGGATTTATATTAAATTCTAGGATTAATATTAAAAAACTTGTGAATAATATTATACCCGAGGAATATGAACCATTATATTAAAAAACCCAAGAGATTACTTATATAAACCCAAGGGAATAATCTTAAACTCAAGGTATATAAACCCTAAAATGAAAATGGTTGACCATGGAAAATTTTCATATTGAGACAATATTTGTCAGAATTAGACACTAGACCATGGTTTACCATGATTGATATTCATATTGAGATAATATTTGTCACAATGAAACTTTAGACAATGTTTGATTTTCATAATGAGACAGTCTTTGTCACACTGTGAAATTGGACCATGGTTGACTATGATTGACCATGATTGACCATGGTTGAAAATGGTTGACCATGGTTGATTTTCATATTGAGACAATATTTCTCACAACGTGATGTTGGAACAAAGCTAACCAAGGTTGACCATGATTATAAACCCGAGGGACTAATATTAAACCCTAGTATTAATATTATAAACCCCATGAATAATATTATACCCTACGAATATGAACACTTATATTAATAAGGGATTGATATTATAAACCCAAGGGATTAATACTAAGATTGAAGGGATTAATATTATAAACCCGAGGTATATAAACCCTACGAAAAATATTATAAGCCCTAAAATAAACATGGTTGACCATGGTTAGTTTTCATATTGACATAATATTTGTCAGAATGCAACACTTAACCATGGTTGACCATGATTGATATTCATATTGAGACAATCTTGATAACAATGTGACATTGGACCATAGTTGACCATGGTTGATGATGGTTGTCACAATGTGACATTCGAATAATTAACAATTTGTCACAATGTGAACATGATTAGTGACCATGGTTGAGCATGGTTAACCATGAATGACCTGGTTGACAATGGCTCATTTTCATATTGAGAAAATATTTGTCACAATGCGATTTTGGATGATGGTTGACCATGGTTAACCATGATTGACCATAATTGACCATGATTGACCATGTTTGACGAATATTGACCATGGCTGACCATGGTTAACCATGTATGATTTTCATATTGAGGAAATCCTATGATAAACTCTAAGATAAATATTATAATCCAAGGTATATAAACCCTATGATAAATATTATAAATGGTAAAATAAACATGATTTACCATGGTTGATTTTAATATTAAGACAATATTTGTCAGAATGCGATGTTGGACCATGCTTAACCATGATTTATTTCATATTGAAACAATATTTGTCACAATGCGACATTTGACCATGCTTGACCATGCTTGATCATGGTTGATTTTCATATTGACACAATATTTCTTGTAAGTGACATTGGAGCATGGTTGACCATGATTGACCATGGTTGATTTTCATATTGAGATAATCTTTGTCTTAATGTGATTTTGTACCAAGGTAGACCATGGTTGATCATGATTATAAACTGAAGGGATTTATATTAAATCCCAGGGTTAATATTATAAACCCCATGAATAGTATTATACCCAAGGAATATGAACCCTTAGATTAATAAACCGAAGGGATTAATATTATAAATGGAAATGAACAATATTAAACGCGGAGTATTAATATTATAAACCCAAATAATATAAACCTTAAAATAAACATGGTTGACCGTAGCTATTTTTCATATTGAGATAATCCTTTTCACAATTAGGCCTTGGACCATGGTTGACTATGATTTATTTTCATATTGAGACAATATTTGTCATAATGCGATGTTAGACCATGGTTCGCCATGGTTGATTTTCATATTGAGATAATATTTGTCACAATGTGACATTGGAAAATGGTTGACCATCATTGACCATGGTGGATGATGCTGGACGATGGTTGACAATGGTTTATTTTCATATTGAGTCAATATTTGTCACAATATGATGTTTGATCTGAAATTAATTGCTAGTTAATGTTGTGCTAGTTTCATTTCAGATATAACCTTTTCTTTGCATTTTTTTTACACATTTTTCTGAACCTATCTACCACAACATACAAATAATTATAAAATTTCCTTGACATAGGACGGCCTCCTACAAAATCCATAGAGATGCTCTCCCAAGGATGAGAAGGAACTGGAAGTGTTGTGTACAAACCAAGCTTCCTATTGCTAGGCTTACTTGTTGCACATAAAGAACATCCTCTAATAAAATGAGGAACACTTTCATGAATCCGTGGCCAATAAAAATACGTTTGCAGATGTGCTAGTGTCTTGCCTACATTGAAATGTCCTACAATCAATGACATGTGCGCCTCCCTTATGATATTTTTTCTTTCTCCCTGTGGTATACATAACTTTCCCAAGTGATACAACAAATTGTCATGCGCATGATAATCTAACTCTTTGCTTTGGTTTCCCTTACTCAAGTTCTCATACACATCCTGAAAATCACTATCATTCACATACTGTTCAATGTGACTTTCATGCATAATAGAATTGTGGTTGAGAATAATAGTTGAATTTAAAATAGGCCTGGAGAGGATATCAACTACCTTATTATAGATTCCTTTTTTGTACCTTATAACCTAGTGAAATGTTTGTAGAAAACCCATCCAACTGAAATGTCTTGATTGCTGCAACTTAGACTGTGATTGTAAATACTGCAATGGCTAATGGTTAGCATGGATAATGGTATATTCTCCCGTCAAGTAATGCTTCCATTTATTTACACTTTGTACCAATGCATAAAAATCTTTATGATATATAGGATATTTAGTCACAACTCCATTAAAATTTTCAGAATGAAATGAGATAGGCTTACCATGATGCATGAGTACTGCTACCATAGCATAATCACTTGCATCCATTTGGATCTCAAATGGCTGTCTTAGATCTAGAATTGCTAGTACCGTTGCCGAACTTATCTTTTTCTTTAAAACATCAAATGCTTTCTGCTGCAAATCTCCCCAATGGAAGACTTTCTTTATGCTTGTCAATACATGTAAGGATGCTACAATGGAAGAAAAAATAGTAATAAATTTCGTCCAATATTGTGTTGCCCCTAAAAAGTTTCTTACCTCAGTAACTCTATTAGGCTTGCGCAAATTCAAAATGATCTCAACTTTGTAAGGATCAATCTTCAATTTACCACCTCGAACTATGTGGCCCAAATATACCAATGAAGTCTTACCAAATTCGCATATTGACATCTTAAGTAACAATTGCCCTTTTCTCAAAACATAACGTACCTTGTTCACATGCATGACACATTCTTCTCTTGATTTGCTGAATATGAGTATGTCATCTAAGTACACAATGAAAATTTCATCTAGAAATGGTCTAAGTACATCATTTATCACTCTCATAAAAGTAGCCGGTGCATTTGTTAAGCGAAATGGCATAACTAACAACTCATACAATCCTTTTCTAGTCTTGAAAGTAGTGTTCCAAATGTCTTCTACAGCTATCCTAACTTGATAATAACCAGTTATCAGATCTAACTTAGTGAAATACTTTCCATGTTTTAACTTATAAAGAAAATAATTAATGCGTGGGAGTGGGTAGTGATTCTTTACTGTGATTTTGTTTAGTGCACAGAAATCGATATACATGTTCCAAGTCATGTCCTTCTTTGCTACCAAGACTATTGGAGAACCACATAGTGAAGTAGATGGCTGTATGATACCTTTATTCAGAAAGTCTTGGATTTTCTTCTTGATTTCCAAAATTTCCATGATTCAGATTTAATACATACCAATATTCGGAAGTGGAACATCCTCTTGCAGTTGGATCTCATGATGAATTCCCCTCTTGGGTGGCAACCCCCTTGGTTCTTGAAACATATCACCATGATAACTTACCACATCAAACAAATCAGATTTCAATTTGTCATCACAACCTTCAAAAGATTCATAGTTAACATCTTCCTTTTTCTTGATCATAAGAAGCACAAAAATTTTACTTGCATTTACTAGCCTCTTCATTTTCCCTACATTAACTAAAGAGATATTCAGTTTCTTGCGATGAGCTCTCACAATATACTCCACTCCATATTTGATGAAATGATATTTATTATCATGAAGGTAGAATACCGCTTTCCTGTCATACAAATATGGACTACAAAAGATAATACCTGAAATATCAAGTGGTACAACATCTAATTCAACTTCATCAACAAAGTTTGCAGTAAAAATCAATCTGAAAATACATTTCCTTGTCACCTGTAAATTTGCATTGTTAACTATCCAACCCAAAGGGTATGGCTTATGATGAGGTACAGTTTCAAGGTTCAATTTTCTAACTAAGTATTCTAAAATCAAGTTTTCATGTGACCCTGATCAAACAAGGCATCAATATTTGTATGTTTAGAAATTACTAGAACTTGCAATTGCTTCCTTTCCTTTGTTAACCATGGAAACTATATTGGTTTCATCTGCTCAATCAGATCCAAGATCATTTTGTGTGGTGGCAGTCATTTTTTTTTTGCTTTGTTATTTGGTTTCTTTGGTCTTAGTTCAGGATGTAGTTTCCAACAATGGGCTTCATCATGCCCCTCTTTGGAACAATGTTTTCATGTCATTTTATCCCCTTCTTTCTTCACACTTGCATTCTTCTTTCCCTTCCATTTTCCTCCTTTCTATTTTCTCGTACCATTGAATGGATTCTTCTTACTACCGTCTTAAAAAAAAAATTTACCCCTTTCTTCAAGATGAGTGGCTTCCACACATACTTCATCTAAGTTATTTGGGTTAAACATGAGAATAGCGTGTTTTAAGTAGGAATGTAGACCTCCTATATACTTCAAGAGTGTGTCTTGTCAATTTAAGTATACTCCAAGTAATAAAACCCTTTTCCTAAACTCTTGGACATGTTGATATTTTAGCTTTCTAAATTTTTTCCAATTCATTATTTCCTTCTGCATATAGGCTAATGGATAGAATTTCCTTTTAATGGAAGAAATGAATTTGACACAAGAAATGGAAATCTTAACATGGATGCACATTTCCTCTTGTGTCTTTTCCTCACACCAAACTAATGCTGCTCCTTCTATCCTTAATGAAGCGAATTAGATTTTAATATCATCTTCTTGCAAATTTTGAATTCTACAGTAAACTTCTAATTAATGAATCCAATTATCTAGTTTTCCAGCATTAACTTCTCCATTATATTTAGGAATTTCAAATTTGATGTACAACTTGCGCAACCGAGTCTTACCTTTGGGATCTTGGAATGAGAATGGGTATGAGTTTTTTTAGTGGATTTGGAAGATGAAGATGTGGATGAGGATGATGATGATGAGGATGATGGTGGAGAAGGACGTGGTTTTCCACCACTGGATTTTGAGCTCCTCTCTTCCTCCTTTTTACTGTTTTAAGATTCTTCTTTATGAGGGTGTTTTGAACCTTCTCCAGTTTACTTTTCCATAAAAGCTTCAAACACAAGTTTCACCATCCTTTGCATTTCTTTGAACTCCTTCCTACCATCCTCTTCTTAAGAATGTCCATGAGCTCCTCCATGGCCTGACATTTTGGCTATTGATTCAAGATCCATCTCTATAGCTTGTATATCTTCAACCACTTCAGCCTCTTATGCAATTAATTCCTCTTGTGCTTCAAGTGTTTCCTTGAGTGGTCCTTTGGGTAAGGATGCCTCTATCTCAACCATCTTCCTTCTTGTCCTAACTTCTAGACTAGCTATAAGTAGCTTCCCTTCTCCTCTTTGCAATATCAATCTTATAAGCATCAATAATTTTGCACTATTAAAAATTCTTCAAGTAAAACAAGAAATAAACCTTATGCTCTAATACCAAATTGATATGAAATTACTTACTAGTTAATGTTGTGCTAGTTTCATTTCAGATATAAAATTTTCTTTGCATTTGTTTTACTTATCCTTCATGAGTTTGTTTAAGAGCATGTGATTGGGAAACAAAGTACTTATTGAAATTATGGGGTTTCCATAAGATTAAAAAGAATAAATTTGAATGACAAAACATAATCAATAGTAAACATAGCAAGCACATATAATAGAGCTTAACACAAGGAATTTTGATAAAGGAGTTCACCCCTCCTGTGCTACATATCCTTGGTCCAACTTCATAGTGTGACCTTTTTATTAGCTTCAAGTGTTCTCGAATTGTTGTTACAAGCTTTAGAACCTATTGGAACCTATTCCAATGAGTTTATAACATCATAATCTCCAAAAAATGACAATTTTTTTGTTGTATTTGTACTTTGGATGCTATGGAAACGACCCCAACACCTGTTGGCATTAGCCTTCAGAAATCTTCAAATGTACTAAACCACCTATAGAACACTTTTTCTGCCTTTGCAGCCTACTCCATTGAGCGAGGAATGTCCTTTATTGAGCTCATTTTGGTAAAAAATTGAGTGAGTTATGACCAAAACCAACTTTGCCCCAATTTCTCCTCCAAAACTGGAGAAACTGCCAGTTAAATTTCTAAAATTGGAAATTCTACCAAGTTTGGAACTGTCTTCAAAAATTCTTCCAGTCCAAGCACTGTATTAGTTAGCACTAATGCTGGATTAGTGGGCGGGTAAACCTGGTTAAAAAATAAGCGCAGTTTTAGGTGCTAATTATGGATTAACGTGCCTAAAATTAATTAAACGTGCTTAACCAAATTTCGTCAGATTCATTGGATTGGTGCATGGTCAACGAGCTGTGGCCATATGGGAAGGGGGTTGGCCTGCAAGGCTGGCCCCCTCCAACCCCCAACTATCAGCCTTGGTTAGTTTAAATTTATGTTCAGAACATAAAGTGTAAGGAACACCCAACAGAGGAGATAGTAGAGACACACGGTTGGTGGGCATGAGGTCAGGGGTTCGAGCCCAATCTGACGCAAATAATTTTTTTCCACTAAATTTTCCATGTACCTCAATACTTGGTACTTCGGCAACTTGGTTAGAATAGCTCCTCCATCTTTGGTGAAATACGCCGAGAGGTGGGTTTAAAATTTAATATATATATATATATATATATATATATATATCTGTGTGTGTGTGTGTGTGTGTGTGTGTGTGTGTGTGTGTGTGCCTGCGTGTGTGTGGAAATATATATATTATATATCCAAATAATTCCACCATTCCTTAGTCCAATATCAATGTGACCCAAAATTCGACCTTCCAACCTGTCACTCCATAGGGGTGGCACGTGGCGTGCCACATGGCCCTTCCCCATTGCCCACCATATAAAATAAATTTCCAATTTAATAAAATCCCACTTAGACTTAGCAAATAAAAAAAAATCACTTCCTAGTCATCATCGACAAATCTGGTGGTGCCGCTTGGCATAGTGTCATTGGATGTTTCTGGAGGATTTTCTTGAAAATTCCAACTGTACCTGCCACATCAACATTGTACCAGTTGAGCTCATTTTCTTCCTGTTTTGGAAAATGAACATCAAACGATAACTCAGCCATATGAACTTTGATTCTATGAAATGAGTTCCACCAGAATCCTACTGAAAAAATCAATCTGCCTGTTGAGCGTTGAAGCAATTTCGAGAAATTTAAATATTTAGCTAAAACTTGAGCTTTAGATCAATGTTAGACGAAGGTTTATCAAGGTTTACCATGTTTATAAACTGAAGGGATTAATATTAAACAATAGGATTAATATTATAAACCCCATGAAAAATATTATACCCTAGGAATATGATGCTGTAGATTAATAAACCCAAGGGATTGATAATATAAATGCAAGAGAATAATAAAACCAAAGGATTAATACCAAAACCAAATGGATTTATATAATAAATCAAAGGTATATAAACCTTAAAATAAGTAAAAATGGTTGACCATGGTTGATTTTCATATTGAAATAATATTTGTCACAATGAAACACTCGACCATGGTTGACCATGATTGATTTTCATATTGAGACAAAGGCTTTGTCACAATGTGACATTGGACCATGGCTGACCAAGGTTGCCCATGGATGAAGATGGTTTTCACAATGTGATGTTGGACCAAAAGACAATATTTTTCATAATGTGACCATCATTATTGACCATGGTTGATCATGGTTAACCATGAATGACCATGGTTGACCATGACTGATTTTCATATTGAGACAATCTTTGTCACAATGTGATGTTGACCATGGTTAACCAAAGTTCATTTTCATATTCAAACAATATTTTTCACAATGTAACAGTGGAACATTGTTGAGCATGGTTGACCATGTTTGACCATAATTGACCATGGTTGACCATGTTTGAGCAATATTGACCACGATTGATCATGTTTGATTTTCATATTGAGAAAATCCTATCATAAACCCAAGGATAAATATTTTAAACCGAAGTATAGAAATCCTATGATAAATATTATAAATGGTAAAATAAACATGATTGACCATGGTTTATTTTCATATTGAGATAATATTTGTCATTATGTGATGTTGGACTATGCTTAACCATGATTGATTTTCACATTGAGAAAATATTTGTCACAATACGATGTAAGACCATTTTTGATTTTCATAATGAGACAATATTGATAATAATGTGGCATTGGACCATGGTTGACCATGATGAACCATGGTTGATGATGGTTGACAATGGTTGACCATGGTTGACCATGATTGACCATGGTTGACGATGGTTTACAATGGTTGACCATGGTTTATTTTCATATTGAGACAATCTTTGTCACAATGTGATGTTGGACCAAGGTTGAACATGATTATAAACCCAAGGGAATAGTATTAAACCCTAGTATTAACATTAGAAACCTCGTGAATAATATTTCACCCTAGGATTATGAACCCTTAGATTAATAAACCAAAGGGATTGATATTATAAACCCAAGTGAATAATAAACCTAAGAGATTAATACTAAAACCCAAGGGATCAATATTATAAACGCAAGGTATATAAACCCTACGATATATATTATAAGCCCTGAAACAAACATTGTTGGAGATCAAAATTTTTCATATTGAGAAAATACTAGTCATGATGAGATGTTGGACCATGGTTGGTTTTCATATTAAGACAATAATTGTCACAATGTGACATTGGAACATGGTTGACCATGATTGACCAAGGTTGATTTTCATATCCAGAAAATACTATGATAAACACTACGATAAATATTATAAACCTAATGATAAATATTATAAATGATAAAATAAACATGGTTGGCCATGGTTGATTTACGTATTGAGACATGTTTTGTCACAATACAATGTTGGACCATGCTTCACAATGGTTCACCATGATTGATTCTCATATTGATACAATGTTGTTATCATGATTAATAAATTTACCTAGTTTACCATGGTTGATTTACAAATGTGGTGGTATATGTGTTGTATATACACCTATGAGAACATGGTTGACCATGGTTGATTTCAATATATAGAAAATCTTTGTTATAATGTCACGTTCGACCATGGTTGAACGTGATTGATTTTCATATCAAGGAAATACTATGATAAACCCTAACATAAATATTATAAATCAAGGTATATAAACCCTAAGATAAACATTATGTACACTACAATAAGCAAGGTTAACCATTGTTTATTTACAATTTCAGAAAATATTTTTCATAACGCGACATTGAACCATGGTTGACCATGTTGATTACTGGTAGCATCGAATACACTGTAAGTCACAAATTTTGCAGGTGGGCTTAGACAGATGTTTTCCAAAATACCCAGAATGAGTTTTGGGAAATTTCACCTGGATGGGGTTTTATTAAGATAATTAATTATTTTTAATGGGAGCCTAAGTCTAAACTTAATGAATTAAAATAATTAAAGTATATTAATAGAACTAGGTGTGAATCTTCTAGAAAAGAGACGAAGATGAAGTCAAGTTAATATTAGCCCTTCATTATGTTTTAATCTGGGTCATTGATTTCTCAACGAGAAGGTTACAAGAGAAGGCTTGATGGGAATTTCGAAAACACATTGAGAGAGAGTCTAGAGATCGATTTCCCAAGTAAGCAACGCAAAGCTATGAGAGAGATCATTGAGTTGATTATTGCAGTGAGGGGAAGCAATAGTTTTGGCTAGACATTTTTCTTGATCCAGGAGTACATCACAGAGAAGGCATAAAAGAGGACGTAGAAGAGGCAGTGTAAGGGCTACGCTTGGTAGCGCAGAGCTATGTAGAGGCAATGCTGAGCCTCTGAAGAGATCCATAACTTTGCTGAGGATAAGTCAGATAGAGTGCTAGATATATGGGGTGTGAGACCAGAGGGCCAGAATATCAACATCCAACCAACAAAAAGATCAGCTAAATGGAGTGAGACAATCCCCATCTAGTGTGACACAGATCTGAACCGAGCCAATGTAGGGACTGTCAATTTAGGGTTGGGTTAGTGTCAGATCTCCAATTTTAGTGTGGGGTCATTTTCTCACTAGATATTTTTTAGTTATTTTCTATGTATCCGATAGCTAGTAAGGAATACAACAATGTACTCGGAAACTACTGCTTAATAATGCAAACCCTCAACCTCTGCATTAGTTTTCCCAATTTGGGGTTTTTTCGAGGGCTTAGTACAAAAATAACTGAGTTATTTTTTTTTGTGCATTTATCTTTCCTGATTTTTATTTATTTTGTGAAGGCTGCATTTTATTGATTTGAATATTTACCATAGGAAACAGTAAGAAATTTGTTCAGTAAATTAAAAAATAGAAGAAATATAATAAATTTTTGCAGTAGGATTCTAAGTTATGTAATTACCAGATGGTTTCAAAGCACAAATAGAAGCAAAAGAGCTCAATTACAAAAGGAAAGAGGGAGATTTGTGGCACTATCTTGGCAACTGCTCGAAACCCAAAGAGGCTCCGTAATCCATTAGCTATCAAGGCATATTTTTGAGGAAATTTTGTTTCTTTGAGTGAGTTGACAAAGAAAAAATTTCTAGATCGAAGATTTTCGAAGGTAGAGAGAGAAGAATTTATTTTTTTTGTACAGCAGATGTTCAGCTTGGACATAGTTACTTTGCAATAGTTCTTGCAGAATAACGTTAGAAGGGAAAAAGATACCACACTAAGGGAATTATTTCCTTAGGGAACTTCCATCCAAGAAGTTAAAATTCTCCACGTAGAGCAGAAATAGCTGTGAGAAGATTTTACCACTCCAGCAGGGAGTGCATAGAGCTAGTCTGCAGCTGTGTAGAAGAGAAGAGGAAGAGTTCGAAATTTTTGGCAAGATGGCATAATCAAAGGTTGAGAGATCAAGACTGGTTAAATGGTTCATCCAACTCTGTTATCTGGAAGGCTTGGATTTCATGTCTTCTAGATGAACATAATATCAAAACTTATATTAGTTCAATGGTAGCTATAACCATGGACCCAAACTAGTATAATACCTACAAGAAGGATATGGCGAAACCCAAGAATTTGATCCTCAATGGAGTGAGGGATCATATTGTAATTCACATCGCTAGAAAAGCGACTTCCAAAGTGATGTGGGATGCCTTGGAGACATTGTATCGAGGATATTCCGAGGAGTAGAAGATGTCCTTATAGGAGAAGATATGATCTACGAGGATGCATAACGGAGAAAAAATTGGTTTATTCCTTGCAAAGCTTCAGGAAATCTGAAACCAGTTGGGAGTTGTAGGATCATTTCCTTAAGGAACCAAGATGGTAATAATGGCCCTGAATTGAATCTCAGAATCATGGAAAGTCTTTGTTGAGAGCATCCTCGACAGAGAAAGTTTTCCTAATTGGGAATCATTGTGGGAAAATTTCCATCATGAATAGATGAGGAGAGATATGATCAAGTGAAAAATTAGTGGAAGCAGCAGTAGTGGGACGAAGCCAAATAAGGAGGAAGACAATGAAACCCTGGCATCTGAGGGGTAGCTGGAGTAGCGAAGGAAGAAAATTGCCTCTGGAAGATCAAGTTTTTCAGGTGTGGTGAGATGGGTCACTATGTTACACATTATCGTATTAAGGAGAAGGACAAGGACGAGAAACATGATCTACATGTAGAAACTTATAGGATTGATGAGGAGGAATTTTCCATGATTTCACACATATCTCCAGGGGAGACTTGGGTTGATATAGAAATGTACTTCAAAAGGGATGTAGTTTGGAAAGATCCTTGAGGAGTCCACCTCTTGGATCAATAACTTGCTACGGGAGACTATATCAGAAATAGCATGATGGAAAAGTGTTAGTTTGTGTAGAGGAGTACCTGAGTGAGAGTGTAGTGGCTAGAAAGTGCAAAAAATGGAGCAGTACAGAGAAGAGTTGGAAATAGTCTAGTAAGGAACAATGCAGTGTCTGCAACAATGCAAGAACTTTAGGGGGTTAGCATAGTTACTAGCATAATTCAGACCTTCAGTATCAGATGCATCATGTTGAACACTTAGTTCAATATTTTGGATGTTTTTCTGCTGCAACAGTAGCAAAGTTACAGTTGGCAACAGTATAGAGAGTCAATAACAAAATAGATGCAGAAGCGTAGTTGTTGGTGGGCAGTGGTGTCAAACATCAACAATGTAGAGGGATATGTTATACAGTCAGTTTGATGTTTTATAAGGATGAATTACTAGAGCACATTCCTTGCTAAGAGGGAGTGTTGGTTTCTGGTAGCATCGAATGTGATCTAAGTCTCAAATTTGCAGGGAGGCTTAAACATATATATTCCAAAATACCCAGAAAGGATTTTGTGAAATTCAACCAAGTTGGGGTTTTATTAAAAAAATTAATTATTTTTAATGGGAGCCTAAGTCTAAACTTATGGAATTAAAATAATTAAAGTATATTAATATAAATGGGTATGCATCTTCTCGAAAATATGAAGATCAAGTCAAGTTGATATTAGCCCTTCATTATTTTTAATCTAGGTTGTTGATTTCTCAACGAGAAGGTTATAAGAGAGGCATTGATAGGCATTTGGAAAGCACATGGAGAGAGTGTCTAGAGATCGATTCATCAAGTAAGAAGCATGGAGAAACTAGACAGATCATTGAGTTGATTCTTGCAGTGAAGGGCATGGATATTTCCAATTGGAGATTTTTCCTGAGCCGAGATTACATCGCAGAGAAGGAAAACAATAGGATGGAGAAGAGACAGCATAAGGGTTATGCTAAGTAGTGTTTAGATATGCAGAGGCATCACCGAGCCTCTCAATAAACCCACAATATTTCTCAGGAACGATTAGATCTAGTTCCAAGCAGTTGAGGTGTGAGACTAGAGGGCCAGAATATCAACATCTAGCTAGCATAATGGTCAGTCGAAGGGAGTGACACATTCCGCAGCCTCTGTGACACAGATCTGTGCAGAGAAAGGACAAAGGCATCATGGGGCTTGTCAGCTCTATGTTAGGTCATTTTCTGATCTTGAGTGTTAGTGTGAGGTCATTTTATCACTATATCTTTATTACTTTTGTTCTATATATCAGACATACAATAAGGCATATAATATTTTATTTAGAAACTACTAATTAATAATACAAACCCTTATCTGCTGCACCGGTTCCCATGTTTTCTTTATTAGTGGACTTAGCCCAAAAATAACTAAGTTATTTGTATGTGTACATCTATCATTCCTGCGTTGTATTCATTTCACTCTACTTATTTTTTGAAGGTTATAACATATTTGTTTCGATATTTACCTGATCTGTTGATAAAAAATAAAAATTATTAAAATGCAACGAAACGTTTGTGCTTAAGTAGACCTCATTGTTTTTAATCCGACACAACTCATTTCATGCAAAACTGACACCGTATGCTCCTATAATCACGATCTAAAGTTTCGGTCCAATAGGAAAAAAAATTGCAGACATGCTGGCTAGGCATCTGACTGTGCAATCCACGTAGGTGACATCATAGGCCAACGTGATGAATCTACCTTGTTGGGCTAATCAAAATGTGTCATTTGTCACTTGCATATTGGTCGCAATTTGGGAAATTTTATTGGTTGGTTGATAGGCCAATGAGAGCTTGCCACGTGGTGCCTCCCAGTTGACTAGAATTTTGTTAAGGTTCAAGTGAGGTTAGCAGGGGTCGAACTCGCGACCTTCCTCCAACTGAAATTCCCTCATCTTAATATGTATTTTTCAAACTTTATATTTAATTTGAAATGTCATTGTTTTGGAAATATTAATTAAATAATTCGACCATATTATATAGGGTTCGAAATTCATATTTTTAGGCCGCATTGGCCAATTTCATGAGCCCAAAAATTACAGCAAAATATCGCTAATCTGTTTCTATGTTGGTGGAAATTGGGGCGATATTGTAGGGAAGTTAGCCAGACTTGGAAAATTTGTTCGTCAACAAGGAGCAAAACTTGGGAATCTAATACATTTCTCAGTTTTTATCCTTTTTTGGAGAAACAATAGGCTATACAAAGGTTTTTGATAGCAATGAAGCTTTTGGAGCACGTATTGAAGCCATTTTAGCACTTTAACTTTAGTTAATCATCATTTTAAGAGCATAATGAAAGAGGGCCAAGCCATTAGAAGCTTGACCAAGGAGACGTAGCGTAGGAGGGGTGAAATCCTTCATCGCTTGCTATGATGTGATTATTTTTATGGTGTATTTGTCCACTGTTTTTGCTATTTCAGATTTAATTTCATGCTTTATGTGTTTAATACTTTTACATAAATGTTCACAAAAACTCAAATTGTATACTTGCAATTTACATATGCTCAATCACGTTTACATTAATATCTCATACAGTAAAGTATGGTATCAAAGCTTTGGTTTTCTTATTGTTGTGATGATCTAATTTTTTGCAAGTCTATTTTATTATTACAAGGTTTAAGCTAAAGGGAGGATAAGGAAATATTTTGGTTGGAAGTCCTCAAGTTAGGTTAAGGACAAGGAGAGCAAGTTTTCCACCATTTCCACCAAAAATTCTACCTCAAATTGTAGTTCAAGCTTCAACATATATTTCACATGAAGGAGAACCTAAAAATATTTCATAGGATGAAAAATCCCCTAGGAAAGCCTTCTTTGATATGAAAATAATGGTGAAATTTCTTTATGAGGAGAGAAACACAATATTGCAAGGTGAGAGCTCTAATATTCCAAAGGGAGATAAGTATTCAAAAGGAGAAGGAAGATATTTTGAAAATCCTGAAACATGTGATGGGAATTGTGACAAACAACCTTTTACACCACCATTCTACTCACTATCATCTTCACCATCATCTTGTCCACAACAAGCCCTTCACAAACACCTCCACATTCTCCAAAAGGTTATGGTTAAAATCCATTTTTAAATCTTTACATTAATTTTTATTTTCCTATGTATGGTGGAGAGGTAGATGTTGAAATATTAGAAAATTGGGTACATCATATTGAAGTGTATTGTGGGATATTGAGGATCAAGGATGATGACAACAAGATTCATCTTGCTTCACTAAGTTTGGAAAGCGAAACTCTTATTTGGTGGGAAGCCAAAATTCAAGAGGACATGAGGAAACATGGTAAGGTCTTAATCTCTTGGAATGATTTTGTTGTTTCCTTAAGGACACAATTTTATCCATTAGAATACATGGAAAAGGGTATAATGGATTGGAAAAACTTAGGCAAGGTAAAGGAAAAGCATACAAAGATATACTCAAGAATTTAGGAGAAGAGCACTAATGTTGGGTGCAGATTTGATATCTCAAGAAACTTTATTAAAATGCATTGGAGGTTTGCATATTTACCTAAGACGTACTATTCTCATGTTTAGTCCTTCAAATTTATATGAAGTATGTGCAGAGGAAACAAATCTAGAGGCAAGAGAGAAGCATGCTTCAGATGAGACAAGTGAGGACACCTTTCAGTATGAAGAGAAATGAAAGGGTAAGTTCAATGGTAAGGGTAAGAAGAATTCTTCCGTCAAGATGGAGAAAGAAAAACTCACATGCAAACATGTTTCCAAATATGGGCATGATGAAGATAGTTTATGGAAACTTCATCTAGAGGTGTGACCCAACAAGCTTAAAAACAAGGAGAAGGAGAAGAAAACTACAATAATAACACATGATTTAGGTTCTAATATCGATCCCTTGGGTTTATAATATTGATCCCCTGGACCCTATATGTGGGTGACAGTAGAAGCACACATGAAAAGTGATGCTAGGATACTGGGTTAAAACAGAACCTAGCATATGATAGCAGGTGCTTCCTTCAGAATTAAAAATATCATCTAATTCCTGATTA
Source organism: Pinus albicaulis (assembly GCA_034641835.2). Classification (NCBI taxonomy): domain Eukaryota; kingdom Viridiplantae; phylum Streptophyta; class Pinopsida; order Pinales; family Pinaceae; genus Pinus; species Pinus albicaulis. Next base: position 1,007,265,804 of record CM076584.1, read on the forward strand.
AAAAGAACATTTGATTCAGCTTCAAATAGGCATAACAGAAAGAGAGCTATAAAAAAAAAATAATGTTGATATACAATAACGCAAGAAATTCCTTGGCCAAATATTATAGTGGATGGCCTTTCAGCTCTCGGCCCTTCAATAAAATCTCCCAACCTATTTATCTGTCTCTCTGTATTCCTCACTTGTCTTTCATCCTCACACAATACTTATATTTATACATAAATATGAATTTATTCCACTCCATAATTTCTTCCACACAAATCTAAACTAAAATCTGAATTAGATTTATCTTTTTTTGGACTCAACTAAGTCTTGTTTATGGAATTCCTAATACCTATATTATCTACCTAATTCAACTCCACTCATATCCTTAATTTATTAAGGGAATATTTACAATAATCCTCACATTTATATTTTCTCTCTTAATTTATTAAAAATGAGAAAAATAATTAACAAAATAATTAAAACACCTCACACCCTAAATCACAGAAATGAATAATGAAAATTCAGCTTTGGTGCTCTTGCATCAGACTCCCCATGTAGAGAAGTTTCCATAGAATCCTATCTATGAGGTTTGTCACTTTTTTGTAATAATGCGATAGCCACAAGTCCTGATGAGTTGCTCCCTCTAGGATTCCAAACTCTGTTCTGTCGTTGGTCCTTCAAAGTATCAACTCGATTTGGTAACTCATCACTCACTCTATCAATTTGATTCCATCGGCTTCTCCAAAAATTCCTTTCACCAATTCCTCAGAGTAATTCCTCTTTGTCAAATTCTTTTGTCTCCAACTGTGTTGAACACTCAACTTTCTGCAATGAAGATTAATCAAGAACTCCTTCTTGATTACAACTATAGTCATTGATTTATTTTATGGCAAAAACTTTCTCATCCAGTGTTGCACCTACATTCATCAACAAACTGTTAGTCTTAAAAAGATAAGACCCTTCGGTCTCTTATGATGCTTCAAGCACCAATCTCCCATCATCGAATTTCTACATTTCAATAGATCCTGTTTTGAACTGCTGGCTGCTTTCATCTTTCTCCTGCTAATTCAATACTTTTGTTTCCTTTATGTCTCAAAGGACACAACTTCCCTGCTACCCCTGATCTTTCATCTCAACTCCAAATAATTTTAGCTCAATTTCTCTTATTTCGGCTTCATATATGTTAATGTCATTTTCTATATCGACAGTTACATTATTATTTGAAAAGTTATAACATTTATTCAACTCTATAAATGTTAAAAACATTTCATCCCTATCATGCATAGTAACTGCATTCTCTTCTGGATCATATTCTGCAAGCTTCATTTCTCCCACATGTTCCTTAAGCCACCATTCCAAGAACTTGATTTCCATGTGAAATCTTTCCAGCACTTCATCACAACCTTCATTCCCAGCTTCATTCTTCTTATGGAAATATTCCTGGGTTATCTTGTTTTATGTTTCATCACACTAAAAGATTCCATCAACAATTTCATTAAACAAATACATTTGTTTACCTTGAAATATCTCTTCCGCATTTCGATTATGCTTCTACTCCATAACAACTTCAAATGGATGTCTTACCCCAAACGATAATTCATTTATGATTTCTTCATGCTGCAACAAATCATTACCTTCCTCCTCTGAAAGGCATTCTCCATCAAACTTCACCTTAAAAGTTTCATTCTTATTTGTGACAGTTTCACCAGACTTTCCACCATCTTTCACACATCCTGCAAACATACATAAACTATGAGATTTAAAAATTCAAGGCTTCATAGCCTCATCTGCTTCTCTTGACAACACATCTTCAAATTATTCTGAACTATCCCAATAGTTCATGAGATCTTCCTCATTGATCTCTTCACCTAGAATTTCACCCTGTTCCGGGCCACCTCACTGAGATCTTCACATCTCATTTGAACACTTATCATCTGCTCGAGCTTCATCGGCTCTTCTGTCAACTGTATGTTTACCTATTGTTCCCTCTTTACTTGTAGCTTCTGCCACTTCATTTTCTTCCTCATGGTCCAACCATGTGTCTGGTCTTTCACATTTCTAATCAATAACTCCATCAATAATTCAAGGTGAACTTTTATCTCATCCTTCTCCTGCTCATAATCTTCATCAGTCTACTGCTCACATATGCCACTTACCTTGACATTTTCCTTCTTCCTTATTCTGTTGTGGTCTTCATCAGATCTTCTTGAATGAATATACACAATCATCTTCTCCTCCTTTGTGAACTTCATCTGTTCACGTGTGGATGTCATTCAATCCACCTTTCAGCAAGTCTTCCCACTTTCCACTCAACAATGCAAGCTTTCTTCTAGTGCTTGGTATCTTTTGGTTCTCTATCTTGGAATCATTTTTTGAAATTCTCTTGCTTGACGTTGCTGCAAACAACACATTAGTAACTAATATGTTACAATGACCAATTATTTGGGTGTTGGGCTCCACCGATCATGCACCCTATTACATTCAGACCTTTCATTTAGCTTTTGACCATTCGACTTGAGGATTTACACCAACTCTTCATCTTGGATGAAAAATACTCAATCTTAACTCAAACTATCCAAAATTTCATTTGATCCCAACACCTGTTTTGACTCAAGGCTTGACCCAATAATTTTAATAGTGGATATTTTGACTTAATTCAAGTTATACAATCCTCCAATGAACATACACCCCTAATACATTCTTCGGATGTAAAATGTTCACTCTCTCTCATACTCCATTCTTATGAAAAGTTCATCATTTTCCCATTATCATTTCACGTGATACTAAAGTTTTTAATTGAAATGCAATTAAAGTTTTCCAAGATTTATTTTATGGTGAAAATAAATAACCCATTTAAAATTCAAAAATACCTTCCTGAATTATCATACCTTATGCTCCCATTAAGCTTATTAATAAACCTTTCCCTTGCATTTGCAACTATCCAAATTCTAGTCTTCTGTGCCATCTTTGTCACTGTGACTACTCGTATTCCCTTCATACCATAAGCTTGTCATTTTAGTGCAAAAATTTTCTTGCATTTTTATGCACCATAAACCATCAGTTCACATCTCTTCACCTGTGTATAGAGAACAAGCTATTCATGTTTCAACCTCTTTGATGAATAATGTACAACTCGTACATTGTGTCCATTATGAATAATTCCTCCTTAGGTGCCGCCACATGATGGTAAAAACAAATATTTTACAACATCAAGAACTTGTGTTTATAATCTTAAAACACATATCAAAAGAATTCTCCCATTCCAACTACAACCTTTGTTCCAAATTGACTTAACCAAAACTGCGAAGAATCCACACTATGCATAATAAACCCTCTCACATAAAAATGCATACTTCTTTTTATATCACCCAGGATAGCGCCTTTTTCCATTCATTTTCCATTCATTTATACCTCCAAATTTGCAACATTTTCACTCTTTCATAACATTTAAAAAAGATCAACTTCTCGAGTATGGCAAGGAAATTTAATCATCCAGATTTTAAAATACCTCTACTCAATGAATATTGATTCATTCAATGAGCACTTACCTTGAATCTTCTTGTGGTTGAAATGATCCAAATCTTATCTCGCGTATTATTTTAGGAATACATTAAAGCCTCTACAGACTTTGTCTCCACACCAAAATTTGATGTAATCAATCAATGCACACTTTAGTATTGAATATATCAAGAAATTATAATATATATAATTCCAAATAATTTAGACTCTTCACATGAGATTGAATTCCTGCTTTACTTTAGTTTGAATGCGCAAGGTTCACTTTGTAACAATCTCTTCCAAAAAACTTTGTAACATAAATCTTTCCAAACAAATAATGTTTGTAAACCTTCAAAGTACGCACAATATCCCGTCTTACCAAGTTCCCTCATCTCAATCCCTTGGGTTTCTCTTCAATTTCAATTTATTAGCTTTGAAAACATGAAACCTTAATGTAATGGAATATCCTTCCAAGATTACATTCTACAAAAAATGTACATGAACTATTTTCAAAAACTTTACCTCCATCAATCCTAGTGACCTTTTCTTACGCTGAAAGGTGGTACTGTGGAAGCACTGGATCCATACCTTGAATATTTCACTGGAACCACACCTCTTTCACAAACCCACACATGCATTTTTGAGAACAAACACACACTTTAGTATTGAATGCAGTAAGAACTTATATTATATATAAGTCCACATAAATTGGTCTCTCTATAAGTGATTGAGTTGAAGCTTTAACTTTCAATAAATGTGCAACATCCATTTTTCTAATAATCACAAATCATAGAGGCATAGAGGCAACGATTAACATTTATCAAGCTTGGTTGCATATGCAATTTCATTACTTGAAAATGCCATAACATTATGGACGTCCTTCAGAAATTATATTATATGTAGTTCCCATCAGTTTAAAACATATAACAATGATAATTCTATCCAACTTTATAAGTCGTAATTCCCAATGTAAGTATCATTCCAATGCACTAATTCTCAACATAATAATGCAATTTCAATACCATTAGTAATATGAAATGTTCGAATAAAGAAGAGAAATTTTTGTACGCCATTTCTTTTCATTGGTTGAATTCTTTTCCATATCGGAAGTGTTGTCACCTAAGCCGTCGCACCAAACTACCAAACGCTAGATATTTCTTCTTTGTGTTGCGGACAGGAAAATGCAATTCTTACAGCCACTACACATATGCCGACCCATGTGCCCAACGCACCTCATACAACTGTTGACGCTATCATAGATTCCTACCTATGACTACATCCAACACCTACAGCTTCTCCCCTCTGATACTCACTTGAATTTATGTGCTGGCTATTTTCAAATTTGATCTCAACAGAACTCTGTCACATTTATGTTGCGTCATATACACCATGCCCACGTTACAGAACTTAATTAATGCAGGGATGCTACTTCACAACTATCTCAAACTGTGATATCGTACCTATGGCATCACATTACAATTACTTGTAAACGAAGCCATATACCTACAACAATGTTGTGGTGTCAATGCATATGTTAACAATGTGGATATTTATCACGAATGCCTGTGATGTCCCATGGAATATATATCCCATGCCATTTTTAATCTACATTTCATACACCACGCTGCTCATGATGTCTTTTCCATATGCTCGCACTCTTTATCTACGATGTTGCCTTCGCCCAAAAGATTTAGGCCCTCATGCAGCCTCCACAACTTCTGATCACACACACAAAAAAAGCATGTGCTCTTTCTTTGAACACATTCACATTCCTGCAGCCACACACTGAAATATACATAAGATATATAAATTAAATTTGCAGACTCAATGCGCCACAGTATATTTCAATCAACTCTTAACCTGGAAATTTGACCTTCTCTCATTCACAACAATCAATCAAACGAAATAGTCTCAACGTAGGAGAGATTCATCCTTCAACTCATCTCCTTGCTCTGATACCAAATGATGCCAGGATACTGGGTTAAATAGAGCCTAGCATATAATAGTCCGTGCTTCCTTCAGAATTAAAAATCTCATCTAATTCTTCATAAAAAAAAACATTTTATTCATCTTCAAATATAAATAATGGAAAGAGCGCTATACAAACAAAAAAATGTTGATATACAATAACACAAGAAATTCCTTGGCCAAATATTACAATGGATGGCCTTTTGGCTCTCAGCCCTTTAATAAAAGCTCTCAACCCATTTCTCTCTCTCTCTCTCTCTCTCTCTCTCTCTCTCTCTCTCTCTATTCCTCACTTTTCTTTCATCCTCACACAATCGTCCTATTTATACATAAATATGAATTTATTCCACTCCATAATTTCCTCCACACAAATCTCAACTAAAATCTGAATTAGATTTATCTTTCTTTCGACTCAACTAAGTCCTGTTTATGGAATTCATAATCCCTAGCACTACAAGGAAAAGAACCTCTAGCAGATGTTTTTGAGAAACCACAAAGAAAAATACCCCATACATCCGTTTCTAGTGGATGTTACTAGAGGAGGTTGGTGGGCGGAGGTTTTTGCGGATGTTTTCCTATTGGTGCTCTTATCATTAAAACTCGCCTCGGTGCTCTCAAAAAAAGAAAGCACCGATGCGGACAAAATCATTGGCACACCAGACACCATGCACTCCGTACACACACACACTTGGTGTGTCATAATATAATAAATAAATGGTGCCTCACAACTTGTCTGCGCCAGTGCATTATAAAACACAATGCCAACATCGAAACCACCCGGTGCGGTAGACAGAAACCACACCAGTGCATCATAAAAAATGCACCAAAACAAAAACTGACTGGTGCATTTGTAGAAAACATCACCAGTGAAGTTATAAACAACATGCACTGGTAAAGGGTTAAATAAAAACAATATTTGCGACAAAAATACCGAATTTTTCAGTTTTCCAGTGCTCCTGAGCTATCAATTACTGGTGCACAGGATACCATAGAATGCACCAGTTCACACCGAACATTGGCATACCAGACAGCATGCGTGAAGTATACACACCACCAGGGCATCCAATTACTATAATGCACTAGGGTGACAATACTCTTCCACGCCAATGCATCATAAAACACCACTCCAAAATAGAAACGGGCCAGTGCATTCTTCTCTAAGAGCATCGGTGCACTAGAAAGCACACACACTGGAATAGCATTATATAAAAAAAAAGGCCAAAAGACCGGTGTTTTGCAACTATTACTCATCGGTGCTTTACCATGACGCTTCACCGATGCATCATCAAATTTTCGCACTGAAACTGAACCATCCCAGTGCGTGGTTAGGGATATGCCCCGACGCGTTATAAACAATGTGCCAAACTTGATACCACCCAGTGCAGTTTTATTTAACCACACCGGTGCGCTTATAAAACCCCGTACACTGAAACAGGGTTAATTAAAAAAAAAATACAGCCAAAAAACTTCATTATTCACTTTCCTCAGTGCTCCAGAGCTCTCAAGCCCCCGTGCTATTTCCTTATTTCTGAGCTGACCTGACATCGATGCTCTCATTGCACCCATTACATGCACTACTACTCTGCATTGACCACCAATCTCTAGCTTGCATTTTGAAAAATAGTGGGACAATTTTATTTTCCAAATTTTACAGCCAATATGCCCCCTCGACGGCAACATGTATAGGTATTTCTCTATAATTAAGCCTTTCAGCAAATTAGAAATTGAAATAAACTTAAAAATAACCATTAAAAAAGAAAAAAAAAAATTGTCGTGCGGTGCACTCGAGCTGTTCGGCTCACACCAGATAGTGGTGCTACCTGTAAAATTTACAGGCAGCACCGATACCAGTGCTAACGGTAACCGCACCGTTTCCGCGAAGGTGCTGGAAGGCATTCCAAATAATTTTAAAATAAAAATAAAAAAGAAAAAAGGTGGTGCACTCATTTATCCCGGCGCACCGTTGACCTTGGAAATCACAGTGGGGTGCGTTGACTTCATTTGTCTCCCCGGTTTATGTCAGTGCACTGAATTTTACATTCTGAGAGGGTCAACGGTGTGGCTGGGTAAAAGACTGCACCGTCAACTATGTCATTGTAATGAAGTCGATTTTCTGACATGACTATATGCGTCGGGACATATATTTTAGTTAGTGCACCGCTATTCTGAATTATATAAAGTCCATGGTCCTTGAAAAATAGACATCTACACCGAATCAAGTGCGGTCTGTTTCTTTAGGGGCCCTGGGGATGGTGCGCTAAAATATTAGGATGCACTGGCACCGGTGTGTAACTGTTTTTATGGAGAACTGACTTGTATGTTTGTTTTTTCTTCAAAAAAAAATATATATGTATATTTATAAATGCATTTATGTTTTAGTAAAAAACATTATTTAATATGGCAATGATTCAGAGAGAACAACAGCAACAACAGCAACAACAAGTAGAACAATATGACATGATTCACCAATGGGATGCGAGAGAGAGGGAGAGAGATGGATTCCCTTGCCCTATTACTACAGATACCTGGGAGATCCTTATGCGAGTAGGCCTCCTCAAATTCTATGAGGAGGATATTTCCGGCCTAAAGGCCCATAGTGTGCTTTTGAGACATCTTATTAGCAGGTGGAATGCCCACCGACAGGCTTTTCAGGTTGGTCCTGACCAGTGGTACAGACCCACTAAAGAGGACATTTATTTTATTACAGGACTATCGAGGAGAGGGGTGGATTTTCCCTCATTCCTAAACGTGCCAGTTGGTTGTGTAATAGGGAGTCAGTTAGTTTACTCCCAGAGTCAATTAATGATGTCTCATTCAGAGTTTTAGGTACCTAGAGGTCAGTTACGTATAGGTGCTTTTGGTAGACAGGACGTGCAGTGCCTCTCTATTATCGCTTCGATCATTTCACACAACAGTAGTGACAGGCAATGCATTAGTTGCTTGCTTTTATATTACGTTGATTCTTTAGTACAATAGCCACAACTTTTTAGGTGGTCTGCCATTTTTTTGTGACAATTTTGTACGGCCTTAGATAGATTTCGTGCTCATGCACAAGGGAGGGTCAACTTCCATTTTTCTTCAGAGCTGTTTTTTTTAATTTTTGTAGAGGTTTCCAGATATGAGAACTAGTTTTGTTCGACAGCCTCGTAAGACGATGTTTGAGGCTTGGATGCACATGTGGGGGAAAATGATGCCTAAGAGGGGAGACACTATGTTTCCAGCGAGGATATCACATGATTCTCTAGACTTACTAGCCAGTGCTGGCAGGCTGCATCCCTTCATTATGGTCCCATGTCCTTATGTTGGACTAGATTGCCGAGGGTATCCCAATATCCTCTTCACTCTTGATGAGCCGCCAAATGATAGGGGTAATATTACTATTTTATTTATATTTATTCTAACATGTTCTTTAACTTTTTTTAATTAAATTGTGTAATGAAATTGTCTAATTATTGTTATGTACTTGTATATATTTTGTATAAATTGGCTCTTTTGATGGTGATGAGATGTCGGATCCACCACATGATCCAGGTGTCGATCCTGATGATTAAAATCAAGATGTGGCTGATGCACCAGAGGATGAGGCCAGTGGCACAGTAGAGAGATGTGTTGATATTGCACCTCATCATGCACCAGTACCGCCTTTTGCTAGGCGTGGTCGACCTGAGACCAAATAACGAATGGAGTTGGATAGCCAACTCCGTAGATTGATTTCACATGCGGGCATTAGGCCCGCTCATTACAGAGAGATATAGGGTGATGATATAATGTTACAGATGTCGAGAGGCATGATGCGTGACATGTAGGCCTGATGTGGCATGTCATAGGAGCTACGATAGCTATAGGCGTAGTTGAGCTGCAGCACGTGATGGACAGTCTGCCAGCAGTGACTCAGGTGCATCTCATGATTGTTCACCTTGCGACGCGTATGATGATCAGCATGAGGCTCCACTGGCAGCATCTGACACTAGTCATCATGGAGAGAGGCTGGACCATTGACCACTTCCAGTCAACAGCCTACATCATCCATCATGAGTACTAGTCACGATCATCATGAGCAAGCTGGACCATCGACCACTGAGGCAGCAGTACTATTCACTGAGCAGGTCTCCACTACTACTGCACCTCATATTGATCATGTTTTACTACCACTAGCGGATGCATCCATCAGTACTAGTGATCATCATGATCATGAGCAGGCTAGTTGACCATTAACAGATGAGGCTGGACCAAACTTTACTGAGTAGGTTGCATCCACGTATACTAGTGTTATTGATGTTGTTATACTACCACCAGCATTTGATCCATGACATTTATATTACAGTTGTATATTTTTAACATTATTATGTTATATATATATATATATGGTCGATGTATTTTATATTCATGTTACACTTGTACTTAATTTTCATGTTGATGATCATCATGATGTGGCACATATTGTTAGTCATGTTAGATATGTTCATTTAATTTTTAGCTTGCAGATAGATGTGTATATGTGATAGGCGCATGAGTTATTTGACATTATATTGAGATGTATATTTGATGTCTGTGTTGTGATGATGTTATTATATAATGTTAATTTGTGTTAATTGAATGTATTTACTAGTCGGATATGATGTTTGTACGATGGTTATCATGATCGTGATTATGTTTATTAATTAATTTAATATTATTAAATGACCATGATATTTATTAAATATTATGTTGTGAATGTAATTGTAATTTAAATTTTAATTCTTGTAAAATTGTAAAATTGTATTTGTATTTGTACTAGTTGTAATTTTAAGTGTAATTGTATGTAAAATATTTATTAATGTAAAATTTTAACTATAATTGTAATATTTAATTTGTTCTAAAATGATTTTAATTGTATATATGAAAAATTGTAAAATTGTAATTCTAATTGTATATGTAATTCTATGCAAAATTGTAAATGTAATTGTATATGTAACTGTAATTTTAATTGAATTGTCTGTAAAATATTTGTAAAATTGTAATTGTAATTGTAAATGTAATTATATGTAAAATTGTAAATGTAATTGTATGTAAAATTAAAATTGTAATTGTAATTTTAATTGTAATTGTAATTGTAATTTTAATTAATGCAATTGTATGTAAAATATTAATTTGTAAAATCTTAATTCTATTAATGTGAAAATTTTAATTGTATTAATGTGAAATGATTTTATTCAAATATTTAAATTTGCAAATTTGCAAATAATTGTAAAATAACAAATCTAGAATAATACGAATTTTTGTAACATAAAGTTTAGAACATAATGAAAATAAATTCATGTACTTTATAATTATAATTATTTTATTATAATCTTAGATATATAAAGTTTAGAAAATAATGAAAATAATTCATGTAGTTTATAATTATCATTATTTTATTATGATCATACATACACAAAAAAATAAAAAATAAAACGGTGGGTGCGCTTATCATCCTAACAGACCTCGGTGCGTCGTATTAATACAACACACTAGTGCGTCACATTTCCGCACACCGAAATCGAATAAACACAACTCTATTTTGTTTAAGTTAAAAAAAGCGGCAATTTGAAAAATGGCGGCAAAATATTTTTGAAAATCTAATTTGATAAAATAATTCTTTAAATACTAAACACTTTCCATTATTTCACAATTTTTTCTTAAAAAATTTAGTCAGATTTTGCAAGAGACAGACTTGGAGCAAGGGAGCACGAGGGCACTATGGATGGCGAAATAAATTCGAACAGAAGTATTTAGACAATTAGAAACCAAAAATATTATGATTCAATCCCTTTATCATAGAATTTCAAACCATTTCGTGATTACATTTAATTCTTTTTTTTACTTTTTTTCTGTAGTTTTTTATTTTTCCTGCAGTTTTATCCATTTTTGCCTCGAACCTTTAATTTTTTTTTTTTTCCTTTTCTTCTCCATGTTTTTGTGATTTCATAATTATGGTTTTTCATTTTATATTGACATCAAACCCACGTGACGACTTGCATAGTGAGATCCCAATCCATTCTGTCATTGCGTGAATTTTTGAAAAAATGGATTTTTCATTATTGGTGCGCCCTACGTATGCCACCGCACCGATGCTCTATATTATTACAGCGCACCGTAGAAGTTTTGTTTCATAAAAAATTGAAAACATTTTTTAAAATCCATGCGCCAAATCTGAACTAGGGCATCGGTGCTCTCTTTAACTAGGAAAGCACCGTATGGTGTATTACACCATTTTTGTTGTGCGTTTATAATACCCCACACACTTTTAGGCATATTACACTATTTTTGTGGTGTGTTTATAATACCAAACTCACCATATGCTGTATTATACTATTTTGCGGTGCGTTGTTAATATATCCACAAACCGGCGGCGGTGCAGATTTCATGAAAGCGCATCGGTGTCTCAAGATTTATTTTATACCTGAAAAGTTAAGAATTTATTTATAAATATATTAATGAATGATATGCTATAGGTTTCATATTGATAAAGAAATGACTAACAAGATATCAAGTAACAAAAATACTATTAACACAACAAGAAAAGAAAGAAAGGCAAGTTCTTTGTAACTTCTTTATAAAAAAATACTATTTTTGAACTATATGTAACTTTAAATAATATGTATTATTTACTGTGTATCATGAAGAGCCACAAAATGACAAAGCTTGATATGTTTATTTCTAATCTATGACCAGAAGAGCGTAAAAGTTTAATGGAAAAATTGCAAAGAGATGAATCAGATGAATGAAACAATACTATCGATCCAATATGAGTTTATTTTTTTAATTATCATTAATAATTTACTTAAAATTATTATATAACATGTGTCAAACAGTCTACTAATTCACATATGTTTAATTTTCTATAGGGACCAATAACTCAGAAAAGCGATATTGTTCTAAGAAAATAAAAAAAAATAGAACATGCAAATGAAAATGAATTGCTCCTTGGCTCATCTAGAGTGGTGTTGGGAGTTAACGAAAGTGGGAAAAACTTTTACAAACGTTTGAAGGATCTAGTGGAACGAATACAACAACATGCTTCAAATGTAATATGTAATCATTGAATTTTTCAATCATTAAAAATTTAGCATTAAATATTAATTTTCAAGAATTTTCTTGCGGAAAAGAAAATAAAATGGAACCCATTCAGCACATAAAATAGGACGCCAAGGAAGAAAATGGTTGATCTCTAAGTTTGTGAGTAATTGTTACTTCCTTATAACAACTTAGCTAGATTTCATTTTTGTATTTTTTAAGTTGTTTTACAAAAATCATCATTGGATGTCTTCAAACAGGTGCTAACATACAAAGAAGAACCATCAGACGAATTGATTGAAATTGGGTTAAATATGGGTTGTGAGTATATGTTGGTATATTAGAATTTAATTGTGGAATTTGTAAGAATCTATCGATCTTGTTTTAATTATATCTGTCTATAATTAATAGAACAAAAACATCTTTTACATCAAATATATGATTTGTTATGGGGTATAAAACTTGCAGGAAATAAAGTATGGAACTGTGCCAAGAGATGAAATTTTGAAAAATGGCATTGTACATGGTTTTGAAAGAATGTGTATAGTTTATGAGTCAATTGTTGCTATGGTACGCCATTTTTCTTTTCGATTTACATTGATGTATATTATTTAATATTGGAATTTTCATTATTCTTACCAATGTTTATACACTCATTTCAATTTATTTTTATGTTTGTAGATGGAAAGTGAAGAAGAATAAAACAATCAATGCCATGAACACAACGTTCCTGAAAGTAACCGAAGTCATGGAAGTAGCTCTAGCAGTGACAACAGTTCAAGAAAAGAATGATGATCACTATGTAATTTGGATATCAAAACAAGGCGTTTTATTTTTTGAAATATGTGAAATCAGAGATTTTGTTTAATGTAATGGACATAGTGTCCCAATTGAAAGACAAGGGGATACGAATAATTGTCTCATTTTCTATGATAAATACGATCTTATTCACACACACACACACACACATATATATATAATATGTTTTAATTTATTCTAGTTTGTTCTCCATTGTCGTTCTCAAATGCACTTATACAAATTTAATTCATACGAATATTGTTATAAGATTATATATATGTGTCAACTTTCGATGAATAATGAATTTATAAAAAACACAATAATTCTGATATGATATCAAAAATTAATCGAAAAAGCAGATTCAAATGCATTAATAAAAATGTAAGGGCTAAAATGTGAAGCCGGGTTACACTTTTGTGAGAACTGGGGGTGGAAATTTTTTTTCGGCAATAGTTCAGCTGAAATTTCTCATAAATTTCGGTCGAACTTGTTTTTCCATTTAGATTGACAACACATTGATGGCGTGGGAAAATAGAGTTTTTGCCGAATATGGGAAAACCAGCAACAAAATTTCGGCCGAACGTTTACTCTTAAAATAGCTCTACCAAACTATTTCATATAAATATATTGCCCGCGAAGTTCATTGTTTTCCCGCATCTGTGTTTCTTTTCTCTGTTTCTTCGTGCGTTTTCTGTGTTTCTTTGCTTTGTTTATTCGCACATTTTCTATGTTTCTTTGCTTTATTTCTTCGCGTGTTTTTTCTATTTTCTCTATTCGTTGAATTGTTGCGGCACTACTACTAGTCTGGGGCTGCTTCCACTCTATTGGTGATTATCTGTGGAGACGTCAAGCGAACCACCAAGAATGAATTATTTTTGTTGTTGATTCTCCACCTGTGCATGGAAGTTTAGTTCAGGTTGAAATGTAGTTCTAGGTTTATTTGGCTCATCTATGTTTTATGATTGAAAACTAAGTAAAATTAAACATTTTTAGCTATGGAATGTTGTCTCAGTGTATAGTTGTTTTTGTTTTTTTG
>CM076584.1:1007880223-1008168574 GCA_034641835.2 Pinus albicaulis
GCCAACATTGTTGAAGGGGAAATAGCTAAGTCTTCAACAATGTTGTAATTCTGAGCATCTCTTGCATGTGGATTGAAAGCTGATTTACGAAGAACACCTTTAGCAGGTGGTTTGATTATTAAGTTGGGATTTTGTTTCTCGATCTGTAGCGGACCAAAAATAGGAGGAGGTGCAGTTGATGCATTTGCATTAGAAGATTCTGCTTCTTTCCCATCAACAGAATTCTTAGTACCATAATCTTGCGATTGTGTCGCAATCCTTACATGAGACATCATCAAAATAGGTTCTTCTGAGGCAGTCGAAGTGGAACCAACCATCTTTCTATCTTGAGTCGGAAAAGGATCCTTCAAGACAGCAGGTTGTTGTGAACCTTTAACGAATTTTGCAACCTCTGCACGATGTGGGCATTCCTTAGTGAAGTGATCCTCGTCACAAATGTAAAAAGGGTAACGAGGTTTGCACTTTTAGTCATTAGATTCATTTTTATTAGTTTTCTCTTTCGAATTTTTCTTGTTTTTACTCTTCCCTTTCTTTTTACCACCGGATTTAGATTTAGCCGTAGATGTCTCTATGACATGAATGTCGGAAGAAATTTCGGGGGAAGATTCTCTTTTCAGGGAATCTGGTAAAGTTATAATAGGAGAAGAATAATTTGAAGATTTATTCTTACTTCTCGTATTGACTGTACCAATCATGCCATCAGCATCATGGGTCCCTGAAGGAGCAGCAGCTATCTGACCTTCTTTTGGAAGGTCGAGGATTTTTTCGTGTAAAGTACCTAACTGTACGTAAAAGAGGTCAAGGTACTGAGCTTGAGCAATCACTTGCTCTTCAGTAACAACACCGGATTTACCTACATATTTAGTGATCTTGGGTAACAATGATTTAACAAACCATTCTGCCACAATTTGATCTGGAATATAAACTTTCACCAAACGACTTCTACGTCACCATTCATGAATATGATCAGAAATATACGTAGACGTAGATTTCTTAAGTGAAGTTAATAATTTCGTGACATTGTCGTATCTGACAGGCAACTGAAAATGAGTCAAGAAGGTAGTTGCTAACTGACTGAAATTATGAAACGAGCCTTCTGGTAACTCAATGTACCATTTGGTTGCAAGACCAATAAGAGTTCTTTGGAAAAGACGTAAGCAAATAGAATCATCGATAATTTAACTAGACGCACACTAGAGGTGATAAGTGATGACATGATTTGATGGATCCTCTCCTGAATTACCTTCAAACTTCGGTATATCACTGGGCAACTTATGTGGCATTGGCGGCCAGTACAGATAATAGAAAATCGGATCATTCGTAAGGCGCGTCAAATCAGGTAAATCCAAAGTTGAAATAAATGGCAACTGACGGTTAGGGTCACGAAAACCTTGAGTAGCCAAAGCAGTTCGAGGAGGTGGATACCCAAGATAACTAGGAATTGGATTTGCGTTAGGAATTGTGTAACCTCCTAGAAAACTAGGATTAACCGGACCAAACTGGGGTTGTTGAGGCCACTGATAAGTGTAGCCAGGGTACGGTTGATACTGATAATTTTGATTTTGTGAACCGGGATGGTTGATACGTGAATTGCGGTTGACTTGTGACAACTGTACTCATACTGGCTTGTCCTCCAGGCATCTGAAACGAAGTCTGAACGAAAGGCCCTGACTGGGGTACAGAGACTTGAGGGATTTGCACGGATGCAGGGATAGATGAACTCGGCATTACAGATACTCTAGAAATAGGTGTTATAGGTTGGACAAACACAGCAGTAGTTGCAGCAGTTTCAGGCGAGGTTTGAGGTGTACTAGGCGCAGACTGCTGAACAGAACTAGGTGGAGGAGTTTAAATAGTAGGCTGGACAAGTTGCTAGGTTGGACCAGAAACCAAAGGTTGTCCAGGTAGAAAAGGTAAATACACATTAGGCTGCATAGGTTGTTTATAGTGGGACGGATCCCACACCAAATTCATTCCGAGGTATTGTCCTGCAGAAGGTTGAACATAAGGACCATAACCTGGTTGAACGTAGGGTTGATAAGTAAGTGGTAAATTTCTGGCTCCTTGAAAAGATGACTAGCCAGAAGGCTGTTGGTAACCTTGAATTGGGTACTGACCTTGAGGTTGATAACCCTGAGGTGCGTACTGAAGCTGGGGTTGATAAGGACCCTTAGGAGCATATTGAGCTTGGGGTTGACCCTAGGGTGCGTACTATCCTAAAGGTTGATAACCCTGAGGTATGTACTACCCTTGGGGTTGTCCCCAAAAATAATATGATTCCATAGTTTCTCCTGGGAAAAATCTACCTTGAGGTTGACCCCCAGGTGGTAACTGAATTCCTGAAGGTTCCCCCCCAAGCAGTAACTGACTACCTTGAGGTTGCCCCCCAGGCGGTAACTGATTTCCCTGAGATTTCCCTCTAGGCGGTACCTGACTACCTTGAGGTTGCGGAATCAGAATATTACCAAACATCATAAAAAATTTCCCTTCGTTCGACGTTTCAGTTTTAATTCCACTTAAACCAGATGATAACACGCTTTCAATAGGTTGAGGAGCTGCCCCCGAGAAAGTACCAGACAGAGCCTGATATCCCGAAGGAATAGAAGGACCACCATGTAAAAATGATTCCGGTGTCTGGGAAAACATGGATGATTCTCCTGCCATAATGGATGACAGATAATAACCTCTGGGTGTTGGATGAAATGGAACTTGAGGTGGAGAAAAATCAAGACCTGGATTCTCTAAAAAATTCGTTAAGGATAAGTACCAAGCAGTAGTTCGAATAAGGCTGTAGAAAATTGATTCACGCTCCCTAATATTTAACGACTGAGGGGTATTGGGAAGAGATAACTCTTCGTCTAGATTAGTGAGTTCTTCAATAGAAATTAGTCCAGATGGAAGATTTTCAGTGACAATATTTCTTACCCTAGGTGAACTAAGATCGTTGGAAGTTGTTGAAATAAATCCCAAAGATGTTTCCAAAATAGAAGGTTCAATTTCAGGTGTAGAGATTTCAGGTTCGTCAGCCCATTCATTGTCAGGAGAAATACTACCAATAACTTCAGAAACTGAAATCGGCTCTTGAATGTGTTCTATTATGGGTGTTTGATAATCAGGATGACCTACTATGGATGAAGTTCCAATTTCTATTGATTTAATCCTACTGCTACTAGACGATACCAGAGCACGAAGCCCTTCAAGCTGACTTGGTGAATATTCAGGGGGTTTCCCTTGTATTCTCCGGGATTGTCTTGGCAATTCCGCCACAATTAAATATTTAACTAATCACACAAAAACAAAGAATATTTCAATGAAAACACCTAAGGCCTCTAAAAAAAAACAGCTGAATCACACGCTTAAAAATCTAGGAGTTGAAACCACACACAAACAGTAACTTTATGTACTAAAAACACTAGTTGGTGATGAAATCCAACTTAGTAGAAATTTAATATAGAAAGGGCAGTTGGAACAATTACACCAACAACCTGCTTAATGAAACATACTGGCACAAGTTTCCTCACAAAACCATCTCGTGTGAAGAGAACCCCCCAAAGAGTCCAAGTGAGTCTAGTCGACGTCTGCTTCAGGTACAGTGAAATCTTTCCTTCACCGTCACCTTAGGAAATAATCTTAAGTTTGTGGACACTAAGGTTACCAATAGCAACAAATATAACTGGGGGAATAGTCTACGATATGATCCCACGCGCAAGGGCAGAGTAACAAAGCTCAGTCCCCTTGAAGGTTCCTTGACATGGTTAATCCAAGGTTTACTGACAAGTGACCCCTGCCTCCTCGACAATGGTTAATCTGAGGTTTACCATTTTTAATACGCGCAAAATCTTCTATCTTCCCCAATGAAACAGAATTGATTGTCTCAAAGGTTCGGACATGATCTCGTTATTGACTTCTTTAAAAGAAGTTTCCCAGATTATACAAATTATGATTGGGTTTATTTCCTACTGCAAGATTCGTCTACTTGTTTGTTTTACTACATTGGAGAGTTAATTACTCCCTACTCCAAGATACTAGCCTAAGCTATGTTGGTGATAAGAGCCCTAGGAAATAAAAATATTGCTAGATGGATTTTAATTAAGCGTTACTTTTAAGAGCTATTTCTTAAGTCAATGGGTGCGGAAGTGAAACTCTGATGGTGTGAAAACTCGACTTCCAAAAACACTAAAAATGCACCTAAAAAAAATGATAATTAGATCGTTTCCTTTCAATGAAGTTCTAATTAAGGAAAAGTTGGAGAATGAAATTCTTTTAATAAACAATTCCTTCTTTAAATATTAAGAGCAATTGAAAGAAAATATTTTTGTCTTTTCAGCAATAACTCAAAAATGAAACAAACTATCAAATCTCATAAGAAAAATACTTTCACTTTCAGAAACTTGAAGCTACAAAACAATTTCTCTTCAAAAGATATCTACAAGATTCTATAAAAAACACTCCAAACTATCAAACTAATTCTGAGACCTACAAATTTTAATAATCTAATTGAATTAAAGCTTTAAGAAATTTTTTTTTTGAAGAAGGTTTTACTTAACTATTCATCAAACTAAGGATCTATTCGTTCAGAATAACAAACAGATAAAAAACACTCAATTATATTTTTATAAAAAATGAAATTCAAAAACCAATAACAAAGTTTCTTTTCGAAGGTTTGCAAAGAAACAAGAACTCTATTTCTTAATAGAGGATGACTTCAAAATCAGGCCAGATTCAGCAAAAGACAAAAGACCAATGTAATCTCAGGTATTTTAAACAGTCAATGCTTCGAATCGCTACAAAGACCAAGTGAAAGACAATCCAAAATGCAAAACTTCTAAAAAATCATCAAAACACCAATACTGCTAAGATTCATTCACAAAAAGCTTTTGACAGAAACAATCATCAATCTGGGCAGAAACCAAAAAAATTTAAATCACAATAAATTCAAACTAAAGAAAGAAATCCAAATTTTTTCAAAATTTTAACAGGGTCTGTAGGCTTGCAGAAGTAACAGGTGTGGTACCGCACTGTTTACTATAGTAAAAATGTGAAACTGCCCACACTGTGAAAAGAAGGCAAAGTGCGGTCCCAGGAAAAATTAGAGAAAAACATAAAAGATCTTAAAATTTTCAAAAATAAAGAAAACCTAAGCTACCCAGGCAGATGTCTATCAATCAAAAACTAGGAAAACGTTTCCTCAAATCAAAATAAAAGAGAACCAAAAACAACAAGTTCTTTCCCTAGTGGAGTCACCAATTTGTTGGAGGATTAATCCATCTTGCGGACAAGACCAATCTCCCTAGTACAAAAAGTATCTAGCAACAAACAACCAAATAGACTAATATTTCTCTAAGCATATACAATCTATGAAAATCTCTATAGAGGTGTTAAGGACTTACCGTTTGTCCAATGCTTATTTGAAGTCATTGTTGTCCCTCGCGCGCTTGAAGGAGTTTTCCTCGTAAACCTGCAGTCACAAACAAGAAAAATATTACATAGCACCTGTATAGAAATCATCATAAACCATGCTCATCATAGTGATCAAGGAATCTACGAAATAAACCATTGATTGAAAGCTTATTGAGAAAAATGAGTATATTTGTATTAATTTCAAAAGAAGAAAATCCTTACAACCTGAGCCTTGATGTTGCACAGGACTTTCCGGGGTCCGAAGTAGGAATATCCTTTACTTTGATAAGCTCTGCACTCCTCCAACCAAGACAAATAGAGGTATGTAATCTTTCCTCACAAAAGTCTTAATTAACTGAGTCTGAATCTCAACAGCACTTAACTTCAAATATTCTAAATCTTCAACTCCCTTTGAGGCTACCCAATGCCTCTTTTTATAGTGGAAAAGAGGAGGTTTTATGTTCCAACTATGAAGGGATAGAATCCTCCTTCAAAGGGATAAGCTCCTCACATCAAGGGGTTAGCTCCATAAGGTAAGGGATACATGCACCTCATAAGAGCGGTTCTATCACCACAAGATATTTTCTAGAAGCTTCTAGAATTCAATTTTATTGAGCTTTTTGGAAATTACTTGCGCCTTTTTTATCTTACAGGGGTTCGCACTTTTAACACAGATAAAGTGCGTTCAGGTACGCAGGATAGCTTAACATTGGGTGTGGGACCGTAGGCAAGATAGCGAGAAAGTGCGATACCAAATTTTAGGAGACTTTTAGGAACTTTTCTCTGATTTTCAAGGCTTGACATGAGGAACTGATATGTTAGAATTGAAAAGGGAGAATTATGTGTAATAATGAGCTCATACACATAGCAGAATGTCAGGATGACAATTTTCACCGTAACAAATGGTTATATCACAGATATTTTATGAACTTGGGAAATTTGGATATTTATGGTTTTGAATATTTGCAATGGTTCGTATGGTACTTGTTGATCTGGTTTCATAATTGTAATCTCCGGTGGATTTATTATTTGCCTTTGTGAGCTGGTACAACTTGCAACACTTTTCTCGATATTTGAAACTTCCTCCCATGCTAACAACCTACCACTCTCAGTCGTTACTTTTTTTTTCTCTTGCCGAGCTTTGGTGAGGGTTTCGATTCTTCTGAGAGTAATCTATTTCAATGTGGCTATTTTGTGACTTAGACTGCTAATATGATGTTCTTACTCTGCTTCCGTTCCACTGGTAATAATGGTAAGCGTTTTAAAAAACCCTCCACTGACTTCCAACGTTCCTTCGTCAATTTTGGTAACTCCTGGTATTGGTTTTTTTCTATATATGTATCAACCGTTGTTTTTAAAGCTTCAGTCCTCTGTCTTTAAGTATTAATTTAACTGTATTCTTTCATCCTTGCAGGTTGGGGTCTCCAAGGGATCTTTTATTCATTCCAACTTGAAAAAACTCAAAATTTAAGCTCTCTCTCTATGATCCAATGTCTTTTTCATTTTAATGATATATCTAATTGGCTTGGCTCCTTGTGAGAAGGCCCTTGTCATTTTCAATCGTAGTTCTTCTTTTACTCGGCGTTTTCATCTCTTCTAGTAATTTTTCCCAGAAACCCTTCTTGTCACTTTTCACTGTATCTTGCTCTTGTTGGGCTTTCTTTCTTTTTAAACGGTTACGATATACAACACTGATATATTCCTCTGGTTCTGCAGGTATATTTAGTCTTCTACTCGGGACTTTCTTCCGCCGTGGTTTTCTTCCGTGGCTTCCTTCTTCAATTTTCAAAAACCCTAAGGGTAGGGTCATTTCCTTAAAATGATTTTGTTAGATTTTGGTTACTTGGCTATAGTCACGGGCCTTCGTGCCTTCGTTTCTTTAGTGGGTATCTATCAATACAGTTACAATGTGATTTTCTTCTTCTCTGTGTAGTTAAAACTACACCATATATGGCTATACAGTCATTCCGAGTCTGTATTTTGTTCCTGTATAGTCTTGCCCTCAGGCATTCATTTTGTTCATATGGGTTTTTGAACCTGAGTTACCACTTAAGTCTGTAATTTATATGTTTGATAAATTCACTAGAAAACATTGAAAGACATTTCAATTCTATTTTTAGAACGTGAAATATGTAATCTATGTGACTTTATATATATATATATACCTGGCAGCATTTTGTAGCTTCTTCTCATTCAGGAATGTCTAAGAAATGGTCTTTAGACTCCTCATTAATTTTAATATTCTGTTTATCAATGTGGTTGTCTGCTCCAGCACCTGGGTGAAACCTAGCTTCAACTCGTGCTTACTTTAATTTGCTATCTGTTTTAGATTTCACATACAACAATATAACAACATGATAATAGATAGTAAAAATTACAATCCAGTTTGGTTGCAGAATGCTCTTATACTCAGATGGTCTTTTCTGTGAAAAAATTATGTTTATGTTTTGTTATCTTTCTTCCTCTCTGATGGAAAATTGAACCCTTACAAAATGTGTCTTTTTCCTTTTTATACTATGTTACGAAAAATAGTTTCCAGTTTGAAACTATCAACCGTTCAATTACAACTACATCTTTGTTTATGTTCTTTTAATGTAAGAATGAGTTTCTAATATAAATTTAAAAGAAATAAAACTTTAATTAAACCTACAGGACTTAATTAACCTCTTATCCCTAATGAATTTTTCCTAAAACAAATTAAAAGTCACAGGTTCAATGACCTGCAAGAAAATCAAATGTAACAGTGAGACAAAACCTATCTTCTTTTTGACTACCCTGAGTTGGATGCTCCTACATCAGCCCCTAGAACATGGGTTCTAAGTTCGGATGCAAGGATTTTTTTATCCCAATATTTCCTCGGTGCAGTCTCCCTCTCTCTCTACTATGGTGGACTGAACTTGTTGGATGGCCAACAATTGAGTACCCTCTATCTTGAGCTCTAGATCACACACTTCTGTCATTTCCTAGGAAATTTTGGCCAACATAACAATGTGTTCACCCATTCTTCATCTCATGGTGGCCCTATATAGGAGATTTAAAATCATCCTTCCCTCTCTTGGTACATTGTGGATGGTGACCCAAGAGAGGGGTATGATTCCTTTGTGTGCTCCAAATATTCCATTGCGTGCTCACTTGATGTCTAAGGAGGTGTTGGTGGTTGTCCTTATGTGGCTTCAAGTGAGGAATCACTTGTCCAATGCTTTGTGTGGTCCCAGAAAGTGACATTTCGCCACTCCCGGGATTGTGCGCATTTCGAGCCATAAGGCGTGCAAAGGCGCTCTTCACGAAGGATAATGTGCGCAAAAGCTTTTAGTACTTGTTCAAATTTGATTTTTCCTCATACCTTAGATATTTTTAAATACTTTATAGATTCTATAATGCCTTCCAGCCCTGTAAATCCTTCTGCTTGACATTATATAATGTCGTCTTCTACTTTTATGATCTTCGAGTGTTAACAATTAGCCCTATTAATTAGGGAAATTACCAATATGAATTGCGCAATACATCTAGAGCCTTCTTCTGACTACATGCACCACCTATACAATTTTGATTATTATTAAACTTATAGTAGAGTACCCTTGAACTCCAATATCAACTTGGTCCTTCTGAGAACTCGCATGCATGAGCTATTTATGATTGAAACATCAGTTATCCAATTGATCACCAGATGTGGTTCAAGTCCAAGTTCCACTCTTTGACCTTTCACTAGTTCCTCCATCAGTTAGAACTAATTAAACTACATTTAACTCAGATAAACTGAGTTAATTATTTACAACTCCAAATAAACTCAACCAGGGCTCCTATTTTGTAGGAGACGCTCTACATGACTTAAGTTAGACCCTCAACTCATATTAACTAAACCAACTAAGTCAAGCTAACTTAGTTAACTCGTACAAGTTATCTTGTGGTGTGGAATTACAATTTTATTCTAATTTAATTCAAGGGGAAATGAAATTAGAATCTTTCTTTGTGCCATTTTCAACATTATTAATGATTTTTTCATTTTTGATCTGCTTTACTTTAGCTGCAATTCATGAATTTTTTTTTTTAATTTGGCCTTCTCTTTGAGGTAAGGGAAACAATTCACCTCATCCTCTTGGCCTTTGGCTTGGCCACAACAGATTTTTTCACATGTAGCTTCTTCATTCACTATTCAAGATAACAACTTATGTGTTTCAATTCAAATGCTTTTTCCAAATTCAAATGTTTCTCTCATGGAGTCTTATGCAACCTTTTTTCATCTCTCTGTTCCTCTCAAGGAGTCTCATGTGGGATGCAATTTGAGACCATGTTAAAGATTGAAAAGGAAGAAGATAGAGACCAGAATAAACTCAAAATAGGAAATGGAGAGAACTCCCTATTTTCATTACTAAGTAATAGTTAAATAAGATTACATGGGAGACAATAAAAATAAATGACTACTACAAGACTCTCAACTAAACTAAACTGAACTCTAGCTAACTGTGAAACTTGGATTGACAATTGTAACACCTAACAGATATGAACAAATGGTTGGAATTATTTTCTCCAACATGTGTCACATATCACAAGCCCATATAATTAAGTGTGGACATAGGTGAACAAAGTCTTCACTCCATGTATATATTCTCCAATAATGTGCAATAGGAACATCAGGCTAACATGTAGGAGAAACTTACAAGGCAAAGGAAGGTTCCAAGTAAAATGTTGCCGGAAATTGTTTTCAAGAGAAGGATTTGTCATAATCAGATATCTTGGAATACCAAGTAAAGAGGTATACTTATACTAGTAACAAAAAATGGCCACTAGAAGTTGAATGAGCTTTCTAAATATGTCTTGACGATACTATCCAATACATTCTAGTATGACATGCGAGATGCATTATATTTGAAATTTGTGTTATCAGGAATATCAACAATGAAATTCGTCGAACTTAACTATTGCATATTCTAAGATATTTTAGAAATTTGATCTATAGGATTAAAGTCAAAAAGTTGATTTCACCCTTCAGGTTTCTAGAATATTCTCAAATCTACAATAGAGATAAGGATAACCCAACTAAATGAAAATAGGGAACCCCTAAAATAATATTCACAATCGAGTCCCCTTAAGAAGAACTCACCACAATTTCTTACAGATTGACATTGGGTGTGCTATCGAAGCTAGGATTTACCCATCTATAAACTTCTTCCTCCTACACCTAAATCCATTAGAATAATTGAGATACATATAATATTAGGGAATGGATAAGGCTTTTCAATTATAATGGAGAAGTATGAGGGTGGTTCGGGAAATTTACTGGTGATTTTCATTCTCCAGGATTATGAGAACCCATGGTTTTGCATGTACATTGACTAGCATGTTTCATTCAAGCTTCACGTAAGAGACCACTCCACTCAATAAATCAATACATAGATTTGTTCATCCTCACACATTCATAAATCGCACCACAAAGGATCATCAAATGGGTAAAGCGCAACAATTTTTTCAATCCCCCCATTTAAAAAAACTGGATGACTCCAACTGAAACCTTGGTAAGAAAATTTCAGAGTGTTAACTTTGACTATTTATTCAGAGAACATAATTGGATTATTGATATGCTTTCTAAGAGAGGTATCAAAAAACAGACAAGTAAGTTTTTTTTTTCAGCTTTTGACAATAGGGTCTTGATGAATGCAGGTTCTATCAACTATGCCTCATGGTTTGGAAGGACTACAAAGGCAGGGTTCTAAGTATTTCAAGACAAGGAGGATTTGTTTACTGGAATAACAAATAGTTTTTGTATATCATATACTGTTTGTTAGAGTGGTTGGAAGTTCGTTTTTGATTTCCAAGTTTATATGACATACTTTTTTATTAAGCTACAAGAAGTAATAGAGGCAAATGTATATGACCTTAGTTTTTTTTTTTTTTTGAACTACTCGAATAGTATTTTGAGCAATGATATATTTTCTATAAGACTTAGGATGTATTAATTGGTATGCTATAAGAATACGTTTTAGTGCACTTTGGAAAGATACTTTCTCTATTAAAATGATATGTAGTGAAGGATAATAATCCAAAATGTACGTACTACTTATTAATAAAAGAATAGCATTTTTTCTACTCATTAAAAAAATTCTATTACATTCCTCATTTGTTTCTCACTCATACCCTTATAAAAAAATGATTATTACACTATCATAAAGAAAACCATAAATTATCATAAGTTATTAATAGCATAGATGCTAAAAACTCACTTGACACCGTCCATTATATTAAAATTTATATTTTATTCTAGTTAATTTAGTCTAACCGATAACAAAAATAAAATAATATATTGATGTAAAACTAACAGAGTGCAATGCACACTCATAAGAAATGATTGAATAACATTGTGAACTACGATTGGCCGTACTTTTATTTTGTGTGGGGGTCAAAGATAGCAAACACATGTTCATGTAACATAATGCAGGGTACCTCTTATGAGTGTGAAATGTATAGAATAACAAACACTTATTCAAACTAGTGACCCAAAGAGCATGAATTTGTATCATTTTCCTTGTGTTACGATTTTTTGCAACTATATGGTATTTCTGAGTAAACCGTATACATATCACTCCCAAGGGTGCAAGCTTTGAATTTTTTTGCTAAGTCATGGTTTGATTTATTAGAAAATTGGTTCCAAAAATAAATATATTTTCAGTCTAATAAGTGAATTATAATTTATTAAAAATATTTTAAAAGTATATTTATTTTAAATCCAATATATTAATTATAAAAAGTGGATTTGATAAAAATAACAGTTTTGACAATTCTTTCTTCAAAATAATAGAAATTTCTATATAAATGTGAGAAAATTTTCCATATAAATGTGAGAAATAATAGAAATTTCTAAATAAATGTGAGAAAAAAATTTATATAGATGTGAGAAAAATAAGGCAAAAAATTTTGAAATTTTTGGATTTTAGGTGAGCCAGTTTTTGATAATCTTAAATCCATAGGAAAACAAATGAGTTGTCAATAGTACCACTTTTTGAGGTGAAATTTTGATTTATGTTATTTAAACTGGTTTTTTTTACTGTATATATAGATTCAACACACTAAAAAAAAAAAAACCTCTAGGGCACTTTCATTGTGCAAGGTTACCCATCAAACTTCACATTTCAATGAATTTCTGACAAGAATTGAAACACTGAAAACGCACTGGAGCAGAGAGTTTCTCTTCTCAAGATTACGAATAGATTAAATAGATTACATTGGAAACATCAGCAATAAATAACTAGAGATAAACTCGACTAAACTGGACTGACTTAAACTAAACCGGGACACTTGGACAGACGGATTTGACACCTAGCAGGTGGTTGAGATTACGTTCTTTAACACTCCCCTTTAATATCAACCACAAAAAAATTAATTAAGATACCTGCTGGTCTATGTCTTAGCGAGGTTTACAATTAAAAAAAATGACTTCAATTAAACTTAGTTTTCTTCTTCTCTTCTTCTCTTTTTCCATATTCTGTAGCCTCTAAATTGTTTTAGATTTTTCGCTTTGTTGTATCCTTGAGAACTCTGTTTCTTCATTTGCTGGTGCAGGTCTTCTATTGTTCCAGGTTGTGTAAGCATGTCCTGGACTTCTTCAAAAATTGACTTGTATGTGGGCTGCTGCCACATATTGTCCTTTGTAGTGTGCTTTTCATCATCAATCTGCTGCAACATAAGATTAGAACAATATCTTATCTCTTCAAAACTCCAACGCATGGAAATTTCATTGACATGTTCGTTATGCATGTCGTCTTCAACATTCATATCTACAGCTTTTGTGTAGATCTCATCCAGACATGGTGTTGCAAGCCATGTTTCAATAAACTTTAACTCTTCTTCATAATCAATTTGTATACCTGCACACTTGATATCAATGTTAGAATAAAAATTATTTTCAGAACAACATTGGTTCTGGTCTTTTTGCTCTGCAGTGAGAGCTTTCTTCTGTTGTTTTTCCTTTTCTGCCTCTGCCTCAATCTCTGTTTCTGCATTCCCTTTGCAGACATCTTTCTTTGCTTCTGTCTCTTTTTCTTTCTCTGTTTCTTCCTTCTGCTCTGCAATGAGAGCTTTTTGCTGTTGCGCTTCCTTTGCTGCATATTCCTCTGTCTCTGTCTCTATCTTTTTCTCTGCCTCTTCTTCACTGACCTGTGCTTCTGCAAACAGGTTGTCTTCCACTAACTGAAGTGGGGTAATCTCACCAAATAACATCATGTCGATATCATACTTTTGTTGCATCATCTGCAACCAATCATCATTAGAAAAAATTTCATTATCAAAGTTTACATCAGCCATATCAATCATTGGATTTACCATTTCATCAGCAAGCTCTGTTGCTGGTATCATTAAAACTTCATCAGCAATATCTGTTGCTGGAATCTCTTCATCCACTTGTGGCTATGCACAGTGGGATTCACGAGCATCTTCACACTGCTTTTCTGCTTCTTCTGACTCTTCATCTGGCTGTAGATCTGCTCCTACAGATCCACCTTCATCTTCATCTTCAAAGCTCCCCTTTGCTTCAATGCTCTCCCTTGTACCAAAACATCTCTCAAGGGTATCCCATGCCTCCTTGGCTGTCTTGGCATCTGAGATTAAGGGAAGAATGCTGTCATCGACAGATTCTTTTATGCATCTTAATGCATAGGCGTCTTTTTGCCACTTGATTTCCAGATCTAGAAAGATCTCGAACATAATCTGCTTTTGCTTTAGCCTCTTGGCTTTTCCCATGATCTCGTTGTCTGACTTTCACAAACAAACGAGTTTACATATTCAACAATACCTTGCTTCTTAAAAAATTTTGCTGCTCCTGAATGAGTCTTATGCAACTTCACTTCTTCAAAAATTTTGCTGCTCTTGAATGAGTCTTATGCAACTTCACTTCTTCAAAAATTTTGCTGCTCTTGAATGAGTCTTATGCAACTCACTTCTCCTTCTAAAAAAAATCTTCGTCTACTTTCACTTTCATCTCACATCACAGCTTTAAGTTTTTTTTAAAAAAAACTCCCAAAAAAAAATCATTTTAAAACTCTTCAGCACATGCTTTTGCGTAATCTCTTTATCAAATACCTTTGCACATTCTAAGTTTTTTTTTATAAAAAAACTTTAATAAAAAAATTTCTTTAATGGGCTTCCTCCTCTTTTCAAATTCTTTAAGATGAAATCTTTAAAAATCTTGTACCCTTTTTCCTTTCATAATATAAAGTTTTTATATAAAAAAACTTTTAAAAAAATCAACTTTCATTAAAATGAGATAACTCCTTTTTCCAAATTAAGCGGACTCTCATGCATCGTTTGAAACCTTAGTTATAAAGCTTTTTTTTTTTTGTTAAAACTTCACATGCATTTTCATTTACCTTTTTAAAATCGACACTTTAAAACATGCTTTTCACTTGTTTTAAAATGGACACGTAGAAAATATGAATCGATTTCCCTTTGAATCGATTTTTAAAATCCACTTTGACTTTCGTACAGTTTGAAAAAACGATTTTTTAAATATCTTTAATACCAGCACTTCGTACTTTATCTTGCGTCATTTGATTTAACGCAGATGCATAAAATTTTTCACATGGATGGCTGGCGCGATCCCGACTGAAACAGTCGCGCCTTTCTCAAAACGATGCAAGGCACGAAAATGGCGCGAGTATGGCGTGTATTCCAGCGCCAATCAACTCACAGTCGCGCCAATTGACTGTTCTTCTCTTCTGCTCCTTCGTGGCTCTGTTGCTGCTCTCCACGGAGGCTTATGCAACTCGGCTCCGATACCATGACAAGAATTGAAACACTCAAACGAAAACTGGAGCAGAGAATTGCTCTTCTCAAGATTACGAATAGATTAAATAGATTACATTGGAAACATCAGCAATAAATAACTAGAGATAAACTCGACTAAACTGGACTGACTTAAACTAAACCGGGACACTTGGACAGACGGATTTGACACCTAGCAGGTGGTTGAGATTCAATAGTACCACTTTTTGAGGTGAAATTTTGATTTATGTTATTTAAACTGGTTTTTTTTACTATATATATAGATTCAACACACTAAAAAAAAAAAAACCTCTAGGGCACTTTCATTGTGCAAGGTTACCCATCAAACTTCACATTTCAATGAATTTCTTCCAGATTTTTAAAAATTAGACCCGAAAAATATACCTAAAAATCCTTCAAAAAATCACACTAAAGACAAATCATTTTGGGAACTGCCTGTCCGTGATCGAACTGGTTCCAAATAGCTGTTGGAGCAAGATGTATGCTTTTCTGCTTTTCTCATTAAAAACTCATCATTTTTTTTGCTTCCTTTTCTTTTCTTTTCTTTTCTTTTCCTTTTTTTCTTCCAATTGTTTTAGTGCGACCTTTTGAAAGAATTTTCCAAAAATACAACTCAGTTCCCAAAATACGTTGGGTCTAAGGGCAGTTTTATTCGGCCTCTGTGGTTAGCAAACACTGAAATATCAATGGGCTCATTGTTTGGGATCTCTCGAGCTTTGGTTAAGCGTCTCCAAATGAACTTCAGGTGCCACAAGTGAACTTGAACCCTGCGCTCTTTCTTTTAATTTTCGAACCATTTTTTCGCTGAATCGAAAAGTATATAATATATCATCTATGCCATCATTTATGAGTGCCAAAAATAAACTTGAAGCCCACGCTCTTTCTTTTAATTTTCGAACCATTTTTCGCTGAATTGAAAAGTATACAATATATCATCTATGCCATCATTTATGGATTTTATTATCTGAGCATTGTTTTCATATATTTTCTTCGTCCTGGCATTGCCAGTGTTCACGTTGATTTCTGAATGATTCATGGGAAATGAATCATCTCGCACAAACTTGAAAATCTGCGCTTCTTGGGTACAAGCAGTGACAACTTCTTCAACTCTGCAAGAAACACTGGGCATAACACAGATTTTCTCTTGATCACGCTTGAAGATTTATCGCATGTGTTCAGGTTTATTGGAAATAGGAAGCCCTCTGCTACATTCCGCCCAGCACTTCATGAAATGCCAAAAGGAACTCACGTGTGAAATAACTTGATGAAAATTGGTTCCGATGCAAATCCCCCCGAGATGTGACTTGCTCCGCACATCGGAAACTTTTGTCAGGAGAAACACTTTTTATTAGAAAAAAAGTGTATGTTCTTAATTCTTGTCTATGTTATTCAACTGTAACTCAGAATGATCCAAAAACTAATTAACCCCTATTGCTGCACATGGAAGCAATCGAGATGATTCCAAAAGATTAAGTCGATGTATCATCATCTGCTGTCAAAAACAGAGAATAAACCAGAAAATAACAAAAGAATGTCTCTCTCTGATGAAAAAGCCTTCTGAAAATAGCTAACTAAACAAAAATACTCCTTGACTGTGCAAAGCCCCTCCATAATGAGCTCAAAGTGTATCTGCCTTGGCAGAAGCATCACGGTAGGTTTTGTCCTTGGAGAAGAAGTCAGCTTCGAGGTTCTGTTTTCTAAATACATGTTGAAATGAAACGACCCAGAAGAGGGCCTTTAGAATTCGAATCCTTTGCATCCAATTAAAAATTGATGGAACCTGTAAGGAATTCGGATCTTGGATCTGTTGACAGAGAATACCCGACTACCAAAAAGTTATCAATGCTGAACTACTGTGCTACTTATAATGCCCCCATATTGCAAGCATTTCTACCCACCGTTCTTCCCAAAACCAACAAACAATGTCAAAAAGTAGGGCATCCCCTGATTGATATGGAGAGACACCACAACCAGAGGGCGTCCAGTAGCTACCCCATCGAAAAAAAAAGATAGGAAAAGAGTTTGAAAAATCAACCAAGCTAATAGACCTGGAGGATTTCTTAGGACTCGAAGACCCAATTTCCAGAAAATGGGCAACAATGCAAAAATATGATAACTTGATATTAGGAATAGTACCTTCAAAAATTCATGCATGAAACACTAAATTCCCCAAAATATGAAACTTATCATTAATTTTTATCATTTCCGCAACATCAGAAACCTATCATTGTTGGAATTTTTGAATACAATAAACAGAGGAAATGTGTTTCCCCACAACACAAGTACTACAACAAATTGTGGAAATTAAACAATCATACACATAGGCAGCGTAATACACAAGAGAGGAACAAACTTTAATTTTATATTAATAGCCTGGAAACCTAATGCTATTAATGTTAATTCAATATTGAATGAATGTTCAACAAACATTTTTCCTTGGCCATCAAAATGACCCATTTGTTCATTAAATCGACACGCGGGCCATATTCTAAATTACACAAGAAGGCACGTAAAAACACGTTCAAAACACAAACTAGCGAATCTCAAATTTCATGCAATGGGATTCTGGTCCACATCGCATCCGCACAATTTGGCGATTTCTAACTTTAACTTTCGGCGCTATCCTTTAAACATTGTGGGTTGTGATGTGCGATAGTGACGTGGCACTTATCGCATCGCATCCAAAAATAACATAGTTTGCAAGTAGTTCAGCGAAAAACTTAAAAGATTGCGATTGCGATATGCGACAACGATATCGCATCCCAAAACAAATAACATAACTTGCAGAACTTTAAAGGTAAACACAAAGCCTTGCGATGTGTGAAATGTGCTTGTCCCATCACATTTCAAATAAAGTATCTTGTGGGTAGTGGAAGGTAAACTTAAAATGTTGTGAACTGCACACTACAGGTGGCTTAAACGTTGGGTCCCATCAATATCGCATCGGTAGAGAAATGTGTTTCATTGCGGGCATACAAAGTAAGTGATAAATTTTGTGATGTGCAGTATGTGGGTGGTAAAAAAAGGTAAGTATGGTAAGAGAAACACAAAGGGATAAGTGGAAAATATGATGCGGTAAGTATATGTAGGTCCCACCGATATCGCATTGGCGGGGATTTAAATTAACAACAGAAAGGCTTATGGGTAAACTATAAAAGTTGTAGGCGGAAAAAGGCCGGTAAACGATAAGTCAATGTGGTGGTTGAAAACAATAAACGCAGAGGATGGTTCGGCACTTGGTTTGTTTTTGGTTGGATGGAAACACCTCTAGGTTTCAGATCTGCTCATTGTCCTTCTATGCTATCAAAAAATTGATGAAGTTGTGAGTTGCGCCACTGTTTATTGATGGCGGTGGTTGGAAGTAAAATTCCAATACTCGCCCTTAATCAAAATTGTCACCATCGGTCATTCCCAGAAATTTTCTGAGATACTCAAAAGCCCTTTTTACTAATGGCCTTCTGAAGATATCAGCAAACTATTCCTCTATCCTGCAATGTTGCAAAATAATCTCACCATTGTTAACCAATTCTCTTACAAAATGATATTTTGCATCAATATGCTTTGTTATCTTGTGGAAAACAGAATTCTTTGGAAATGCTATTGCTGAGCTATTATCACAATAAATTGTAGTTCCTTTGTCCTTCTCATGACACAAATCTCTCAGCATCTTTCTCATCCAAATAGCTTAATAGGTTCTTATTGTTGCTGCTACATACTCTACTTCTCTTGTTGAGAAAGAAACTATTGGTTGCTTCTTCGAAGCCCATGAAATGGCTCCCAATCCCAAATGAAACACATACCCAGACATGCTCTTTCTATCATCTACACTTCCAACCCAATCACTTTCAGTGTAACCAATCAACTTAAAATTATCAATTGAAGAGTATAGAACACCATACTCCTTCGTTCCATTTACACACCTCAATATTCTCTTGGCTGCTTACCAATGTGTCTCCTTTGGTATCTCCATGAATCTGGAAATTAAACTTAAAACATACATAATATCAGGCCTAGTTGCATTCAAATACATTAGACTGCCAACTATGTTGTTGTACAATGTCGGGTCGAAATTCTTGTTGCAATATTCCATGCTTAACTTCAACCACATGACATTTGGAGTTATTGTTGCTTTGCAATTCTGCATGTTAAAGCTCTTCAAAACTTCTTCAACATATTTTTAATAGGAAATAAAAATTCCCTTTTCATTTTGCTTTACTTTTATGCCCAAAAAAATATTTCAATAAACTCAAGTCAGACATTTCAAATTCACTTTTCATGACTATTTTAAAATCAACAATGAGAGCGTGGGTACACCATCACATTTTTCAAACCCTTTTTTTTGTCAAGTAAGCATCAATTATGTTGTAGCATGCTATTGATGCTTGCTTCAAACCATAAAGGGCTTTCTTCAACTTTCACACTTTGTGCTCTTGCCCTTCAATCCCATAGCCTGGAGGTTGTTCAGCATATACCTCATCTTTCAACACTCCATTAAAGAATGCTGAATTCACATCCATTTGGTAGACTTTCTGCTTTTACTGCGCTTCTATGGACAACACTGGCCGCATTGTCTCCATCCTTGCAACTGGTGCAAAGGTATCTTCATAATATATTCTTTATTGCTGCTTGTATCCTTTGACAACAATTATTTCTTTATGCCTTTCTATTTTTCCTTCCGCATTTCTCTCCTATAGAACCATTTTACTCCAATGACTTGTTCACCTTGTGGAAGGTCCACTAACTCCCTTGTATCATTCTTTTATATTTCACCAATCTCTTGATTCATTGCTTCAATCCATTTTTCTTCTTTTGCTGCATCTTCAAAATGGATTGGGTCATCAACATGACAAAAAAAAACAAATAAATAATTCATACCATTATTATTATTGGGTTCTTTCTCATAAATTTCACTCAAATTTTTGAATCTTGGTCTTCTTGGTGTGCTTGGAGTTTCACTTGAACTCGAGGGAGTTTCTAATCCCTATGGTGTGCTTGGAGAAGCACTTTCTTGATTTGTAAAGGATGTTTTGTTTACTACTTGTGATGTGGTTTTTTTCTCTTGTGAAGGTGGAGGAGGAGCCACTGTGGAGGAATTATTTGCTGCAGTGCATTCCTCTTGTTCTTCGTGAGACACACATGTCCTCACATTCACTGTCTTCTCTAAGCTTCCATCCCAAGCTTCTTCTTCAATAAACTCCACATATCTACTGATTATAACTTTCTTGGTGAATGTTTTATAGAGTTTGTAGGCCTTGGACTCATCATTGTATCCAACAAAGATACACTTCTCCCCCTTGCTATCCAAATTTTCTCTTAATTGATCTAGGACATGTGCATATTCCACACATCAAAATACTTTCATGCGAGTGACAAACTACTTTGCTCCAGTCTATGCTTGTTCTAGGACTCTATTCATAACAACTTTTGTTGGGCATCTATTAAAAATATACGCTGCACAATTGACAGCTTCAGCCCAATACTCATTTGAAAAATGTTTTGCCTTCAACATAATTCCGACCATGTCCATGATGGTTCTGTTCTTCCTTTCTGCAACACCATTTTGCTATGGTGCATACCTTGTTGTAAACTAATTTTTTATGTCATTCTCCCTATAGAAATGTAGGAAATATTTGGAGATATATTCTCTGCCTCTATTAGTTCTAGCAATTTTATGTAGCGCCCACTCTGCTTCTCAACAAGAGCTTTGAAGTGATAGAACTATTCAAACACTTCACTCTTCTCTTTCAAGAAATAAACCCATGTATTTATTGTATAAACATCTATAAATGTCAATACATACCAGCTAAAGATGGCATTTTCATTGGTCCACACAAATCTGAGTGGACAATCTCTAAGGCTGCTTTTTCTCTTATACTCTTTCCTACTAGGAAGGATTCTCTGTGTTGTTTGCCCAAGATGCAGCCTTCAAATAGGTTTTCTAGTTTCTCTATGAGTGGTAATCCATTTACTATTCATTTTCTATGAAATAGGTTCAAACCTCCAAAATTGAGATGTCCAAATCTTAGATGCAATAACCAATTTTTCTCTTTCACTTCTTCTTGAAAGAACTCTTGTGTGACTGCTGCTACTACACCTCCTTCTTTCAAGTCTCTTTTGAGCTTGAGAGGAAACATCCTATTCTTTTTCATATACACTTCTACAATGACCCTTTTTCTTTGAGGTATATCCATGATTTCACACACATTATTCTTAAAAAGACATTGTAGCCCTTGTTCACGAGCTGTCCAATGCTCACAAGGTTACATTTCAGGTCAGGTACATAATGGACATCTGGAACAAATTTCTTCTCTCCCTTCCTTGTTATTATTGATACTCTTCCTCTCCCCTGACAAAGACTCTACTATCAGTCCCCGTTATCACTTCAGACTTCACATTCTCATCCAAATT
Source organism: Pinus albicaulis (assembly GCA_034641835.2). Taxonomy (NCBI): domain Eukaryota; kingdom Viridiplantae; phylum Streptophyta; class Pinopsida; order Pinales; family Pinaceae; genus Pinus; species Pinus albicaulis. Next base: position 1,007,901,803 of record CM076584.1, read on the forward strand.
GGAAAACATTTCTATGTTTCCATTCATTTGGCTACTAAAACCTAAGTTTAAGAACCATACATCTTCTTCTTTTTCTTCTGCTGCATTACATGTTAGAAGCACATTACTCTGGTTCTGACTTTCTTTTGCAAAATTAACATTTTGCCTATTATTCGTGTTATTTTGTTTCTTTCTGCATTTATTGGCATAATGCCCATACTTTTTACAATAATGACATTGGACTTGGGATTTGCCATACCTTTGTCCTTATGCTTGACTCTGGCTTGAGCCTTTGCTTCGATTATGGTTGCTGCCCCTTAGACTTGTGCTTGTGGGCCTTTTCTTCCACCTTGTTGAGGGCTTCTTCCTCTTCCTCAGTAGTTTCATCTTCCTTGACCTCTACCTCGACCAAAAGACATTTTTGCCTTTAAAGCATGCTCTACTAAGGAGTTTGTTTTTATGTTTAGTCTATGTTCATGAGAAATTAGGGATGCACAAAGCTCATCCATTGAGAATTGTGAGAGATAAGTTGTTTCTTCTATTTCCAATGCTGTGGCATCAAATCTTGAGGGTAGACTTCTCAAGATTTTCTCTACTATTCTTCGTTCCTCAATTTTCTCTCCGTGAGACCTTATCTGGGTAACTAACCTAATCACATTAGTGAAGAATGATTGGATGTTATCAAACTCTTTCCTACAGAGAGATTCAAAATATATCCTAAACATTTGTAGCTTTGTTGTCTTCACCTTCTCCATGCCTTGATAGGTTGTCTTGAGAATATCCCATGCCTCCTTAAACTTTGTTGCTGCTGCAATCCTTTGGAAATACTCTCGTGTACTACCTAGAAGAGATAAAAGAGGGCTTTGGAGTTCTTCTTCCTATTATCCCTCAACAAGTGTCTTTCTGTTGTTGTCAAAGCAACCAATGTTGCTACATCTACCAGTTTTTGGAAACCTTGTTCCACCAACTCACATATATCTTGTGAAGCAAATAGGGCCCTCATTGTAATGGAACAATAATCATAATCTTTACCATTGAACTGTGGTAATTGTGGATTTGTCAGACTTGTGCCTATTGTTGCCATTATGACTATGTAAACAAACAATCAACTTGATGGTGTAAAACAAAAGCTTTCTTGCTGCTAGAGAAATCTGCTTCTCAAACCAATCTTATAGCTTCTTCAGTAAAGAGCGAGCTCATGCTTCTTTCACTAAGAGCCTAGACCTACTCCAATACCAAGTTGGAATTTATGAATCCAATAAATAGATGAAATGTGCTCCCCACAACACAGATACTACAACAAATTGCGGAAATTAAACAGTCATACACACAAGCAGCTCAATACATAGGAGAGGAACAAACTTCAGTTTTATATTCCTTCACTTTCACTGCAGAATGAAATTACATTCTTTCTTATATCAAAATGGCTGAAGCATGGAAACTTAATGCTATCAATGCTATTTCAATGTTGGACGGAAATTTAACAAACATTTGTCCTTGGCCATCAAAATGACCCATTTCTTCATTAAATCGGCACGCAGGCCATATTTTGAATTACACAGGAAGGCACGTAAAAATGCGTTCAAAACACATACTGGCAGATCTTAAATTTCATGCAGTATGATTCGGGTCCACATCGCATCTGTGTAATTCAACAATTTCTAACTTTAACTTTCGGCACTATCATTTAAACTTTGTGGGATGTGATGTGTGATAGTGACGTGGCACTTATTGCATCGCACCCAAAAATAACATAGCTTGCGGGCGGTTCGTCAGAAAACTTAAAATATTGAAATTGCGATATGCGACAACGATATCACATCCCAAAAAAAATAGGATAACTTGTGGGACTTTATGGATAAACACAAAATCTTCTGATGTGCGAAATGCGTTTATCGCATTGCATCACAAATAACTTATCTTGCGGGCAACGAAAGGTAAACTTAAAATGTTGCAAAGTGCACACTATAGGCAGCTTAAACGGTGGGTCCCGCCGATATCGCATTGGTAGAGAAATAAGTTTCGTTGTAGGCTTAAATGGTAAGTGATAAATGTGGCAACATGCGGTATATGGGTGGTAAAAAAAGGTAAGTGTGGTAAGCAAAATATAAAGAGATAATTGGAAAATACGATTGAGTAAGGATATGTGGGTCCCGCCGATATCACATCGGCAGGGATTTAACTTAACAACGGAAAGGCTTATGGGTAAACTATAAAATTTGTGGGCAGCGAAATGCGGGTAAACAACAAGTCAATGCAGTGGTTGAAAACAATAAATGCAGACGATGGCTTGGTACTTGGTTTACTATTTGTTACATGGAAACGCCTCCAGATATTAGATCTGCTCCTTGTCCTTCTCTGCTGTAAAAAAATTGATGAAGTTGTGGGTTGCGCCATTGTTTAATCATGGTAGTGGTTGGGAGTAAAATTCCAACAATCGTTAATTTCTATCATTGTAAAATAAACTCGCAGATATCCCCCAAATTTTGTTTTTTTCTTCCTTTTCTCAAATTCGGTAGAAGGCTATAATACATTTACCCTGAACCTTTGAGAATTTGTAGAATTGATATGCCATATTTGAATTTCTTTCTTCTCTAAGTTCCAACAAAAATAAACTTTTTATTACCCTTTTGGATCAAGGACATACTGATTTATAACCTATAATGAACATTTAATAATGCTAATTTCAGAGAAATCTCTCTTCCACCTAAATTTTTCATACTGAATTGAGAGAAGAGGCCAATCATAACTTCCATTCTCTGATGTATTATGATCATGGCTCCGGACAAGATCCTTGAAGAAAATTTTGTGCCGAAATTATTATTTTAATAATTCCTCAAAAGCCAAACCGATGGATTCTTCCAGAAATTCCACTCCCTCGTCGTTGCAGTTAATTTTCGATGACCATATTCTTCTCCCTTAATGTCCATTCGACCAACGAATGGATAAAAATAAACCAATACCAACGAAAACCTCTTTTTAAGCTTCTCAGCTTTGGTAGAAAAATCCATCTCCTCGCCGTATATTTTATAGAACATAGCTCTTTGATTCCTAAAAGAAATGAAAGACAGGTCAATGTTGGAGAGGAACATGTGATGCTTCATAGTAGGAATGGCCAATACCACGGATGAAACATCCAACAATTTTGTTGGAAAATTAATCACAACTATGGTGTTTAATTTTATGAAAACATCCATACCTCAGTGAATGTTCTGACAACAACGATACCTTAGCAAATGTTTTGTAGGTTACAGATTGAATTTGCAGAGAAAGTTCTAAGCAAATTACATAACCCATTCCGCAACAGTTTAAATTATTAAAGTTAAATAGAAATTTAATGCATGGTTAGTAAAAACTTATAGGAAAATATTTAATCCGCAAGTGTTGTTTACTTCAAGCAAATTAATTTTTTGTGTGATGCATTAAATGTCTTAGATATATATCTTTTGAATTAACATGCAATGTGGTGAATGAAAGTATGGAAATACAGGAAACAAACTGGTGGAGCATTGGATTAGTGCATAGAACGATTAATATTCACATCCATACATCACCATTGTATTCTCACCATTATATTCTCGATTGGGTTTACTATTGGAAATTAATTTCAACTACTGATATGAATTAGTAGTAATTGTTGAAGTAATTAAAGAAGGACTGGATTGCGGCACATTGATGCCTTAGAAAAGGCGGTTGTTGACCTCCTATAGAATTTCAAAAGGATTGGAAAGCTCACACAAGTGAAGTGCAGAAAAGATAAGAATCAGCCCCTTGATATTTATCTAAGGCGGTAGTCGACTTCACGTAGGAGCAGAGTAATGGCTCAGACTCAAAGTCTTGCCAGCAGCGCAGAATTTTGATTACAGGTTGAATCAGACTTTAAAGCCTTACCTACATATCATTGGAGTTAATGTTTCGATGCGGCACAAGTTCGCTGCATCAGAAGCAGAGATGTGATGCGATAATAGTTTTAACACTATCGCATTGCAGTCTTTCAAAGTTATTAAAATGTGGACACCAAAGAGTTTCAGTGATGCGATGAGGTCCCACCTCCATCGCAGTCGCAGCATCACAAAGTTTGTTGCATGTCCGTTGCACTACTATCATTCTTTGATGCAATGTGGACCCTACTCCAATCCAATCGCAAGTTTTCAAGTGATCGTCTGCAAAGGACTATTGAACCGATGTTCGCCAATGTTGCGATACGATTAGGGCCCCATGCCATCGCAATCGCAAATCACAAATCACAATTGCAAGATTGCAATTGTTCCTGCAACTTCCGATGTAGTGATCACTTCCGATGTTGCGATACGATGTGGTCTCCACCACCATCGCTAATCTCACATCACAGTTTGTAAAAGTTAAAAGGTATTAACCTTTTGGCCGCTGAGTTTGTGATCGCCGATGGAATTTCGGATGCGATGAGGAGTTCAAATGGATTTCATGAAATTTGAAGTTCAGCTTTGTTGGTCGGTTTAAATTGTTTTATTATAACCACACCTAATAAAAGGAAAATAGCTCGAAGGCTTTTGTAATGGATTTTTATGTATTAAGACATTATTAAAAATAGAATTTTTGTGTCGAAAAGAAAAGCCCCCAGGCTAGAAAACACAACAAGTTTGCAAGCACTGTATGTGCGGTTCTTCAGACAGAGAAGTTCGTGAGCACTGTTTTTTTACAGTCCACTGTTTTATTTGTGAATCCCTCTCAAGGAGGAAGAATTAGTTTTCATTCTGACTTTGTATTTCTTTTATTCTTTTTATGAATTAAGAAAAGTTGTCCTAAATTGTTTCTATTCATTCTGCAATTTGAGTTTTTGTCACATCTCCCACTTACTCAAAAAAAAAAAATTTCTCCCAGCCTTTCATGATTTCAAAAATAGGTTCACCATAAAAATATTGACTCCCTAACTAGTGAAATCATATTGTATTTTCCCCCTTATGAATTACTTTATTATATTAATATACCCCAAGTCAATATCTATCAACTTCCTATTTAACTTGTTTGTATTTCATTCTAACTCCAAGTGTGGAGTGATTTAATATCATTTTATTTTCTATGAAGGTCGCACCGAGCACCTATAGTTAACTTCACTTTGGTGGTCATTGGCGCTTGGCCATGCGGCCCATCTTCATACCCTATACACAATGGATTCGAATGGGTTATGCCCACGAGGTGTTCTGGACCCTTGGCAACTTATATGTCCTCGATTTTTTTTCCCATCACGTATATAGCAATACCTTTGGATTGAGCATAATTGAAGCAAATTTACATACTGTTATATGAACGTTGATTTCGTGCTTCTGAGGTGGAATTCATCATTTTTTTCAAACCTGCGTTGATATCTTCGCCTCTCTTTGTACGTAAGGTCTCATATCCAATTTAAATGTGAACTTGAATACGTGTACTGGTTTCCACGTAAGGCGTATGGTTCGAATCTCCTTGCGGTGATGTGTATTTTGAGACCGGATAAGTCTTCTCCACGTCATATTGTATGCTATTTACGGTTGCATTGTATGGGTTGTGATGGTTTCGTCCCATTCCTCCCTTCACGTGTTAGATCCACGTCAATCTGTCAAACACCATTCGATCTTACTTGGTTTACAAAGCAATCTTACTCATACGATCAGGACGTCTGAATTTTAATTTCATATCTTGGCACCATTAATGTTACACGGCTGGTGTAATTACAACCGCCAACCATTCGATCCATGGCTCTTCCCTTGTGATTGCGCCAAGTGGACGTCTGCGATCTTTTCGTATTAGGGTTTCTGAGGTTGTTGGAATGATTATATAAGTCTTTGTTTTTGTTTGGAGCCAGTTTCCGCGTGCATCGTTTGTTCGCTTATCCCTTCGCCTTGCAGCTCTGCAAATTGGGTTGAAGGCAAGGTTTTTGCCAGTCGTATGGTTTACTCATCCCAACTCATGAAGGAGTTTTGTGGCTTATCTATGCCACTGCATGCTATCAGGTATTCATTTTTTTCACTCCTTTAGAAATTTGTGATTGGAGATCAAGTTTTTCACTCAGACCTTGTCATACTTATTTCTAAGGAAGTCTTTGAATGTTAATGATGCGAATGCGTTACGTTCTGAAGGATTACGTGTATGGTTCAGTTTCTTTTGGAACCATTCACATAATATCTTCTGAGAAAAAATTTTCATTTTATTCTCTCTTCTGGTTTATTGTCGACATGGTTCCTTTGTCGATTTCGTTAATTGATACTCTTTTCACGTTGTTAATGCCGTGTAGAGTTAAATTCCTTGATTCGCCTCGTCGCAGGAGAGCAAGAGTCATACCTCCTAAATTCGTGAGGTTTGTTTTTTTTTTCATTATGTACATATATTTTTGTTTCAATCCACTATTAACCTTCAGATTTTCAATTTAGCTGACATTCTGCTTCCAACGTTGATGCAGAGAACTCGTAAGGTACGAGAGTCTCGGTTTACAGGTACTCCTTGACTTTTATGAGTAATTTCTCTATTCGAGCGATTTGCTATCAAATACTCTATTAACTTATTTCTAGTCCTGACTGTGTTTTCCCACAAGTAACGCAGACTCATTCGTATTCCTTTGTAGGCAGCTATGCCCTTTCATTTCACTGGATATTAATTTCACCTCCCTTGGCATTTCAGGTCAATATGTACTTGTGGGGATAATATCACCCTCTCGTTGCGTTGTTTTCTCTTAATTATGAAGACTCATTAGCTCTCATTGGGTTTTACAAAGTGTCCTTTAAAGAACTAGACTCTGTCAGAGTCAGAATGCTTATATCCCGCATTTGTATGTTGGTACTCTTTAATGGTTTTAAAATTTTAAATTGGGAATATGGTTTCGGTTACCAGACTCTAGCCCAACATGCTAAGATATTCTTGTGGCGTGTATCAGGACCTTTGTATATATTGTCACTTATTTTCATGGTTGCCAAAATTTCAACGAGTTACAACTCTAATTTTTATGGACTGCCTCATGCTTCCTCGCATGGAATGATTTATGTAATATGAGTTGATACGATTTGATCCAATGATATATTCCTCTTTTAATTTTCTTATCATAGCAGTGACTGTAGCTGATATAAATCTCTTTATAGATAATGTTGTTGAACTGTACAAGGCCTCTTAGCTATTTATGTTTTGTATGACTCTTACCAGAGACTCTCAGGATTTCTGGAGAGTTATAGTTCAGTTTAATTTTTATATGCACATGTAAATTTGTTTCTGTAGCTAGCTATTTATAATTTCTTGTACTATATATATTTGTCATCAGCTAATAGTCTCCCCATACTCATGTTTAAATTAATTTACTTTATTGATATCTGTCTATACATATAATTGCATGCATAGGTTTATGTGTCCATTCTCATATATATCCATTTAAAAATGTATGAGATACAAGTATTATATTATTGTAGGTTCCCATGCTCTTCTAGCTTTCGAGGTTATATATATTTCTAGTTAGATCTCCTTTTCATTTCCTTATAGCTACTCCCATCTCTTTCATACATAGATCTCTTGTTCTAGTTATTTCTGCAGAACTGATCATGTTTTGGGATTCATTCCCTTGCTACTTAAATAATGTTCTTTCAACATTACATTTTACTACTCTTCCATGCAATCCCTGCTAAAGGGAATAGTAATTGTATTAACTGTTAACATGTACAACTGTTGAAATTATTATACCTTTCTGCTCTTCACTTAGTAATTACTAATTAATTAATTTTGCACTCTATGCACTAAATTTCTCACTGCTCTATTTCTCATAGAAGCAGATTAAGGTACAAATTTGTGAATTATTAGATATTAGAAATCTCTAGCTTTTACCTTAAGGATTGGTTTAGGGATTAGGAGAATTTCTCTTAAACTTACCTAATCATGCTCACAATTGTATACTGATAGATCAGAAGTAATTTACAGTAATTTATCTGTAGAGGATAGGTATCCTCAGATTTAAACCAACCTTGGTTTAAACTTTCTGTTGAATTCTACTCTACAGAATTTTCTCTACACCCATACAGAATTATAAGGGTGAATGCCCTATGATTAATTCTGTTAAATGTAGCACTAATAAATCTAATAACATATAAATCAACTATTATATGTAGCCAATTCATACCACAGCAAGTAAAAACACCAATCAAATTAGAGACATACCACTCATGCAGTCGACCAACCTCCCAACCTTAGAGTCCTTCTGTCTCCCAGAACTCACCCCCGAGCTGAGATCACCTCCTAGAACAGACCAACCACTAATCTGTTTAGGAGCAGCTTATTTAAGCTATGGTTCCCCAAATCCTGTTTCTAATTCTGCGTCCAGAATATCAGGATGCTTTTCTTCCTGTTTGCCTAGGCTTCCCATTTTATGGATTCTTTAAAGCTGTTTTATGCTTTTCCTTAGCTTTTCCAGCTTTTTACCTCTTCCCAACTACTTTCCTCATCATTGGGGAAATTTAGATTCTTCCTCAAAAATCTAAATTAGAAATAATTTCTTTCAAGGATTTTTGAAAGATTTTGGGGAAATAGTCGCCTTATCCATCCTCATGGATTTAGCAAGTGATCTCATAAATATCATTTTGGTCAATATGCACAATTCATTTTATTCATTTCCTCAAATTAAATATTTAATTACATTCACAAAATACTTATCCTTTGGGGTCCACTCCCCTTAGGATTAAAGTTCAAATGTCTAGCTTTGAATTTCAAACACATAAATTGGGGGTGTTACATATTCCCCCTTTGAAAATAAACACCGTCCTCGGTGTTGTTATTCAACTACTAGAGTTAATTTTTCAAACAAAAATGGATATCTTTCCATCATTTCAGCTTCTCTTTCCCAGGTAGCTTCTTCAACAGTAAAGTGCTTCCACTGCACCTTTACTCTTGCTACCGTTCGGTTCCTCAATTCAATTTCTTCCCGCTCCAATATTTGAAGCGGTTCTGGCAGAAAATCCCCTTCTGGTTCCACCTGTACAACATTCCAATCAACTATGTGAGAAGCATCATGGACATATATTTTTAACAATGAAACGTGAAACACATTGTGAACTCTAACATGGGGTGGTAAGGCCAGCTTGTAAGCCACTGGTCCCACCCTTTCTAATACTTCAAAAGGACCACAATATCTACGAGCCAGTTTTGCACAGCTTCCAGCATAGAGTGTGCTCTTTTTGGGTTTAATACGCAAATACACATGCTCCCCCACTTTAAATTCTTGGTGCACTCTTTTCTTATCAGCATAGTTTTTCTGGCGATCTTGTGCTGTCTTGATGTTTCTTTGTATCTGTTTCAAAATTCTTTCCATCTCTTGTAAAGCCTCTAGTCCCAACATTAGTTTATCTTCTAGCTGGCTCCAACTCAAAGGAGTTCGACACTTCCTTCCATACAGTGCCTCAAACAGACTCATTTTTATGGAGGATTGGTAGCTGTTATTATAGGAAAATTCAGCTAAATGCAAGTAATCTTCCCACTTTGATGGCCTATCCATCACATACATTCTCAGCATGTCTTCCAAAATTTGATTAGTCCTCTCTGTCTGCCCATCGGTCTGAGGGTCATAGGCAGTACTAAAATTCAATTTAGTGCCCATACCTCCAAATAGCCCTTTCCAAAAAGCGGCTGTAAAATTAGCATCTCAGTCAGAAACAATCACCTTTGGCTCCCCATGGAGCCTTACTACCTCTTTCAGGAGCACATTCGCTACTTGAGCTGTCCCAAAGGTAGATTTCACTGGTATAAAATGGGCAGCTTTTGTTAAAGTGTCTACTACCACCATCACTAAATCATGTTGGTACTTGGTTCTAGGTAATCCTGTTATGAAGTCCATGGAGACTGTGTCCCATTTCCATTCTGCAATCGACAAAGGGTTTAAAAGACCAGTAGGATGCTGATGCTCAACTTTGACTAGTTGACATTCCATGCATCTAGTTAAATATTCTGCTACATCTTTCTTCATTCCTGGCCAAAACAACTTCTTTTTCAAAGCTGTTAGCATTTTCTGATATCCTGGATGTCTCGCATATGGTTGTTTGTGATATTCATCTAGAATCTCTTTTCTCAAGGTCTCCACATTTGGAACATATAATCTGTTTTTATAACAGATCAGTCCCTTTTGGTTTTGAGTGAAATCAGTTTTCTCGTTTTTCTGTAATTTCACCAGGAGTGTATCATAATTTGGATCTTGGTTTACTGCCTTTTTCACCAAATCTTCTACATCAATCTGAGCACTACTTCCAAGGCTATTGATATTCTGACAAGCATTTCTACTCAATGCATCAACAATTTTATTTTCTTTCCCTCTGATATGTTTTATGTCCATATCAAATTCACTTAGAAAAGACAACCATCTGCCTTGTCTAGCATTCAAATCAGTTTGGGAAAATAAATATTTGAGACTAATATAATCAGTCATCAACGTAAATTTCTTTCCAAGGAGATAGTGTCGCCACATTTTCAAAGCATGGATAACAACAGCTAATTCTAAATCATAGGCACTATAATTATGTTCATGTACCTTCAGTTTCCTAGATTCATATGCAATAACTGAATTTTCCTGCAAAAGAACTCCTCCCAACCCCTCTCTACAGGCATCCGTACATACTACAAATTCTTTATCAGAATCTACAATCTTCAGTGTAGGGGTTGTAGTAAGTTTTTGCTTTAATTGGTCAAAACTGTTTTGGCATTTTTCAGTCCACTCAAATTTGACCCCCTTCCTTTGTAATGAGGTTATGGGATGTGCTATAGCAGAAAATCTCTCCACAAATATGCGATAATAACCTGCAATCCCCATGAATGACCTTACTGCTGAAACATCAGTTGGGACAGGCCATTCTTTTATAGCCTTTATCTTTTCAGGATCAACAGCAAGGCCTTGTTCAGAAATAATATTCCCCAAGTATTGGATCTTATCTTTATAAAATTCACATTTGCTGAATTTAGCATATAACTGGTTTCCTTCAGAGTTTGCAATACTATCCTCAAGTGTTCTTCATGCTCTTCCTCACTTTTTAAGTAGACTAAAATATCATCTATGAACACAAGGAAAAATTTATCCAAGTACTTATTTAGCACACTATTCATCAGGCACATGAATGTGGCAGGGGCATTTGTCAAACCAAAAGGTAGGACTACAAATTCGTAGTGACCATACCGGGTTCGAAAGGCTGTTTTACTGATGTCTTCTTCTTTGATTCTTAGCTGCTGATAACCAGTCCTAAAGTCAATCTTCGAAAATACCAAAGCTCCTCTCACTTGATCAAAAGGATCATCAATTCTGGGCAAGGGATATCTATTTTTAATAGTCAAATTATTCAATTGACGGTAATCAATGCACATCCTAAAAGTTCCATCTTTCTTTTTCACGAACAGCACTGGTGCTCCCCAAGGAGACACACTCGGTCTGATATAACCTTTATCTAACAGTTCTTGAAATTTCATTTTCAGTTCCATCAGTTCAGGGGGACTCATTCGATAAGGGGCTCAGGAAACATGTACCGCTCCCGGCACCAGATCGATTGAAAAGTCAATCTCTCTTTTGGGGGGAATATTAGGGATCTCATTTGGAAAGACTTTCTTAAACTCTCTTACCACTGGCACAACATCCAGCAATCTCTCTTGGTATCCTTTCCTAGATGTTCGTTTTAATTGCAGTGCTGATATTTGTCTTACAGAGATAGGTTTTGGTTTTCCTTTAAGAATAAAAGGTTTCCCTTCCTCATCTACACAATGTAGAGTCTTATCCCAGCAATTCATCAAAGCTTTCTTCTTTTCCAGCCAGTCCATTCCTATCAGTAGGTCATATGAACCTAAGGGCAGGATGTTCAAATTTACTTTTGTTTGAAAATCATTTAATTTGATTGTTGTTCGGGGCAATTTGTGTGTTATCTTCCTCTTGGTTCCAGTGGCCAACTGAACCAACCATGACTGTTGAAATTTTTCACGTTTCAGATTAGATTTTTCTACAATTTTAGGATTAATGTAACTCAAAGAAGCACCTGGATCAATCAAAATAGTAACAGATAGATCAGAAATATTACCCTCCATTTCCACCATGGTAGCTTGATGTTCTGCTTGTCGATTTTCCAAGGCTGCACTGATAGTTGGTATATTTCTAGCTATGTCATTTACTGTTTAGCTTCTCGATCTCTCATAACCATCTGAATGTTTCGATGAGGACAGTCCCTCAAAAGATGGGGTTCTCCACAGCCCCAACATTTCAGGGGTTCTCTCATTTTCACTGTGCCCTCTTTCTTATTGTCTCCATCTATTTGTTTTGAGGCCACTTGGGACTGAGCCGTTTGACTTTATTTGGGTTTATTAAACTTTTTCCGCTGATGATCTCTGCCAAAATTCTTCAAATAGGCTGGTTTCTATTTCCTCCCTTTGAACTCATTCTTATTTACCCACCTTTTCCCTTGTTCAGTTTTTCCTTTTAACTATTGGTAACATAATCTGGCTTTTCTAACAGCTTCGTCCATTGTTTTTGGGTTGTCAAACTCGATTTTCTCCTTGTATACAGTAGGCAAACAATTCAGAAACCTTTGTACTTTTTCCTTTTCTTCCCTTATGTAGGGTACATATCTCAACAGATTTGTAAACTTAGTAACAAACTCATTAATAGTGAGCTGTCCCAGTCTAAGTTCATGGAATTCTTAGGCTTTATCATCATAGTAATGTTCATTCAGATATCGGTTTTTGAAGTTAACCTGGAAATCTTCCCAAGTAAATGTCTTTTCATCAATGGCATGCACCATTTTCGTGTCCTCCCACCACAACGTAGCCTTACCTTGTAGCTGGTATACAACTAATCTTGCCTTCAGATTTCTTTCATATTCATAGACCTGGAAATACTTAATCATATTTAGCAACCAGGCTTCAGCATCTTCCTCCTTCTCCCCATCATAGGAGGGAGGTTTGATCTTTCGGAATTCCCCTTGTAATTCCTTTTTCTGCTTATATTGATGTCTAACAGCATCATCATCCTCAGACTCATCAGTCTTCCTCTTTCCGGAACCTTTACCTTCTTGGTTGTTCCGTGAAGTTACCTCTCTGAAGAGATTTTTCTGCTCCTTACTGGCTAATGACAACCTGTCATTCTGGCTTCTCATCTCAACCATTTCTCATTGCAATCTATGCAACATAGCCATCACCAGACAGTTGGGATCTGGTGTACTATACTCATCGCACAGATCCACATAAATTTCTTCACCTTCTGCCATTTGAGCACCACTGTACACTACACCACACAAATAAGTAAAAATAAAAATATAATAATTTTTTTTTTCACAGAAATCAATTTATACAGTGAACACACAGCAATAGTGAGCACAATGTCACCAGCCCAGTTTTATAACTTGGGCTTTGATACCATTTGTCACATCTCCCATTTACTCAAAAAAAAAAAATTCTCCCAGCCTTTCATGATTTCAAAAATAGGTTCACCATAAAAATATTGACTCCCTAACTAGTGAAATCATATTGTATTTTCCCCCTTATGAATTACTTTAGTATATTAATATACCCCAAGTCAATATCTATCAAATTCCTATTTAACTTCTTTGTATTTCATTCTAACTCCAAGTGTGGAGTGATTTAATATCATTTTATTTTCTATGAAGGTCGCACCGAGCACCTATAGTTAACTTCACTTTGGTGGTCATTGGCACTTGGCCATGCGGCCCATCTTCATACCTTATACACAATGGATTCGATTGAGTTATGTCCATGAGGAATTCTGGACCCTTGGCAACTTATATGTCCTTGATTTTTTTTACCATCACGTATATAGCTATACCTTTGGATTGAGCATAATTGAAGCAAATTTACATAATGTTATATGAACGTTGATTTCGTGCTTCTGAGGTGGCATTCATCATTGTTTTCAAACCTATATTGATATCTTCGCCTCTCTTTGTACGTAAGGTCTCATATCTAATTTAAATGTGAACTTGAATACGTGTACTGGTTTCCACGTAAGGCGTATGGTTCGAATCTCCTTGCAGTGATGTGTATTTTGAGACGGGATAAGTCTTCTACATGTCATGTTGTATGCTATTTACTGTTGCATTGTATGGGTTGTGATGGTTTCGTCCCATTCATCCCTTCACGTGTTAGATCCACGTCAATCTGTCAAACACCATTCGATCTTACTCGGTTTACAAAGCAATCTTACTCATACGATCAGGACGTATGAATTTTAATTTCATATCTTGGCACCATTAATGTTACACGGCTGGTGTAATTACAACCGCCAAACATTCGATCCGTGGCTCTTCCCTTGTGATTGCACCAAGTGGACGTCTGCGATCTTTCCGTATTAGGGTTTCTGAGGTTGTTGGAATGATTATATAAGTCTTTGTTTTTGTTTGGAGACAATTTCCGCGTGCATCGTTTGTTCGCTTATCCCTTTGCCTTGCAGCTCTGCAACTTGGGTTCAAGGCAAGGTCTTTGCCAGTCGTATGGTTTACTCATCCCAGCTCATGAAGGTGTTTCATGGCTTATCTACACCACTGCACGCTATCAGCTATTCATTTTTTTCACTCGTTTAGCAATTTGTGATTAGAGATCAAGTTCGTCGCTCGGAACTTGTCATACTTCTTTCTGAGGAAGTCTTTGAATGTTAATGATGCGAATGCGTTACATTCTGGAGGATTACATGTATGGTTCAGTTTCGTTTGGAACCATTCACGTTATATCTTCCGAGAAAATTTTTTCATTGTATTCTCTCTTCTGGTTTATTGTCGACATGGCTCCTTTGTCGATTTCGTTAATTGATACTTTTCTCACGTTGTTAATGCCGTGTAGAGTTAAAATTCCTTGATTCACCTCGTCACAGGAGAGCAAGAGTCATACCGCCTGACTTCGTGAGGTTTGTTTTTTTTTTCATTCTATACATATATTTTTGTTTCAATCCACTATTAACCTTCATATTTTCAATTTAGCTGACATTCTACTTCCAACGTTGATGCAGAGAACTCGTAAGGTACGAGAGTCTCGGTTTACAAGTACTCCTTGATTTTTATGAGTAATTTCTCTATTCGAGCGATTTGCTATCAAGTACTCTATTAACTTATTTCCTGTCCTGACTGTGTTTTCCCACAAGTAACGCAGACTCATTCGTATTCCTTTGTAGGCAGCTATGCCCTTTCATTTCACTGGATATTAATTTCACCTCCCTTGGCGTTTCAGGTCGGTATGTACCTGTGGGGATAATATCACCCTCTCGTTGCGTTGTTCTGTCTTAATTATGCAGACTCATTAGCTCTCGTAGGGTTTTACACAGTGTCCTTTAAGGAACTAGACTCTGTCAGAGTCAGAATGCTTATATCTCGCATTTGTATGTTGGTACTCTT
Organism: Pinus albicaulis; assembly: GCA_034641835.2. NCBI lineage: Eukaryota > Viridiplantae > Streptophyta > Pinopsida > Pinales > Pinaceae > Pinus > Pinus albicaulis. Next base: position 1,007,917,126 of record CM076584.1, read on the forward strand.
TAATTGTTTTAAAATTTTAAATTGGGAATATGGTTTCTGTTACCAGACTCTAGCCCAACAGGCTCAGATATTTTTTGTGGCGTGTATCAGGACCTTTGTATATATTGTCACTTATTTTCATGGTTGCCAAAATTTCAACGAGTTACAACTCTAATTTTTATGGACTGCCTCATGCTTCCTCGCATGGAATGATTTATGTAATATGAGTTGATACGATTTGATCCAATGAGTTATTCCTCTTTTACTTTGCTTATCATAGCAGTGACTGTAGCTGATATAACTCTCTTTATAGATAATGTTGTTCAATTGTACAAGGCTTCTTAGCTATTTATGTTTTGTATGACTCCTACCAGAGACTCTCAGGATTTCTGGAGAGTTATAGTTCAGTTTAATTTTTATATGCACATGTAAATTTGTTTTTGTAGCTAGCTATTTCTAATTTCTTGTACTATATATATTTTTCATGAGCTAACAGTCTTGCCATACTCATGTTTAATTAATTTATTTTACTGATATCTGTCTATACATATAATTGCATGCATAGGTTTATGTGTCCATTCTCATATATATCCATTTACAAATGTATGAGATACAAGTATTATATTATTGTAGGTTCCCATGCTCTTCTAGTTTTCCAGGTTATATATATTTCTAGTTAGATCTCCTTTTCATTTCCTTATAGCTACTCCCTTCTCTTTCATACATAGCTCTCTTGTTCTAGTTATTTCTGCAGAACTGATCATGTTTTGGGATTCATTCCCTTGCTACTTAAATAATGTTCTTTCACCATTACAGTTTACTACTCTTCCATGCAATCCCTGCTAAAGGGAATAGTAATTGTATTAACTGTTAACATGTACAGTTGTTGAAATTATTATACCTTTCTGCTCTTCACTTAGTAATTACTAATTAATTAATTCTGCACTCTATGCACTAAATTTCTCACTTCTCTATTTCTCACAGAAGCAGATTAAGGTTACAAATTTGTGAATTATTAGATATTAGAAATCTCCAGCTTTTACCTTAAGGATTGGTTTAGGGATTAGGAGAATTTCTCTTAAACTTACCTAATCATGCTCACAATTGTATACTGATAGATCAGAAGTAATTTACAGTAATTTATTTGTAGAGGATAGGTATCCTTAGATTTAAACCAACCTTGGTTTAGACTTTCTGTTGGATTCTACTCTGCAGAATTTTCTCTACACCCATACAGAATTATAACGGTTAATTCCCTATGATTAATTCTGTTAAATTTAGCACTAATAAATCTAATAACATATGAATCAAATATTATATGTAGCCAATTCATACCACAGCAAGTAAAAACACCAATCAAATTAGAGACATACCACTCATGCAGTCGACCAACCTCCCAACCTTAGAGTCCTTCTGTCTCCCAGAACTCACCCCCGAGCTGAGATCACCCCCTAGAACAGACCAACCACTAATCTGTTTAGGAGCAGCTTATTTAAGCTATGGTTCCCCAAAGCCCGTTTCTAATTCTCCGTCCACAATATCAGGATGCTTTTCTTCCTGTTTGACTAGGCTTCCCATTTTAGGGATTCTTTAAAGCTGTTTTATGCTTTTCCTCAACTTTTCCAGCTTTTTACCTCTTCCCAACTACTTTCCTCATCATTGGGGAAATTTAGATTCTTCCTCAAAAATCTAAATTAGAAATAATTTCTTTCAAGGATTTTTGAAAGATTTTGGGGAAATAGTTGCCTTATCCATCCTCATGGATTTAGCAAGTGATCTCATAAATCTCATTTTGGTCAATATGCACAATTCATTTTATTCATTTCCTCAAATTAAATATTTAATTACATTCACAAAAGACTTATCCTTTGGGGTCCACTCCCCTTAGGATTAAAGTTCAAATGTCTAGCTTTGAATTTCGAACACATAAATTGGGGGTGTTACAATTTTAAAAACTCTGTGTTGTTGACGGAATCTTCATTCTCTCTTATTGTTTAGAGGTAATCAGAAACTTCTACATGGTATTAGAGCTAGTCTAGGCACTCGGTGAGACAAAAAAGAGTTTTTTTTCCACTACAGGAGCTGTAAGAAGCTTACTGAGCAGATTTTATCTAGCAGAGAAAGTTCTTGCTTTTTTTTTTATATACAGTCAGTATCTTTTCTTTACTTAAATAGTTAAAGATGGCAGATGCTGGAACATGTTTGAAAAATTCCCAACTTCCACATTTTAATGGGAATAATCATAGTTATTGGTCCATAACTATGAGAGCTTTGCTTGCTTCTCAAGAATTATGGGAGCTAGTTGAAAATGGCTACCCTGAACCTGCAGATGCAGCAGCGTCGGCTACTTTGACAATAACAGAAAGAAACTTGTTAAGGGATAACAGGAAGAAGGACTCAAAATCCCTCTTTTATCACTTTCAATCTGTACATGAGAGTGTTTTCCCATGGATTGCAGTAGCAACGAAGTCTAAGGATGCATGGGATATTCTCAAAACTTCCTATCAAGGCATGGAGAAAGTGAAGACAGCAAAATTGTAGATGCTGAGGAGAGATTTTGGAACTCTCTTATTGAAGGAATCTGATACAATAGATTCATTCTTCACTCATGTTATTGGGTTGATTACCCAGATAAGATCTCATGGTGAAACTCTTGAAGAAAGAAATATTGTAGAGAAAATCTTGAGAAGTTTACCCTCAAGGTTTGAAGATATTATGGTAGCAATAGAAGAGAAAAAATATCTCTCACCATTCACAGTAGATGAATTTAGTGCTTCTCTAATGTATCATGAACATAGACTAAGTAGAGGAACAAATTCCTCTTTGGAGCAAGCATTCAAGACTCATATGTCATTCGGCTGAGGTAAAGGTCATGTGAGAGCAAATAACATAGGTCGAGGAAGAAGCCAAAACAAAGGCAGAAATAATCCTACTAGCACAAGCAGAAGGAACTGCAATCAGAACCAAGATGAAGGTTCAAGAAAACAGCAAGCTCATGGAAAAAGGTATGACAAATCCCAAGTCCAATGTCATTATTGCAAGAAATCAGGCCATTATGCCAATGAATGTAAGAAAAAGCAAAATGACATGAATAATAGGAAAAATGCTAATTTTGCAAATGAAGAGGATAAAAACCCAAAGATTGTGCTGTTAGCATGTAACATTCCACAAGACAAAAAAGAAGATGTTTGGTTCTTAGACTTAGGTTGTAGTAACCACATGACTGGAAACATTGCAATGTTTGCCAATCTAGATGAAAATGTGAAATATGAGGTAACAAAAACAACTGATAGTAAGATATCTGTCAAGGGTAAGGGCAGAATCAGTATTCTAGCAAGAAATGGAGAACAGAAAATTGTGCCAGATGTATACTATGTACCTGGTCTGAAATTTAATCTTTTGAGCATTGGACAACTCATTGAAAAAAGTTACAATGTGTTTTTCAAAAATGATGTCTGTACAATCAGAGATATACCTCCAAGTAATAAGATCATTGCAGAGGTGCATATGACCAGCAATAGAATGTTTCCTCTCAAACTCAGGGAATATTTGAAGGAAGGAAGAACTATTGTAGCTGCAACACAAGAATTCTTTCAAGAGCAAGTGAAAGATGAGAACTGGTTATGGCACTTGAGATTTGGACATCTCAATTTCAGAGGCTTGAATCTGTTGCAGAGAAATGGAATGGTAAAAGGATTGCCATTGATTGAGAAGTTGGGCAGCCTTTGTGAAGGATGCATCTTGGGCAAACAACACAGAGAAAGCTTTCCAGCAGGAAAGAGTATAAGGGCAAAATCACCCTGGGAAATTTTTCACTCTAATGTGTGTGGACCAATGCAAATACCATCATTTTCTAGAAACAAGTATGTTTTAACATTCATTGATGATTGCACCAGAAATACATGGGTGTATATGTTAAAACAAAACAGTGAAGTGTTTGAGAAATTCCACCACTCCAAAACTCTTGTTGAGAAGTAGTGTGGGCATTATATCAAAGTGCTCAGAACAAATAGAGGTGGAGAGTACATCTCTAAATACTTTCTGTGTTTTTTTAGAGAAAATGGCATACAGAAGAAATTCACTACGAGGTATACACCTTAGCAAAACAGTGTTGCAGAAAGGAAGAATAGGACCATTTTGGACATGGTCAGAGTATGCTGAAGGCAACAAATTTACCGCATGAGTATTGGGCTGAAGCTATCACTCACGCAGTTTACATCTTGAAAAGATTCCCAACTAAAGTTGTCATGAAAAGAATACCAGAAGAAGCATGGAGTGGACGAAAGAAAATTGTCACTCACATGAGAGTATTCAGCTATGTAGCATATGCACATGTACCAGAACAGCTAAGAAAGAAGCTTGATAGTAAGGGGGAGAAGTATGTCTTTATTGGCTATTGTGATGAGTCAAAAGAATACAAACTTTATAATCCATCCAACAAGAAATTAATAGTAAGCACAGATGTGCAGTTCTGTGAAGAAGAAGCTTGGGGTGGAAGTCTAGAAAAGACAGTGAACGTGAAGACAACTCTGTCTCACGAAGAAGAAGAAGAAGAAGGAACAACAGTTGTTAACCCTTCTTCAGTGGTTCCTCCTCCACCACCGCAAGTACAACAAACCACACCACAAGCTGAAATTTGAACAACCTTGAGAAGTCAAGGAAGTGCCACTCCAAGCACATCGCAGGGATCAGAAATGCCCTCAAGTTTGAATGAAACTTCAAGCACACGAAGAAGACCAATATTTAGAAATCTAAATGAGATTTATGAACAAGGAGAGGTAAGTAACAATACCGATCTAAATTCATTATTCAGTTTGTATTTTCATGTTGATGACCCAATCCATTTTTAAGATGTTGTAAACGATGATAAATGGATTGAAGCAATGAATGAAGAAATTGGTGCAATTGAGAAGAGTAAGACATGGGAGTTAGTGGACCTCCCTGAAGGCAAAGAAGCCATTGGAGTTAAGTGGGTCTATAAGACCAAAAGCAACGCTAAAGCCAAGATCGAAAGGCACAAGGCCAGACTTGATATTAAAGGCTATAAGCAGCAACAAGGAAGAGACTATGATGAAACCTTTACACCAGTAGAAAGTATGGAGACAGTTAGAACAATGTTGTTTATTGTGGCACAACACAAATGGAAGATTTATCAGATGGATGTTAAATCTGCATTCTTGAATGTAGTGTTAAAAGAAGAGGTATATGTTGAACAACCTCTAGGTTATGAAGTAGAAGGCCAAGAGCATAAATTATGAAAGTTGAAGAAGGTTGTTTATGTGCTGAAACAAGCTCCAAGAGCATGGTACAGCAGGATAGATGCTTACCTGATTGAGAATGGGTTTGAGAAGTGTGATGGTTAACCCACACTCTACATAAAGGATAATGAAGGTAAGATACTTATTGTTGTTTTATATGTATATGATTTAATTTTCACAAGCAATGATGCTTCTCTCATTGTTGATTTTAAAGAAATCATGAAAAATGAATTTGAAATGACTGACTTGGGCTTCTTAAGATATTTTCTTGGAATTGGAGTAGACCAAAGTGAAAATGGTGTTTTCATTTCCCAAGTTAAATATGTAGAAGCAGTGTTGAAGAGATTTAACATGTAGAACAACAAGGAAGTTGTGACTCCAACAGTAATGGGGTTCAAATTAAGTAAAGAAGATAGCAACAATGATTTTTATCCAAATTTGTATAAGAGCATAGTTGGTAGCCTTATGTACTTGACTGCAACTATGCAAAATACTATGCACGTTGTTAGCTTAATCTCTAGATTCATGGAAAGACCGAAAGAAGCTCATTTGCATGCAGCCAAGAGAATTCTAAGGTATGTAAATGGAACGAAGGGGTTTGGTATACTTTAATCCTCTTCTGAAAGTTTCATGTTGACAGGTTACATTGACAGTGATTGGGCTGGAAGTTTTGATGATCGGAAGAGCACATCAGGATTGGGAGCAGTTTCATGGGCTTCGAAGAAGAAACTAATAGTTTCTTTATCTATAGCAGAAGCGGAATATGTGGCAGCAATAGTAGTAACATGCCAAGAAGTATGGCTGAGAAGAGTTCTCAAAGATTTGTGTCATGAACAAGAACACAGCACAACCATTTACTGTGATAATAGCTCAACGATAGCATTGTCTAAAAATTCTGTTTTTCATAAAACGACAAAGAATATAGACACCAAGTTTCACTTCATAACTAAATTGGTTAACAATGGTGAGATTGTTTTGCAACACTACAGAACAAAGGATCAGTTTGCGGACATCCTCACAAAGTCATTAGCACAGGAAAACTTTCATCATTTTAGGGAATGCTTGGGTATGCAGAAAAACCCAGCAGTTGAAATTAAGGGGGAGTGTTGGAAATTAATTCCAACTACTGATATCAATCAGCAATAATTGCTGAAGTGATTACAGAAGGACTAGATTGCGGCACATTAATGCGTTAACAAAGGTAGTTTCCGACCTCCTGTAGAATTTCAAAAGGATTGGAAAGCTCACACAAGTGAAGTGCAGAGCATATAAGAATCAGCCCCTCGATATTTATCTAAGGCGGTAGCCGACTTCACGCAGGAGCAGAGTAATTGCTCAGACTCAAAGTCTTTCCAGCAGCGTAGAACTTTGATTACAGGTTGAATCAGGCTTTAAAGGATTACCTACATATCGCGGAGTTAATGTTTCGAGGTGGCACAAGTTCGCTGCATCACAAGCAGCGATATGATGCAATAATAGTTTTAACACTATCGCATCACAAACTTTCAAAGTTCTTAAAACATGCACACCAAAGAGTTTCAGCGATGCGATGAGGTCCCACCTCCATTGTCGTCATGACATCGCAAAGTTTTTTGCATGTCCATTGCACTACTTCTGTTCTCCGATGCGATGTGGACCCCACTCCAATCACATCGCAAGTTTTCAAGTGATTGTCCGTGAAGGACTGTTGTACCAATGTTTGCCAATGTTGCAAAGCGATTAGGGCCCTGCACCATCACAATCGCAAATCGCAAATCCAAATCACAAGATTGCAATTTTTCCTCCGACATCCGATCTATTGATCACTTTCGATGTTGCGATGCGATGTGGTCTCCACCACCATCGCTAATCGCACATCGTAGTTTGTAAAAGCATAAATGTATTAAACTTTTGGCCGCTGAGTTTGTGATCGTCGATGGACTTCCCGATGCAATGAGGAGTTCAAATGGATTTCATAAAATTTGAAGTCCAGCTTTGTTGGTCATTTTAAATTTTTTTATTATAACCACACCTTATAAAAGGAAAATAGCCCAAAGGATTTTTTAATGCATTTTTATGTATTAAGACATTATTAAAAACAGAATTTCTGTGTTGAAAAGAAAAGCCCGCGGGCTAGAAAACAGAACAAGTTTGTAAGCACTGTATGCGCCGCGGTTCTTAAGACAGAGAAGCTTGTGAGCACTATTGTTTTACAATCCACTGTTTTATTTGTAAATCCCTCTCAAGGAGGAAGAATCCGTTTTCATTCTCATTTTGTATTTCTTTTATTCTTTTTATGAATTAAGAAAAGTTGTCCTAAATTGTTTCTGTGAATTCTGAAAATTGAGTTTTAAAAACTCTGTGTTGTTGAGGGAATCTTCATTCTCTCTTGTTGTTTAGAAGTAATCAGAAACTTCTACATTTATGGCTCGACGGCAACAATAGAAACTCCATTATTGCAACTTTACCACTCAGACACCCGCAGTTGCATGACAACCAATATTTACAACCCTAAGAGACTTAAACCAATATTTGATGTCTGATCTCAACCCTCTTTACTTCGTCCATGATAATTTTTTAATTTGAAAAAACTTATCTTTAGCCCTCATTTTTTAATTTGAATGAACTTTAAACCTTCATCGCTCAGTTTGAATTTACAAGGTGGCATTCATTATGAACTCTATAATATATCTATGGTTGAATGAGAAAATATTTGGGGATGATGTTACTCAACATTGGTCGAATAGTAAAACCAGTGAGGGAGTTGGTAGAGTCCAAGGAAACTTGGATGTCGTATTGTTGAATATTTCTAAGGATTGAAAGACTAGAATTGATGGGCACAAAGGACAACAAAAATTCCCCATAGAATCCATCGGTATCGGATAATTGTTAACCGAGAGAATGAAGCTCACCCAATTAGAGAAATGGAACCCCACAACTGGAATACTAAAAAATTTCTAGCCCAAAAGATCATAGCAGTTGTCGAAGATAGACACCTCGTTGGCTCTCGGGAGATGCTCGGTGTTGGCAATGAAGTCGTCTCGCTGGGTATTGTAGGCGGGTGCTTGGAAGCGAGCGATGGCAGTGTAGGAGTCTAGGAATTTCTGATGCGGAAGACCTCGGACGGGACTGCGTCGAGGAGAGCACATCTCATGCTAATGCAGATGAGGGAAGGATAGTAGAAAGTTGGGAGTAAGGTATTTGCTTCGATGGGTGTAAAGATCGATCCGATAGGGACAAATTTTGGTTTTAATTCGATAGTTTCAGTCGACTCCAAGTCAGTAGGAGAAAGCGCGGAGAAAGCATGGCCTATTTGTGTGCTGAACTATGCAGGAAATGAGAGAAGTCCCGACCCGAGGCCCCAAAGCCCCGCAGCCTCGACAAAGAGCCCAACATTATCGTGGCCACAACTAATGGCCATCTTGACGACTGACAATGTCTCGTTGGTGTAGCTCGTGACTATGTAAGATATTGCACCATAGGAAACCTCGTAGAAGCAAACCCCATCGTGGAAATAATTTCCATCGAGCTGGATGTAGATGGAAGAGTCGCACTCGAAAATAGAGAATAAAATGGAGGAAGGGTTGAAAATGGGATCAACTTGCGAGTAGCACTCTCGGCACGACTGGCACTGAATCCAGATCATGTCACTACGCGTGTCGAGCATGTTGAAATGTTACTTTCAACAGTGGGTGTGCAGAGCTGCTTTCTATTTTTCTCTCCAGGTTTATGTACTGCCAGCCACTTTCCAAAATTGCTGAACAGTTAGTTCAGATTTGTTTTTGATCGACGTAGTCTTTTATTTTGAAAAACATTTTTTTGAATTGTTCAAGGACAGTCTCTATTTTTGGAAAAACAGAGTACTTTATATTTTTTTATATATACACAGAGATATTTTTTCTGTGTACACGGGTGCTTAGTTCTAAACCCCCTAGTCCCCACTGGTATAATGTCTTATTAATGTGGTGAGTTCCGCAAGCGGAACATTCACATATACCACAGCCTTTGTTTACGGCCCGATGTGATGCACACATCGTAATCAAAATACACAGCAAACCTTATATTATAATCACCCTCCACCGCAGTCGAGGCCCATGGGTCGAGAAAGCCATGCAGCAATCTATCATACAATCGCAAGTATTGAATCATGGAAGTTTTGTTTATGCCATTGATTGCACCTTGAAATGGCGGACGTGATCTTTTATATGGCACAGTTCATAGTTTGTCGTCGCATCTAATACCAATTGTAGATCACAATGCTTTTGTACAAGGCCCGATCGCACAGGTTTGAAGTCTGGACCCGATGCCATTTATTATGGGGGATTTAATTGTTGATCTAATCCGATCCCAATTGGAGATCGAAACTTTTATTGTGATCGCATGTTTTGTTATGAGCCCAGACCCGATCCAGGTTATGTAGCGGATTTAAGTTTGGTCCATCACGTCCGTTTATTGATTGCCATAGAACTTTCATTTGAACCTTTTGTTTTATTATGTTTTCAGACCCAATGAGCTCCAGTTCATCTTGGCTCATAATTTTTCAAGTCTGGCGGTGTTATGTTTATTTCATCGCATGAAGGTTCAAAGGATTTATGAAAAGGTTTAAGGTTTTGTTTTGAATATGTTATATGTGCCAATTCATGTGGGCCATATCAACATTTAAGTTTAAAGTCTTTTAATATAGTTTTCTGTTTTATTTTTCATATGCACGGCATATATAAGCAAAAGGCCTGAGAGCCTATTTAGTATTGTAATGTAGTTGTTTTTTTATTGCACAGTAGTGTGGAATAGTAAAAACACAGCAGTGTTGTTTTACAGAGACAGAGTGTTGTTTGTATGAGAGACAGTGAAGTGTTTTGGCACTGTGTTTGTGTAGCAATTCATTTTTTAAATCCCTCTGTGTGAGGAAGACATTGTAATAGTTTTCTTTTAAAGGAATTGAAGTTTTTTTTCAGTGTGGAAACTCTGTCTCCTGTCAAGAAATTTCATATTTCTCTGTGTGAAAGAGGAGAGTATTACTCTTTCCATTGTTTATTCTAGAATTTTCAGAAATTCCAACATGGTATCAAAGCTAGTCCAGGCTCTTTGAAGATCAAAGAAGCCGAAGGAAAGGAGTTCATTGTTGCAGCAGCTTCTCCAACAGAGTGAAGACTCAGCCAAAATGAATCCAAAGGTATTTCTCTATACATTTTATTGTGTTACTGTTGCAGAATAGTGAGCTATTTTAAATACACAGTCAAGTGTTTTTTGAATCATAGTTAAGAGTGCAGAATTGCTGGAGCCAGCACTGGTATGGGTATGGGAAATATCCATCTCCCACTATTTAATGGAAAAAATTATGACTACTGGTCAATAACTATGAGAGCTTTATTTGTCTCCCAAGACTTATGGGAATTTGTTGAGGATGGCTTTGAAGAGCCAACAAATGAAGAAGAGCTTGAAGATTTAACTTAGGTAGAAAGAGAGTTGCTGAAGAGAAATAGGAAGAAAGACTCCAAGGCTCTCTTATTATTGTATCAACTAGTGCATGAGAGTGTGTTTCCAATGATAGCAGTAGCCAAGAGATCCAGAGAAGCATGGGAAACTCTCAAGACAACTTGTCAAGGCATGGAAAAAGTGAAGACAATAAAACTTCAGTTGCTGAGGAGAGACTTTGAAACTCTCTGCATGAAAGAGTCAGACACTATTGACTCATTCTTCACTCATGTGATTGGAATGGTCACACAAATAAGATCTCATGGAGAGACTCTTGAAGATAAAAGGATTGTGGAAAAACTCTTGAGGAGTCTACCCTCAAGATTCGATGTGATTGTCACCACCATAGAGGAGACTAAGGATCTCACAAAGTTCACAGTGGATGAGCTACATGCATCACTGATGACTCATGAGTAGAGATTGGGCTAGAGTGAAAACTCATCTCTGGAGCATGCCTTTAAGACCCAAATTTCTTTCAGAAGAGGAAGAGGGCAGGGCAGAGGAAACAAAAGAGGAAGAGGAAGAAGCCAAAACAGAGGTGGAAGGAACAGTCTAGCAAATGCTCAAGGAAAGGGCAGCAATCCAAATCAGCATCAAGGCCAAGGCAGCAGCCGGCAAAGTGGTTAGCAGAATGCTCAAGGACAGAGGTATGATAGGTCCAATATCCAATTTCACTATTGTAAAAAATGTGGTCATTATGCTAAGGAATGTAGAAAGAAGCAGCATGATATGGGAAGTAGAACTAGTGCAAATTTCACTAGAGAAAATGTCAGCCAAGATAATTTGTTTTTAGCTTGTAATATGGCTGAAGAAAAAAGTGAGGATTTATGGTTTCTATACTCCGGTTGCAGTAACCATATGACAGGAAACTTAACAATGTTTTCTATGCTAGATGAGAGTGTGAAGTCAGAAGTCACACTAGGAGCTTATAGCAAAGTTTCTGTTATGGGAAAAGGAAATGTAAATGTTTTAACAAAGAAAGGTGCAAAGAAATCCATAGCAGATGTCTATTATGTTCCAGGAATGAAGTGTAACCTCTTAAGTATTGGACAACTTGTTCAAAAGGGGTATAATGTATTTTTTGAGGATGATGTTTGTACCATCATGGAAAAACCACCCAACAAGCAATGTATTGCTGAAGTGAATATGACAAGGAATAGGATGTTCCCTCTTAGAATGAGAGCATATCTGAAAAATGAAGAAAAGATAGCAGCAGTGGCAAAAGAGGCTTTCCAAAGCAAACCAAAAGATGAAAATTGGTTGTGGCACTTGAGATTTAGACATCTCAACTTTGAAGGTATTAACTTGTAGAACAGAAGAGGAATGGTAAGAGGTTTACCATTGACAGAGAAGCCAGACAACCTTTGTGAAGGTTGTATCTTTGGGAAACAACACAGAGAAAGTTTTCCTTCTGGGAAAGGCATAAGGGAAAAATCACCCTTAGAGATTGTCCACTCAGATTTGTGTGGACCGATGCAAACTTCATCGCTTTCTAGCAGCCACTACATGTTAACATTCATAGATGATTTTACAAGAAAAACTTGGGTTTACTTTTTGAAAAACAAAAGTGAAGTGTTTGAAAGGTTCTGCAATTTGAAAGCACTTGTTGAGAAGCAAAGTGGGCTGCACATCAAAGTCCTAAGGACTGATAGAGAGGTGAGTATATGTCTAAATATTTTCTACATTTTTGTAGAGAAAATGGTATTCATAAGTAGTTTACAACAAGATATACTCCACAGCAAAATGGAGTAGCCGAAAGGAAGAATAGAACCATAATGGACATGGTGAGGAGTATGTTAAAGGCAAAGCATTTTCCTAATGATTATTGGGCTGAAGCTGTAAATTGTGCAGCGTACATTTTGAATAGGTGCCCTACAAAACGATTATGAAAAAAGTTTGGAAAAAGGGCATGGAGGTGGCACAAAGCAAGTCTAGAAGTGTACACACATGAAGGTAGTGGGGTTGACTGGCATGCTACACTATTAGGGATAACTAAAGAAGAAGTTAGACTGACAAGAGAAGTTTTCATTGGATACGATGGGAATGATCTTGTTTTAACAACGATCACAGTTTATTGTGACGGAAGATATTCGATTCATGAAGAAGGCTTGGGATGGAAGCATAAACAATGAATGTTCATGTTTATCTCATGATGAAAATGATGATGAAATTGCCAAACCCATCCCCCAACGTGCTACCAGTACAAGAGCGACAAGCACCCTTGAGGAGAAATGAAAGTGCTTCTCCAGAAGCACCCTGAAGAAGTACCAGTGCTTTATGAAACTTGTACACCTAATGAAAGAGGTAAGAAGTTCAGAAATTTGAATGACATTTATGCACAAGATGTAGCAAATGAAGGTATCAATTCTTTTCTTTCTTTATATTGTCATGTTGAAGACCCTATCCACTTTGAAGAAGCTATTAAGGATAAAAAGTGGATAGAAGCTATGGATGAGGAGATTAATGCCATAGAAAGAAACAAAACATGGGATTTGGTTAAAATCCCAAAAAGTAAAGATGTCATTGGAGTTAAATAGGTCTACAAGACTAAGAGTAATGCTGAAGGAAAAATAGAGAGACACAAGGCTAGAGTTGTTGTCAAGGGATATAAGCAGAAGCATGGGATATATTATGAGGAAACTTTCACACCGGTTGCTAGAGTGGAAACCGTGAGAGCAGTGCTATCCATAGCAGCACAAAACAAGTGGAAAGTTTACCAAATGGACGTGAAGTCAGTAGTCTTAAATGGAGTGTTAATGGAAGAGGTTTACATTGAACAACCTCTCGGCTATGAAAAGAAAGGCCAAGAGCACAAAGTGTGCAAGTTGAAAAACTCTTTGTAGGGTGAAAGCAAGCACAAAACATGGTATAGTAGAATGAACTCTATCTATCGGTGAGATTTGAACGATGTGAGAGAAACCCACTACCATCAAAAAAAAGGCGGTAAAAATATTGCTTTTAGTTTTATATGTTAGTGATATTGTTACTACACTGTTGTGTTAATTGTATTAGTACAATAATCCTTGAAGAAGAATTTGAAAATAGGTGACATGGGTTTATTCAGACATAACCAAAGGAATGATGAACAAAGATGAAAATTTAGTTTTATCTCACGGAAAAAATATGTTAATAAAGTGCTTAGAAAAATTTGTGTACGAGAAAAAACGACAATCACTCCCACAGTGATGGGATTAAAACTCAGCAGAGAGGACAGCAGTAAGGATTTTGATCCTAGGTTGTACAAGAGCATAGTTGGCAGCCTCATGTATTTGACTACAACTAGGCCGGACATAATGCATGATGTTAGTTTAATTTCCAGATTCATGGAGAAGCCAAAGGATGCACATTTGCAGGAAGCGAAGAGAATTCTGAGGTATGCTAAAGGTACTAAAAGGTTTAGTATTTTATATACTGCTTCAGAATGTTCAGATTTAGTTTGATAAACTGACAGTGATTAGGCTAGAAGTGTATATGATCAGAAGAGCACTTCCGATTATGTTTTTCACATGGGTTCAGGAGCCATTTCATGGGCTTATAAAAAGCAGCCTATTGTAGCGTTGTCTACAGAAGAGGAAAAATATGTGGTAGCTACAGCAGCAGCGTGTCAAGAAATTTGGATGAGGAGGATGTTAAGGAGTTTGTGCCAAGAGTAGACAAAAGGAACAATGATTTTTTTTTACAATAGCTCAGCTATTGCATTATCTAAGAATTACGTGTTTCACAAGAGCATGAAACACATTGACACAAAATTTCATTACATCAGAGAATTGGTAAACAATGGTGAATTTATTTTGGAACACTGCAGAACTCAGGAGCAATTTGCAGACATTCTGACCAAGCCATTACAATAGAAGAGTTTCGAATTTTTGAGAAAATGCTTGGGTATGACTGATAACCTAGCAGTTGAAAGTAAGGCAGAGTGTTGAAATGTTACTTTCAACAATGGGTGTGCAGAGCCGCTTTCTATTTTTCTCTCCAGGTTTATGTACTCCCAGCCGCTTTCCAAAATTGCTGAACAGTGAGTTCAGATTTGTTTTTGAACGATGCAGTCTTTTATTTTGAAAAACTGTTTTTTGAATTGTTCAGGGACAGTCTCTGTTTTTGGAAAAACAGAGTACTTTATATTTTTTATATATACACAGAGATATTTTTTCTGTGTACACGGGCATTTAGTTCTAAACCCCGTAGTCCCCACTGGTACAGTGTCTTGTTGATGTGGTGAGTTCCGCAAGCGGAACATTCACATATACCACAACCTTTGTTTACGGCTCGATGCGATGCACACATCGCAATTAAAATACACAGCAAAGCTTATATTATAATCGCCCTCCACCGCAGCCGAGGCCCACGGGTCCAAAAACCCACGCGGCAGTCTATCATACAATCGCAAGTATTGAATCAGGGAAGTTTTGTTTATGCCCCCGATTCAGCCTTGAAATGGCAGACCTGATATTTTATATGGCACAGTTCATAGTTTTTCATCACATCCGATACCAATCGGAGATCGCAATGCTTTTGTACAAGGCGCGATCGCACATGTTTGAAGTCTAGACCCGATGCCATTTATTATGGCAGATTTAATTGTTGATCGCATCCAATCCCAATCGGAGATTAAAACTTTTATTGTTATTGCGTGTTTTGTTATGAGCCCGGACCCAATCCAGGTTATGCAGCGGATTTAAGTTTGGTCGATCGTGTCCGTTTATTGATCGCAATCGGAAATTTCATTTGAATCGTTTGTTTTATTATGTTTTTGGACCTGATGAGCTCCAATTCATCTCGGCTCATAAGTTTTCAAGTCCGGTGGTGTTATGTTTATTTCATCGCACGAAGGTTCAAAGGTTTTATGAAAAGGTTTAAGGTTTTGTTTTGAATATGTTATATGCGCCAATTCATGTGGGCCATATCAACATTTAATTTTAAAGTCTTTTAATATAATTTTCTGTTTTATTTTTCATATGCGTGGCATATAAAAGCAAAATTCCCGAGAGACTATTTAGTATTGTAATGTAGTTGTTTTGTTATTGCACGGCAGTGCGGAATAGTAAAAACACAGCAGTGTTGTTTTACAGAGACAGAGTGTTATTTTTATGAGAGACAGTGAAGTGTTTTGGCACTGTGTTTGTGTAGCAGTCCATTTTTTAAATCCCTCTGTGTGAGGAAGACATTGTAATAGTTTTCTTTTAAAGGAATAGAAGTTTGTTTTCAGTGTGGAAACTCTATCTCCTGTCAAGAAATTTCATATTTCTCTGTGTTAAAGAGGAGAGTATTACTCTCTCCATTGTTTATTCTGGAATTTTCAGAAATTCCAACAGAGCACCATCCATTGCTCCCTCATCGGCATCCCCACGCCTATGCGCGTAAAATACTCGTTACTCCCCTGGTCCATCTGCGACAGTACCTCGTTCTTGAACTCTGCAGTGAGGTTCCCGCATCATTTTCTCAGCTCCCTGCTAGGTTATATATATATAACATTGAAAAAAAACTCTATATTCCTCTTTAATGATAAACACTTATAATATTAAAAATAATAATAATGGTTAAAAATTTTCTCCAACATGAATTTCCAAGTGAAAGTTCATTAAATACTAATGCAAGAAAACATTATGGAATTAATATAAGTTATGGGAATTATATTTAATTATTTTTAATATACTTTTATTATATGAGAATTATTTCAATAAAATAATATTAAATAAATAATCAAATAATGGTATGGAAATATTATCCAAATAAATTTAAGTTTACAATTTATGTTAATACAATTCAAATTCAACAATATAATTTGAAGTTGTAATTTGTCTTTAAAATCATGGAAATATTAAAAAGTGTAAATGATTTAATTTAGATTATATCTTATGTTATGTTATAAGGTTTAAATATTTTACTATTAAAAAAAAGTGTTTGAAATAAATTAAGACTAAAAAATTAATAACATAATGACCTGGAAAAGCTATCTAAAAGAACGTAAATCTACAATCCATACTTATACAATTAATGTAATTCAAATTTACATCATATTCCAAATTAAGTTTTTCATATAAAAATATTAAGAGTGTAGATTATTTAATATAAACCAAATTTTGCACTTAATTGGAAATGTATATTAAAATAACTTATACAATTCATATATATATATATTTGGTTTTTTTTTTTAACACTGAAGGTAATATTTTTGAAAGAACAAGGAAGGAAATTCCTTACTATTTCTTTATAATTCAATTCGTTATCCATCTTAGTTTTGTAGTAACATTATTGTTACAATGTGGATGTCTAACCCTACACTCCTCTTTAATGTTGGATATATTATTTAGAATAGAAAATAAACAAATGTACATGTACAAGATTATGCAAGGAAACCTTATGGCAATGATGGTTATGGAATGAGTCTTTAATGATGAATGGATGATAATGGTATGCTATGACAATTAAGGTGTTACTACAATAAAGAAGAATATGAAGTAAAATTTTAGGTTGAAGCACATAGACTCTAAGTATGATTTTTAAACAAATGTCATTGAGAAAAGAATATATAAAAAAGTAGTGACGCAACAATTTTGGATTCTTGCAAAAAAGTTAGCAAAAGACATGTATCTTGACAACACTACAAACACATTACAAGGAAAAAACTACTTATGGAATTCAATTTTAAGCTATGATAAAATGTTAAAATTCTTGATATAGATAATGATTTTCACTTGGACCCATAAGTACATTAAGAAGGATTTTAAGGCTCATAAATATTCTAATAAAAAGAAATGATTTAAAGTGAATATGTTTTCCAAATATTTAGATATAACAATAAAACAAGTCATTACCATTCCCTGATAAACATGGTGGGAAGTAAGAACTATAATGTTTGGCAATTATTTATTGATCTTGATTAGGAAGTGACACTATTATTATGACACTAATGAATAGTCATAAATTCCTCTTGTGTGATGGAGTTATGAAGTGGAAGAGTAAAAACAATGTTGATATCCTTTTGTAACGTGGATTGCAAGTCCAAGGTTATGATAGAAGTATACAAGAAACATAATGGCATCATTCGATGTTTAGATAACTAGATTAATATATTTTTATTCACCATGAAGTTTGGGTAGTAGTAATGGTATGATTGAAAAGAACAATAATGTTTTAATTGTTGCTTCAAACATTAATTTCTTAGTCATTCACATAAATATTTAATGCATTACATATTATATTCATAGTAATAATTTGAATATACTAGTGACAACAACCATTAAAATAGGAATACAATAATAATAATAATAATAAATCAATTACCCTCCCCAAAATCAAATATAATAATATTACTTTTAATATTAAATTATTATGATTGATATATAATCATTGCATTTATTTATTGTATCATTTAATAAATATACTACCTCTATTCATTGTAATAATGTAAATCATCACATGTAAATCATTGCAACATAAGAATTACAATGTTGTAAAGTAGAATATTAGAAAAAAAAAAAAAAAAACAATTTTATTATATATGAAAAAATGAGTAGGGTATCTACAATATGGGACAATACGAAAGTCCATGATAATCAAAATTTCAATAAATAATTGTTATAGTTATTTGTAACCCATCATCATAACAATTTGTATGATATGTCTATATTAAACATAATGTATGATATCTACACTCAAAATATTCAATGATATTTACCATCATTAATATATTGAATTATTGTTGTTATTTTTTAAGTTACTTGTATTCCTCATCTCTTCGTAGCTTTATTTTATTCCTCCTCTTCATAGTCCATCCACAAATGGGTATATTTACATTTATACTATATATAAAAAATTTCGTAAATTGAAAGGTGTACCTTGGATAAAAATTATTATATTATATGTTTCTATTCTATTATATTATACAAGTAACATTTTATCTTTCTATTCTTCTCCCAAGAAATCATTTTCAAATATTTCTAGATATTTTATCTTCTTTTGGTATCTTTGTTTAAAATCTAGGGTCAATGACATGTCCTAGTGTACCAAGATTTGATATTTTATCTCCCACAACTCTTAAGCTCATAAATATTCTTTATATATGTGCAGGGTCAGTTAATTTCCTTAACAAAAACATACACACATGCACATGTGCATTATATTCATATGTATAGACCCTGTACCCTCAATCTCTATACATATACTTACTACTTGCGTTATTAATATGGTGTGTAACTTTAAGTTCTGATGAGATACATTTATCACTAACAATATATATATATATATATATATATATATATATATATATATAAGGGTTATCGTGAAGGTTTGATTGGGTCATTCTGCATCCAACTAAGCATTTGTAAACATGTTTTTTTTATAATTTATATATGTATGCTTATAATTCTTCATATTACGCTCCACGGTAGTTTCCACCTAGAAGGATATTCCTTTGCTTGATTGACCATAAGTCAAGGGGTTCATACCTCTTGTCTGAAACCCTAGACATAACCTCAACGGTGAAGGTCCATCCTTAGTTGATCAATGGTGATGGTGTGTTTGATGGTATTAGGGTAACTACCTTACAATACCTCGTCGATGCATTCTCATTGAGATGGTTTTTTTGTTACATTTAAGTTTTACAATGGATTTTATAACCCTATTGCAACCTAGGAATATTTTACCTTGTTACCTGAAGAAAATACCATCAAATTTTGTTGTCTTCCCTTGTATTAACCATTCTAGGTCTAGATCTAATCACATGCATGGTTGTGGCACTACATTGGTTCAATTTCTTAGTAATTTTTCTCGAGAACTTATTGTTATCTTTTTGTTTTCAATTTGGAGTTTACTTTGTCATGATGTTATTGTTAAATTACACTCTAACTAATGCTCAATTTCGCATAGGTACTCCAAATCCTCTCTAAGGGTTTTCTAGTCATGGAAACAAATTTCTACAAGGAATTTAATTCAGTTCTAGCCACTCCAAGTGATTAATCTTGGTGAAATTTATCATGGTGAGTTTAAAAGAAACACTAAACCCACCAGTGTCTCCTTTTCAGGGTTTTCATTTTCATTTTTACGACAGGTAATTTTGAGGACTAAATTACTCCTTTACCTTGCCATAACGATGGAAACCTTGTTCTCTTATCCATAAATAACTATTTAAACCTTTCTAGAGTTAATTTCATTCCCATGTGTTGAATTTTCTGTAAAGCGTTGGAGCAGATAATGATTGTACTGACTTGATTGGAGGTATGAACCAATGGTGTTGACATTTTTTACTCATTCCCTTCTATATTACTCTGGGCTAGCTTGGATTTAACATTAGGGTTTTTAAATTTGAGGAGTTATGCTGACAATAAAAATATTTCCCCATATCTAGAATTAATACTAAGAATATTTAAGGGAAATGCCCATTTCCTTGTAAACAATTTTTTTTGTATTAATCGATTTTTGTACTATTTTTTTTATACGAGGGTTTCTTCTTCCATCATAGGGTTTATTTTTGTATCTTAAATTATTTTCCATTGCTCAACCAATTCATTTCGCCATGACTGTAGGTTTCTTTGTTTTTCTTGTATATATATATATATATATATATATATATATATATATATATATATATATATATATATATGTGTGTGTGTGTGTGTATGTATGTATGTATGGATTTTTTCTCACCTTCTTATTATAATGATGGTTAAATTTTTGTTACTTGATATGAACATGTATCTTGTTTAAAAATATTGAGGCTCAGGCCTATAGGTTTAAATTTTCTTTCCAAAATATTTTCTTTGTATTAAATGCTAAAGAACAACTTTTCCTTTTATTTTCTTTTTAAATTTATCCCGTGGTGTTTTTCTGACACGATTCAATCATAACACTCTACTCTTACTAGATTTATACTTTTCTTGTCTTTTTCTAATGCATATAAGCCTATTTTTGCTCTTCTAAGGGTTTCTTAGATGGTTAAAATAGTCATTTTCTAGAATGCAGTTACTATAAATTAAATATAAAACATTTTAAAATTGAAAAATATTGTAACACAATTAAAATTGATTTCTTAGGTTAATAATATTTTGCAAAAATTAGGTGGAAATTGTTATACAAATAGTAAATTGTAGTTTTAAATGCTTAATTTAAAGAATTTTAATTTTTTCATGTTATTTAATTATTTTTATTTACTAGGAGCAAAAATTGTTTGATCATCAAGTTGTGCACAACTTGTTTTTATTATTCATACAACCCTTCTTGTAATTAAGTGCGTGGAAACCAACTATGTACTATACCAAGGGTGTCATACCATTCTTCAATGCATGAAATTTCTTTATTGCTAGACCAACATGTATGCATTCATCATGGCGATGCATTTGTAGTGTGCATGATAATATTTTTCATTGGACATCATTTGTAATGTGCACTTAATTATTTTTCATTCATATGAATTTTACTTGATATTGATGAGGTGTCCTTAGAAAGAGATAATGTTTGTAGCCATTTCACTTGATTCTTATATGTAGAGTGAGCTAATCACTCCAATTTGGAATTGGATTATAATTTGATGACCATGCCATAGGACCATGTAAGCTTGTTTTTTTCCCTGAATAAACATGTATGAAATAAAACGCTTAATATGCAATGGTCATATAAACAACTTACATATATGCGCAACTTTAGTATATGCGCATATACGAAAGTTTCACACATATCGAAGATATGTGCATATATGGAGGTTGTGTATATATAAAGGCTGAATTTATGCATAGGTGTGTGCATATACAAAATATATGCACATATATGGAAGATATGTGCATATATGAAAGTTGTACATATACAAAAAAATGCACATATACAAAAGTTGCACATATATTAAAGATATGCAGGTATACAGAAGTTTTACAGATACAAAAGTTGCACATATGCAAAATTTGGGCATATATAGAAGATGTGCACATACAAAATTTGTGCATAAACGAAATATGTGCATATATCGAAGTCACACAACTTTTATATATGTACATCTTTTGTATATGCACATATCTTCTGTATATTTATCTATACAAAATAAGCAGATATACGCAACACATGCACATATATGAAAGAGATTTACATATACGGAAGTTGTCAATATATATAAGACACGTACATATACGAAAATTGTCCATATACAGAGGCTGAAGTTCTACACAAATTTAGTATATGCACAAATTTTGTATATGAACATATCTTTTATATATGTGCAAATTTTGTTTATACGCATGTCTTCCACATATATGCAAATTATGTATATGCACATATAGGGAAGCTGCGAATATACATAAATATTGCACAAATTTGATTACATGCATATACAACAACCTCCATATATGCACAACTTTCTTATATGTGTGTATATGAAATATGCACACATACAAAAGATATGTGCATATACAAAAGTTGTATATACACAGAGGTGGAATTTGTGCAATTGTATGTCTGTATATGGAAGATCTTTTCATATAGGAAAGCTGTGCATATATATAATATATACACATTTATGGAAGTTGTGCATATATGGAATATATGCACGTATTCAGAATTTTTGCATATACAAAAGTTACACATATACAGAATTTGTGCATATACAAAATATATGCATATATACAGAAGTTATGTATATACGAAAGATGTGCATATATGTAAGTCATCCAAATTTTATATATGTGCATATTTTATACATTTATCTTCCACATATGCACAACTTTTGTATATACACATATCTTCTTAATATGCACCTATACGAATTAACTGCATAAATGAAAGATATGCACATATACGAAATACATGCATATTATATAGAAGTTGTGCATATATGGAATACATGCGCATATACAAAAGACATGTGCATATTATATAGAAGTTGTGCATATATGGAATACATGCGCATATACAAAATATGTGCATATTCAACTCATATCTTTCGCATATGCGCATATCTTTCATATATGTAGATATAAAAAATTGTGCATATACAGAAGCTTGTGCATATATGGAGGCTAAAGTTGTGGACAACTTTTGTATGTGCACATATATGGAAGTTTCACATATATGGTAGATGCACATATAGAGAAGATTATACGAAAATTATGCATATATAGAGGTTAAAATTTTGAAATATTTACATATACGTACATATATTTTGTATATATACAACTTCAATATATGCTCACATCTTCCATATATCCGCAACTTTCTTATATACACATATACGGGAGTTTCGCATACACAAAAGTAGTGTACAACTTCCATAATATGCATATACGAAAACCTCCATTTAAGCATAACTTCTGTAAATATGCCACTTTTGTATATGTTCATATCTTTTGTATATGTGTAACTTCCTTATATGCAGATATCTTCCACATAGGTACAACTTCTATATATGCATATATACATAATATATGCACACATACGAAAGTTGTATAGATATGAAGGTTGAAGTTATGAAAAAGTATGTTCATATAGGAAGATATGCATATATATGAAAGATATATGTATATATAAAATTTGTATATATACGACAATTATGCGCAATAAAAAAGTTGTGCATATACCAAAGTCACACAACTTTTATATATGTGCATCTTTTCTATTGCATATCTTTCATATATGCACAATTTGTCTCTATGCACATATATTTTGTATGTGTGCAACTGACATATATGCACATATATGGAAGGTGCATATATGGAAGTTGTGCATATATGGAATATATGTGCATATACCAATTTCATACATATACTAATTTCATACACGATGTCCAATTAAATCTCTTATATATATGCACAACTTTTGTATATGCACATATCTTTTGTATATGCACATATCCTCCATGTATGCACAACTTTTGTATATGAAACTTCCGTATATGTGCATATGTGTAAGCTGCACATATACAAAAGATATGTCCATATACAAAAATTATGCATATATGAAATATATGCAATATAGAATATGCCCATATATAAAAGTTGTGTGAGTTTGATATATGCACAACTTCTGTATATGCACACCTTTTGTATATACACATATATTCCATATATGCACATACTTGTGAACATCTTCAACCTATGTATATAAAAAACTTCCATATCTGTGCATATCTTCCGTATATATGCATATATTGAAGTTGTGTATATGTGGAACATACACGCATATAAGGCAGTTGCACATATACAGAAGATATGCACATATATAGAAGTTGTGCATATATGGAAGTTTTCATACATGCATATTATGTAAGTTGTACAATTTTTCTGTATATGCGCAACTTCTGTATATGTGTATATACAGAAGTTGTGCATATATGGAAGATATGAGCATATGTTAAAGTTGCACATATATAGAAGATATGTGCATATATGGAAGATGTGCAAAACTTAAACCTATCTATATGAATAAGTTAGGCATAATATTTTGTATATGGAGATCTACTATATATGCACAACTTCCATATATATGCGTATATATATAATTTATATATATACAAAAGTTATGCACAAATTCAGCCTCTTTATATTCATAACTTCTATATATGCCCAGCTTTGTATATGCACATATACGAAAGTTCTGAATATATGAAATATGTGTGCATATATGGAAATTGTGCATATACTAAATATATGAGTTGCATATGCACATCTTTTGTATATGCGGATGTCTTCCATATATGCACAAATTTTGTATAATATGCACATGTCTTCCATATATGCAATTACTCTATATAGTTGCATATACACAAGTTGTACATATATGGAATATATGTGATACAAAAGATGCACATATATAAAAGTTGAGTGAATTATGTATATGCAAATCTTTCATATAAACACAACTTTTGTATAAGTGCATATCTTCCATATATGGGCAAATTTCGTATATGTACAACTTTCGTATATGCACGACTTTCATGTACGTTGCATATCTTCCGTATATGTGCATATATTTTATATATGCACAACTTTTATTTATGCATGCATCTTCCGTATATGTGCATATATTTTGTATATGCACATACTTGTGCACAACTTCAACCTCTGTATATATACAACTTATATATATGCACATATCTTCTGTATGTGTGCAACTTTCGTATATACGCATATATGAAGGTTGTTGTATATTCATATTATGGAATTTGAGAACTAATTTTGTATATGCACAACTTCCCTATATGCTTATATACATAAGTTTCACATATATGGAAGATATGTACATATATGAAATTCTCACATATACAAAAGATATGCACATATGTGAAAGTTGTGCATAACTTCAACCTCTATATATGGACAATTTTTGTATAGGCACAAATTTCGTATATGCGCATGTATTTCATATATGCATATTTGTTGTGTATATGTTCTTATTCCATAAAGGTGCATATACAGAAGATATGCACATATACAAAACATGCACATATATAAAAGTTGTGCGAATTCAGTATATGCACATATTTCGTATATGCATATCTTCTATTTATGTGCAACTTTTTTATATGTGAAACTTTGGTATATGAACCACTTACATATACGTACATATATTTTTTATATGTGCAACTTCCGTATATGTGCATATCTTTTATATATCTACAACTTTCGCATATGCACATATCTTTCATATATGCGCATATCTTCTGTATATGAACATTGATGTGCATAACTTCAACCTTCATATATACACAACCTCCTTATATGTGTATATATTTTGTATATTTGCAACTTCCATATATACACATATACAAAATTTGTGCATATACGTAAGTTGTGTATATGAAAGTTGCACATTAAGATTTTTATTTTATACGTGTTTCTTTAGGGAACAAAACAAGCTTACATGGTCCTATGTCATGGTCATCCAATTATAATCCAATTATAAATTGGAGTGATTAACTCACTCCACATATAAGAATGAAGTGAAATGGCCACAATCATTAGCTATTTCCAACGACACCTCATCAATATCAAGTAAAATGCATAAGAAAAATAATTCCATGCACATTAGAAATGATTTCCAATGAAAAAGATTACCATGCACATTACAAGCACACCACCATGATGAATGCATACATGTTGTTCTAGCAATAAACAAAGACCATGCATTGAAGAATGGTATGAAACCCTTGGTCAAGTACATAGCTTGTTTCCCCACACTTAATTTCAAGAAAAGTTGTATCACTAATAAAAACGTAAAAAAAAATTAGCTCTTAATAAATAAAAACAATTAAATAACATTCAAATTAAATTTATTTAAATTAAACATTTGACATTTAAATTTACTACTTGTATAACAATGTTTGCCTACTTTGTGAAAAATAACATTAACGCAAGAAATTAGTTTTAATTGTGTTATAATATATTTCAATTTTTAAAATGTTTTATCTTTTATTTATAGTAATTGCATTCTATAAATGACTAATTTAACACATATAATAATCCATTAAAAGAGTGAAAATATGCTTATATACATTATAAAAAGACAGGAAAAGTATAAATCCAGTAAGAGTAGAGTGTTATGTTGGAATCGTTTCAGAAAAACACTACTGTATAAATTAAAAAAAAAGAAAGAAAGAAAAGGAAAAGTTGTTGTTTAGAATTTAGCACAAAGAAAATATTCTAGAAAGAAAATTTAAACCTATAGGCTTGAGCCTCAATGTTTTTAAACAAGATGAATGTTCATATCAAGTAACCACAATTTACCCATCGCTATAATAAGAAGGTGACAAAAAACTCATATATATATATATATTTAAATATATATTAATATACAAGTGAAAAAAGAAACCTACAGTCGTAGCTAAATGAATTGGTTGACCAATGGACAATAATTTAAGACACAATAGTAAACCCTCTCACGGAAGAAGAAACCCTAGTACTAAAAAAGAGTAACAACTCCATTAATACCGAACTAATTATATACAAGGAAATGGGCATTTCCCTTAAAAATTCTTAGTAGTAATTCCAAATATGAGGATATGTTTATTGTCAGACTAGGGACGTACCTTTTAAAAACCTAACATTAAATCGAAGCTAGCTGAGAGTAATCCAGAAGGGAATCAATCAAAAACTTCAACACTATTGGTGCATACATCCGAGCAAGTAAGTACAATCATTGTTTGCTCCAACTCTTTAAAGAAAATTCACCATGTCAGAATGAAATTAACCCTAGCGGGGTTTAAATAGTTATTTCTGGATTAGTGTATAGGGTTTTCATCAATCTTGCAAGTTAAATGAGTAATTTAGTCTTCAAAATGACCAACCGTAGAAATGAAAATCAAAACCTTGAATAGGAAACACGTGGGTTTAGCACTTATTTTAAAATCATTGTTATCTCTTAGAGAAACCTTGGATGTTAGGGAAAAAATGTAAGGAAACATCAAACCTCTTTTAGGCTGAAAGCTATCCCTTCAACCTAGAGAGGGACCTCTGCCTAAAAAAATTACCCTAGGTCACTGTAGTAGTAGGTTTACTTTAAGCTCTATGGCCATATTTGTCTGAAACATGATGAAATTTGGTTGGGCTATATATAAAACTAACCATTGGTCAAGGATTCCATTTTTATCAAATCATGCTATGGATCTAATTAGCATCACACAAAAGGCAAGGTATTCATAACTCCTTTGATAATTTGAGAGATTTAGAAGATGAAAACTAAAAAGAAAACAAAATTATAGCCGACAGAAGCAAAAATTACTAATGATAGAGAAATACGAGAAAGAAGCATGAATGAATCCCAATATCAAAGACTAAAGTTTCCAAACATGAAGAACATTTTTCATAAACAGATAGATAATGAACATAGAACTACAAGACATGAATTTTTTGCAAATGCTCATCAAAACTACAATATAGTTGAGATCTACTCAAATACACTAGAATGCTATTGTTTTAAAAATAAAATAAAACCCTTTTCCAATCCTCAAAAATTGTCTTTATAGACATTACATCATCCACTTAAAATATTATAGTTTCAAACTTAATTACAATAATCCAAAAATATCAAAATATTCTAAGTTCATGAATGTGGAAAATATCTCTAATTATATTAAATTTTTCCTTGAATAAAATATCTGCAGGAAAATATGCTAACATATAGGCTAAGAAAAATACCTTTTAGAATGTCTTCCTCGAAAATAGAAAAATATCCCTTATTGATAGAACTAAATCCTCACTGAAAAACAGGTTCCTCTGCAAAACAAGTTCAATTATTCACCAAAAGTTGTTTTTCTGTAAGTGCTCCTATATTTTTGGGCTTCTGCATGAAATTATTTTATACTATCATTGTATACTTTTTGGTTTCATGTGCTGAAGATTACACTCACAGTATGACCGCTAACATTTCCTTTCTGCCTATTTTCCTTTTTATAATTCTCTAATAGCGGGGATGTCAATGCATATTTTTGAAAATCGCTGACAGCGGAATTGTCACCTCTGCTTCTTTAAAAAATGAAAATAGTAGGGATGTCATCTATTCCTCGATTTTTTGTATGTAAAACGATGTGAGATACATAGTAATCAATTAAAACCAAAATTTGTGTTCCCATGTGCTTAGCAAAAACTCTAAAAAATAACCCTAAGACTCTTAGGTCATGATGTTGACTATTTCGAGAAGCACATCTACCTTCTCCAACCTTTGTCTCTTATTTTTCTTGGTATCCATTGGACATTTTCCCTTGGTTTCTTTATCTATGCTCTTTCTAGAGCTTGTGGTCTTCTTTTTGTTAATGATAAGGTCTTTCCATGGCACATTATCAACATCAATAACCTCCTTAGTGAACTCTAGGTTGCTCTTTAGTTTAATTTTAAACCTTAACTTTTTTGTTAGCCTTGTGTGAGACTGTCTTCCTCCTTGAGGGGTTTTAGAAAGTGGTTCTTCAGTTTGGGCTTCAATTTCGACCTCTTTACCTTTAATAATTTATGGCATAACTTTTTTTTGCAGGGGAGGCTTCAATAGGTAACTCATGGCCTCAAGAGAAATTATAGCAGATGATAAGCTCACACGGGATGTAGGGGCTAGTTTACTAATCCTAACACTTTTTCTTTGGTATACCTTGGGTATTTTTGGGCCAGCAGATGTAGAAAGGACATCTGTGTATTTTTTTCTAGGAGTTGGCTCAACACGGGTTTTTTGTTGAGTCCTTTTCCCATATTTTAAGGTTTTATTCCTTCCTCTTAAGGCCTTAGGGGTTTGAGGTTGAACGCCTCCCCAAAATAGGAAGTGGCTCCAGGTTCTCCCTACCTTGGCCAATTGGTTTTCAATTAACATCTTAATGATGTTTTTATGGGAGATAAAATGAGGGAAAGGGTTTGTCATTGCCCCAAAATGAGGGACCATATGCCTGAGACTCTCTAAAAAATAGAAACAGGTGTTCATCCTAACCTGGCCAGCGAAATGTACAAGAAAGTGGAAGTGATAGAGGTTTACCTAGTTAAACCTTCCTTCACAGAAGGTGTATGAATGGGTGATTTTCAAAAGCTATTTCCATTTTTCTTGTAGCTAGGTACTCTGAACCATGTCTCTCCAGTTTTTATTTATGAACTCCTCCGTTAGAAAGATGAGAACATAAACTCCTGCCAACACATGGCTTATAAAAACACATTCCTCATCTACTGGTAATGGTGTGGCCTTTGATATTAGCTTCTCTCTGACAAAGAAGGATAATCCACTTAACTCCACCCGATTTCCATCAAAATTTTGAGCAAAACAATGAGCCACAACATCGTGGTAGTCAGTACAACAATGAAAGAACTCACGCCAATTGGTCTATTGAAACTGACGTTGGATATCGGGATACACTTCTAATAAATATGGTGTTTTAGGCCCAACCCGGTTAGCCTTACCACATTTCCCCATCAAAAAATCTATGAGAAATGAAAATCTCGAGATTTTATCCTGGATCTTTGTGGGAGAACTCAGATGAAATATTACCATTCATTAGCCTTTCACACCAAAATAAATAAACTTACAAATGAAGTCACCAATTTACAATGTCAAATGTGTTTAATCAGCAGAGCAAGGGATCATTACATATCACGTTGCGATCATTACAGTTTGGGTGTAAATTCACGACCTGGGAAATCATTACTATTTTGGGGAAATCATGTTTTAAACCATAGCTAATTGATAAACAATCTACCGATGATGGCAGACAAAATGATGATTTAAAATTTCACTTGCTCGTGGCATGATTTTCAAACCTTATCATTTTCGATGATGTAGTAGTGTAATTCCAAATTTTAAATTTTAAATTATTTTTTGGCACTGACATTCGGCCTCCCAATTATATTGGAAATTCTAATAAGCCCGTTGTCAGTGAATTTCTTCATAAAAAATGGAACACTAAAACGCTGGTAGCATCGCTATCAATAACTTCCCTGTTTATTACAACTAAAACTTTGACACTCAGACAACCATTATTTTCTGAAAATATAATTTTAGAAACAAATTTATTGTGATTACACTCATGGTAAAAAATTTCATCAATATCAATAACATGGGGTGGCTAGGATTGAATTGAATTCCTTGTAGAAATTTGTTGCCATGAATAGAAAACCCTGAGAGAGGAGTTGGAGTATCTACGAGCAAATGAGCATTAGTTATACTGTAATTTGACAATAGCATCAAGACAAAGTAAACTCAAAATTGAAAACAAAAAGTTAAAAATAACTTCCTAAGAAACATTTCTAAGAAATTGAACCAATGTAGTGCCATAACCATGCATGTGACTATATATAGACTTGGAATGGTTAATCCAAGTGAAGCCAAAAAACATTGATGGTATTTTCTTTAGAAAACTAGGTAAAACTTTCCTCGGTTGTAATAGGATTATAAACAATGATGCAAAACTCAAATGTAAGCAGAGCAACATCTCAATGAGAATGCATCGGCAAGGTATGGTGAGGTATGTACCCTAACACATTCAAACTCACCATCACCATTGATAAACTAAGGAGGGATCTCAATCATTGAAGTTATGTCTAGGGTTTTAGACAAGATGTATGGGCCCCTTGACTTATTGTCAATCAACCAATTCAATACCCTTCTAGGTGGCAACTATCATGAAGTGTAATACAAAGAATTATAAACATAGATATATATAGTATACAAAGAAATTTTACAAATGCTTGGTTGGATGGATAATGACCCAAGAAAACCTCCATGATATCTCTTATATATATATATATCTTATATATATATATATATATATATATATATATATATATATATATTATGCTAGTGAAAAATGTATATCAATAGAACTTAAGGTTACACACCATATTAATAAGGAAAGTAAAAACTATATATATAGAGAGATCGAGGTTGTAAGGTTTACACACATGAATATAAGGCATAGTAGCATACATGCATGTGTGTATATGTTTTTTGAAGAAATAAAATGATCATGCACATATATAAAGAAGATTTATGAGTTTAAGAGTTGCTGGAGATGGAAGCTCAAATATCGGTACACTAGGACATGAAATTGATCCTAGATTTTGAACGAAGATATCAAAAGAAGATAAAATATACAAAAAAAATTGATAATGAATTTATTGGGAGAAGAATAGAAAAATCAAATGTTACTTGTATAATAGAATAGAATCACTTTTGTCCAAGGTACATCTTTCAATTTACAAAATGTTTTCTATATAGTATAAATGTAAATATACCCGTTACAAAATATTTCTATGTTTGTGGATGTAACATGAAAAGGAGGAATAAATTAAAGCTATGAATAAATGAGGAATACAAGTCACATAAGCAATAACAACAATAGTTCAATAGATTAATTATCGTCAATATAATTGAATATTTTGAGTGTAAATATCACACATTCATTTAATATGGACATATAATACCAATCATTATAATGATGGTTTACAAACAGAGATAGCAATTATTTATTGAAACTTTTATTATCACAGACTTTCATATTGTCCCATCTTGTAGATGTCCTACACATTTTTTCATATATATAATTTTTTTTTAATATTCTACTTTAAAACATTGTAATTGTTATGTCATAATGATTTAAATGTGATGATTTACATTATTACAATGAATAGAGGTATAATGAGTTAGTATATTTATTAACTAACACAATAAATAAATGCAATGATTTTATATAATCATAATACTTTAGTATTAAAATAATTATTATTATATTTGATTTTGTGAAGTGTAATTGAATTTTTTTATTATTTATTTCTATTTTAATGATTATGGGCATTAGTATATTAAAATTGTTAATATGAACATAATATGTAATACATTAAATATTTTTTTTTAATAGCTCAGAAATTAATGCTTGAAGCAATAATAACAACATTATTATTCTTTTAATTATACCACTACTACTACCCAAACTTCATGGTGAATAAAAAAATATGAATCTAGTTATCTAAACATCTAATGATGCCATAATATTTCTTGTAAACTTCTATCATAACCTTGGGCTTGCAATATGTGTTAGAAAAGAACATCATTTTTTTTTTAATCTTCCACTAGATATCTCTATCACATAGGAGAAATTTATGACTATTCATTAGTGCCATAAGAATAGATTCGTTGCCTAATCAAGATCGATAAAGAATTTCCAAACATTATAGCTCTTGCTTCCCACCATATGTATCAGTGAATGGTAAAGACTTGCTTTATTGTTCTATGTAAATATTTGGAAAACATATTCACCCTAAATCATTGGTGTTTTTCTAGAATATTTTTGAGCATTCCAATCCTTCTTAATGTATTTATGGAACCAATTGAAAATTATGATCTATATCAAGAATTTCCACATTTAATCAAGCATAAAATTGAATTCCATAAGTAGTTTTTTCCTTGTAGTGTATTTGTAGTGTTGTCAACATACATACCTGCCTTTTGCTAACGTTTCTACAAGAATCCAAAATTGTTTTGTCACTACTTTGCTTATACATTCCTTTCTCAATAACATATATTTTGAATGATACTTAAGAGTCTATGTACTTCAACCTAAAATGTTACTTCAGATTCTTCTTTAGTTTAGTAACACCTTAGTGGTCATAGTATACCATTATCATCCATTCATCATTTAACACTCGTTACGTAACCATCATTGCAACAAGCTTTCCTTTCATAAGCATGTACATGTGTAATTGTTAATTTTATATTCTAACAACTAATATCTCCACATTTTAATAGTAATTCCACTACAAAACTAAGATTTACATCTCAATTTAAGTGAAAAATGTGGTTTATATTAAATCATCTAAATTCTTAATATTTTCATGACTCTATATGAAAAATATAATTTGGATTTATTTTTCTAAGTTAGACTATTTATATTATATCATACAAGGAAAAATATCACATATCTCTTCCTCCAGGCTTGGCAGGCTAATTCCGGAGGGAAGTATTAAGAGTTTGAGACTAGAATACGGACTGCCCCAGCTAGGGAACCCAATCCACCAGTAGCAAAAAATAAAAGTTTCCTAGAATGGGAAACCAACATACATAGTAGCAAAAATTAAACTGAAACATAACAACGAAATCGTCCAAAAAATTTTCAAACTAGAGAACGCTATGAAAACACTAGAGTGAGAGAAGAGCACCCAGCAATTGAAACTAGGGAGGACCTTCATTCTTCTTGTTGGGGTTAGGGTCTTCCTCCTCGATCCTGCAAACGTAGAAAGAATCATCATCCTCCTTGCTCAACGTGTGGATAATGGCCTAAAGCCGTGGTGAGCCCAGAGTGTCTGGCTATTTGGACATGGCAGCAAATTGACTGGTATCATTGTCCTTTCCTCCTGCATCGCTATTTGAGCTTCGACCATCGCTAGAACCCAAATTTTTGTTGGTGCAATGGATGCTGCTAGAGGCAATCTACATTGGCAGAGCTTTCATATTGCGCGGGATGAACACTGACTCAGTTGGGATAGTCAACTTGCATGGGTGCTTATTTGAATGAATGCTTGAGGAAGCCCGTAGGGATACAGGGAGTTGTAAAAAAATATGAGCAGAAAGATTAGTAGGTTCAAGCCTTCTCAGCTCTTCCCAGCCCATAGATAGACTTAAATCCCTACCCATGGTGTTCCACAGAGGTGGTTTGGAGGGGAGGCCACAACCTCTAGCTCTATTGCATCACATACGATGATGCCTAGGCATGACAAGCAAAGGAACAGAGGTGCAAGACAGGGAAGGGACACTCAACGGTGCTGGAGAGGAGTTGCCACCACCTGAAAATGTCGTGGGAAGACTTTAACAAGGCTGAGCATGGCTAGGAGCCAGGGACTAAAAGGGAGAATGAGAGGCAGGCACAGAAAACTGAAGGGTTATCTGAATGGAGGCCGGAGGAGTGTGAGGAGCAGGCTTAATGGTCGTGGTAGTAGAATCAAGACCTCTAAATGCTCTGAAGCAGGAGGACAATGCAATGAAGGTGGCAGGAGCAGAATTAAGACCAGCATGCTCGGGCATTTAACATTGGGCGAGTGGCCATGTGCGGGCACGTGGGATGGACAGTTGTCTCACCACATGGTGCCCAGACGGCCCCTCCTTTCCTTGCAAGGCACCCGCATCCAGGAAAAAATATAATTTGGATTATCATGTAAATTTGAATTATATTAATTATATAAATATGAATTGTAAACTTTCCTATCATTATTTTATAAAATATAATGCTTCTATACCATTATTTTATTATTTTTTTAATCTTACTTTATTTAAAACATTTTTTTTTAATAGATTTTAACACTTCCTTAACTTCCAAGAAAAATCACAACCTTAACCTTAAATTATACGGTGAATTTGAGTGGTATTAATTCTATAAATATATATTATAAAGTTATGTTTCTTTAGATAATATTTTCATATTATTATTTCATTATTTTTTTTTAATTTTTTATTATTTCAAATACTTATCATATAGTAAAAGTATTTAAATTTCAAGATTCCTCTTTAGTGCAATAACAATTTGATAATTATAATAAATTATGAGTATTTTTAAAAATAATTAAATATAATTTCATTAACCTATATTAACTATTAATGTCATGAGGTTTGGAATTTCACTTGAAATCCAAGAAAGTTGTTAACCATTATTATTATTCTTAATATTATAAATCTCTATCATTAAAGAAGAATGTAAGGTTATCTGTCAATCTTTTATTATTTGTAAATATATAAAATTGATATATAATTATTAGGTGGATTATGAATCAGTCTACTCTTTTGGTTCCGTCAACACTTTGAATCTTCATCTTACATGTGTACACAAATTCAACTTACATTGTTAACACCATTTTTGGGCTGAAGTTCGAGGATTCTGTTTCAATTCTTCATAGCCCACCATTTTTAAGCCGAAGTTTGAAGAGATTTCCTTTGAATTCTTCATAGAATTTATGGGAATGAACCTGAGTTTAGCTTCCATCTACTCCACGGCTTCCAAGAATTAATTATTGGTTGCATTGAGAGGCACAGATCCTTGCAGAGCTCCAAATAAACGATGTCTTCGAAATTTACTGGAACATGTTTTGCAGTGAACCTACTGCCAACAAGAATGCACTCATGAGAGAGGGACATCACACCAGTGTATAGGTCTACTAGCGGATGACTTTGGCATACACGTTTATAGGTCGACGCCATTCTCTTCTTCTCACGCGGAATGGCTCAAATACCCAACTTATTTCCTGGCTCGAATACACAACCTATGTCTAGAAATTTTTGTGCATCCTTTTGTGAGAAAGAGCAATGACTCAGCTCTTTATACATCATCACCTCAAAAGATTTTTTCCAACACCACGAATTCCATTTTCATGCGGACCCATATTCTTCAAGTAACACATCCCTCTCTATATACGTTAGTTATTGTTCTTCATAGCGGTTCATAGCAGTACAATGAGGCTACTCAATTGTTCATACAGGCTTCTCCCTTGTTTCGGCATTCTCAGCAGCCTTCTCTTCCTTCCCACGACTTCACACGTTGATCTCTTCACTGAAAATCTTATCTTGACAGGCAGACGCTCCGAACAATGCCAAGCTGCTTCCATCATGAGAACGATTAGCTTTCTCTCAGCGGCTTGTTTAATTAAAAGCATTAAAACATGTTCCGTTAAAATCACTACAAAACAGCCATGATTCCACGCTCACCACAAGACATAAACAAGGAAATTTCAATTACAACAGAGATCAAATATATGCAAGAAGGTTATGATTCGACACGCACTTCTAATAAAAAATAAACTCTCATGTAGTTGGGGTCAACGCAGCAATATTGGCAATCAGTCCACTTTCTCACAACATTTGAGAAAGAATCGACCTTCTCAAGGCCAACACCGCACATCCTGCCTCCACTTATAAAAACAACAAACACCACGGTGAGCTAAAATTCTAGATTGCAGAAGTAAAGGAAAGGTGGTCTATATTCTTAGAAAAGAAAGAATAACTGAAGGAGCCTGGATTATCCTTTTTTTGAAGGTTCTTTCTGCAAGGTTTCCTCCATAGAATAGTTGAACCACAACAGGCTTGTACTTTCCTGAAATTTAAAAAAACCTAGCTACAATGGAGCTCACTGATATTCCCTAAATTCTTATTCACTATTTTTTAATTTCTCCTTAGTTCCTCCGAAAGCCCTTGATGATTCCATCCTTCAAGCTTGCTGGTTTTTCAACATTCACAGCTTGAGTTTTTATTTTTTATTTTCTCCTCTCTTGTGCATTTCGCTAAAATTGTCATGTGGCACAGTGATTAATTTGATGGGAATTTCTGTTAATTTCGAACAAAACAGTGGAAGAAAAATTCCTCAACTCAACACAAAGAAATGAGAAATTTGGACAAAGAGGATATGGAGAAAAGCTCTGTTTCTATTAACCATAAAAATGACAATAAAAATTACAAACTTCTTCAGAACTACAGTTCTGGAATAACTAAAAATTCCATACTCTGTTTTTACAAACTCTGTTTTTTAACACAGATTACAGTTGCTGAAACACGTGTTTCAGCAACAGTTAGACAGTTGCTGAAACACAGACGCAGTTGCTGAAACAGCTTGTAGAATGCATGCTGCTCCCAAAACACAGGGACTCTATTTTCTTGCTGTTTCTTCTGCTCTGTCTATTTCTCTGCCCTCAAACTCTCAAAATAAATTCTTCTATTTCTTCTAACCTTAAAATGAACTGCTGTTCAACATATTTATAAGAAAAAACATATTTGACTTATAATATTAAAATAATGCAAATATCTTCTGATCTTTATCTGCGTATTGAATGCACAGGAAGCGGTGGGAGTTAACGTGCTGCCTTTTGGTAAATAAAATCGGCTGTCTGCAGGCTCAATAACTTCTGCAAATTTATTGCTTTGACTTTCAGCCATCCGCCTTGCTAAAATATCTGCGGCAATCAGATTTTGTTTAGCTGTTTATTTATGTTGCAGTTGGAATTAAATTCCAACACTCCCCCTTAATTTCAACTGCTGGGTTTTTCACCATACCCAGGCATTCTCTGAAATGATCAAAACTTTTCTTTGCCAATGGTTTTGTCAAGATGTCAGCTAGCTGATTCTCTGTTCTGCAGTGCTGCAAAACAATCTCACCATTGTTAACCAATTCACATATGAAGTGAAATTTGGTGTCTATATGTTTTGTCCTTTTATGAAAAACAGAATTCTTTGACAATGCTATTGCCGAGCTATTGTCACAGTAAATGGTTGTGCCCTTTTCTTGTCCATGACACAAATCTCTGAGAACTCTTCTCAGCCACACTGCTTGGCATGCTGCTGCTGTTGCTGCCACATACTCTGCCTCTGTTGTTGATAAAGCCACAATTGGTTATGCCAAAATGAGATGGCTCCCAGTCTATATGAAACCTACATATCCGATGTGCTTGCTTTTCTATCATCAAAACTTCCCGGCAATCACTTTGTCGGTGTAACTTTGTCGAATAAAAACTTTCGAGGAGTATAAATACCAAACTCTGTTCCATTCACATACCTGAGAATCCTCTTGGCTGCCTGCCAATGAGTCTCTTTCGGTCTTTCCATAAATCTGGAGATTAAACTCACAGCGTGCATAATGTCCGGCCTAGTTGCAGTCAAGTACATGAGGCTGCCAACTATGCTCTTGTACAACTTTGGATCAAAATCCTTGATGCTGTCTTCTTTGGTCAATTTCAACCCCATTACAGTTGGAGTCACAGCTGCCTTGCTATTCTGCATGTTAAATCTCTTCAACACTGCTTCTACATATTTAACTTGGGAGATGAAAACACCATTTTCACTTTGGTCTACTTCAATTCCAAGAAAATATCTTAAGAAGACCAAGTCAGTCATTTCAAATTCACTTTTCATGACTGCTTTAAAATCAGCAATGAGAGAAGCATCATTGCCACTAAAGATTAAATCATCTACATATAAAACAACAATAAGAATATTACCGTCATTCTCCTTTATGTAGAGTGTGGGTTCACCATCACACTTATCAAACCCATTCTCAATCAGATAAGCATCTATTCTGTTGTACCATGCTCTTGGAGCTTGCTTCAACCCATAAAGAGCCTTCTTCAGTTTGCAGACTTTATGCTCTTGGCCTTCAACTTCATAGCCTGGAGGTTGTTCAACATAAACCTCTTCTTTCAATACTCCATTCAGGAATGCAGATTTAACATCCATCTGATAAATCTTCCATTTGTGCTGTGCCGCAATAGACAACACAGTTCTGACTGTTTCCATCCTTGCTACTCGTGCAAAGGTTTCATCATAGTCTTTGCCTTGTTGCTGCTTGTAGCCTTTCACAACAAGTCTTGCTTTATGCCTGTCAATCTTGCCTTCAGCATTGCTTTTGGTCTTATAGACCCACTTAACTCCAATGGCATCTTTGCCTTCAGGGAGGTCCACTAACTCCCATGTTTTACTCTTCTCAATTGCACCAATTTCTTCATTCATTGCTTCAATCCATTTATCTTCATTTACGGCATCTTCAAAATGAATTGGGTCATCAACATGACAATATAAAGTGAATAATGAATTCAGACCGGTATTAGTACTTACCTCTCCTTGTTCATAAATCTCATTCAGATTTCTGAATCTTGGTCTTCTTGGTGTGCTTGGAGTTCCATCCAAACTTGAGGGTATTTCTGATCCCTGTGGTGTGCTTGGAGAAGCACTTCCTTGATTTCTCAAGGCTGTTCGAATTCCAGCTTGTGGTGTGGTTTGTTGTACTTGCTGTGGTGGAGGAGGAACCACCAAAGAAGGGTTGTTTGCTGCTGTCCCTTCCTCTTCTTCTTCATGAGACACAATTGTCTTCACATTCACGGTCTTCTCTAAGCTTCCATCCCAAGCTTCATCTTCAATGAACTGCACATCTCTGCTTACTATCAATTTCTTGGTTAATGGATTATAGAGTTTGTATGCTTTTGACTCATCACAATAGCCAATAAAGACACACTTCTCCCCCTTACTGTCAAGCTTCTTCCTTAGCTGATCCGGTACATGTGCATATGCTACACAGCCGAATACTCTCATGGGAGTGACAGTTTGCTTTTGACCACTCCATGCTTCTTCTGGTATTTTGTTCATGACAGCTTTAGTTGGGCATCTATTCAAGATGTAAAATGCGCAAGTGACAGCTTCTGCCCAATACTCATGCGGCAAGTGTTTTGCCTTCAGCATACACTTGACCATGTCTAGAATGGTCCTATTCTTCCTTTCTGCAACACCGTTTTGCTGAGGTGTATACCTCGCGGTGAACTGCTTTTGTATGCCGTTCTCTCTGCAAAAACGCAGAAAGTCTTTGGAGATGTACTCTCCACCTCTATCTGTTCTGAGCACTTTGATATAATGCCCACACTGTTTCTCAACAAGATTTTTGAAGTGGCGGAATTTCTCAAACACTTCACTCTTCTGTTTCAGCATATACACCCATGTCTTTCTGGTGTAATCATCAATGAAAGTTAAAACATATTTATTTCCGGCAAATGATGGTATTTGCATCGGTCCACACACATCAGAATGAATAATTTCCAATGGTGCTTTTGCCCTTATACTCTTTCCTACTGGAAAGCTTTCTTTGTGTTGCTTGCCCAAGATGCAGCCTTCACAAAGGCTGTCTGGTTTCTCGATCAACGGCAATCCTTTTACCATTCCCTTTCTGTGCAACAGATTCAAGCCTCTGAAATTGAGATGTCCAAATCTCAAGTGCCACAACCAATTCTCATCTTTCACCTGTTCTTGAAAGACTTCTTATGTTACAGCTGCAATAGTTCTTCCTTCCTTCAAATCTGCCCTGAGTTTGAGAGGAAACATTCTATTGCTGGTCATCTGCACTTCTGCAATGATCTTCTTACTTGGAGGTATGTCTCTGATTGTACACATATCATCTTTGAAGAACACATTGTAACCTTTGTCAATGAGCTGTCCAATGCTCAAAAGATTACATTTCAGACCAGGTACATAGTATACCTCTGGCACAATCATCTGTTCTCCATTTCTTGCTCGGATACTGACTCTGCCCTTACCCTTGACAAATATCTTACTATCAGTTCATGTTGTTACCTCAGATTTCACATTTTCATCCAGATTGGCAAACATTGCTATGTTTCCAATCATGTGATTACTACAACCTGAGTCTAAGAACCAAAAATCATCTTGTTTGTCTTGTGCAATGTTACATGCTAACAGCACAATCTTTGGATTCTTATCTTTTTCATTTGCAAAATTAGCATTCTGCCTACTATTCATGTCATTTTTCTTTTTCCTACATTCATTGGCATAGTGCCCATATTTCTTACAATAATGACATTGGACTTGGGATTTTTCATACCTTTGTCCATGAGCTTGTTGTTTGCTTGAACCTTCATTTTGGTTCTGATTGCAGCTCCTTCCGCTTGTGCTTGCAGGATTATTTCCGCCTTTGTTTTGGCTTCTTCCACAACCTCTGTTATTTGCTCTGCCTCGACCTTTTCCTTGGCCGAAAGACATCTGAGTCTTGAATGCTTGCTCAAAAGAGGAATCTGTTCCTCTACTCAGTCTATGTTCATGAGACATAAGAGAAGCACTCAGTTCATCTACTTTGAACTGTGAGAGATCCTTAGTTTCTTCTATTGCTACCACAATAGCCTCAAACCTTGAGGGTAAACTTCTCAAGATCTTCTCTACAATTCTTCTTTCTTCAAGAATTTCACCATGAGATCTTATCTGGGTTATCAACCCAATAACCTGAGTGAAGAATGAATCTATTGTATCAGATTCCTTCATGTTGAGTGTTTCAAATTCTCTCCTCAACATCTGCAACTTTGCAGTCTTCACCTTCTCCATGCCTTGATAAGCAGTTTTGAGAATATCGCATGCCTCCTTGGATTTTGTTGCTGCTACAATCCGTGGGAAAACACTCTCATGTACTGATTGGAAGAGAAAAAAGAGGGCTTTGGCATCCTTCTTCCTGTCATTTTTCAACTGGTCTCTTTGTGCTACTGTCAAAGCAGCCAATGCTGCTGCATCTGCAGGTTCAGCATAGCCAGTTTCAACCAGCTCCCATATTCTCTGAGAAGCAAACAATGCTTTCATTGTTATGAACCAATAACTGTGAGTTTTCCCATTAAACTGTGGCAGTTGGGAATTTGTCAAACCAGTTCCAGCATCTGCCATCTTAACTGTAAAAATCAAGAAAAGATACTGACTGTATAATAAAAAACAAGCAAGAACTTTCTCTGCTGGAGAAATCTGCTCAGTTAGCTTCTTAAAGCTCCTACAGTGGAAAAACAAACTCTGTTTTTAACTCACTGAGTGCCTAGACCAGCTCTGATACCATGATGGAAATTTCTGTTAATTTCGAACAAAACAGAGGAAGCAAAATTCCTCAACTCAACACAAAGAAATGAGAAATTTGGACAAAGAGGATATGGAGAAAAGCTCTGTTTCTATTAACCATAAAAATGACAATAAAAATTACAAACTTCTTCAGAACTACAGTTCTGGAATAACTAAAAATTCCATACTCTGTTTTTACAAACTCTGTTTTTTAACACAGATTACAGTTTCTGAAACACGTGTTTCAGCAACAGTTAGACAGTTGCTGAAACACAGACGCAGTTGCTGAAACAGCCTGTAGAATGCATGCTGCTCCCAAAACACAGCGACTCTATTTTCTTGCTGTTTCTTCTGCTCTGTCTATTTCTCTACCTTCAAACTCTCAAAATAAATTCTTCTATTTCTTCTAACCTTAAAATGAACTGCTGTTCAACATATTTATAAGAAAAAACATATTTGACTTATAATATTAAAATAATGCAAATATCTTCTGATCTTTATCTGCATATTGAATGCACAGGAAGCGGTGGGAGTTAACGTGCTACCTTTTGGTAAATAAAATCGGCTGTCTGCAGGCTCAATAACTTCTGCAAATTTATTGCTTTGACTTTCAGCCATCCGCCTTGCTAAAATATCTGTGGAAATTAGATTTTGTTTAGCTGTTTA
Organism: Pinus albicaulis; assembly: GCA_034641835.2. Lineage (NCBI taxonomy): Eukaryota > Viridiplantae > Streptophyta > Pinopsida > Pinales > Pinaceae > Pinus > Pinus albicaulis. The sequence continues at coordinate 1,007,959,260 of CM076584.1, forward strand.
TGTTGCAGTTGGAATTAAATTCCAACATAATTATGGGTTTAATATCTCTCTATAGGTCTCGAATGGTGATGCAAAGAATAGGCCAGGGTTTTTGCAGGTATATTACTCCTTTTACAGACATAATTTAATTAATATTTATGAGAGATTGCATTGAAAACCATTCCTTCTTTTTAACTAGATATTGTTATTATTTCTCCTTCTTGCAGGTGGAACCTTTCCAAGGGTGAGTTCGTCTCCCACTGTTCGAGAAGTCTTTGGGAATTTCTAAATGGAATTTCGTCATATGTTCTAACACCTCCCAATTTTCTTCCAGTTTTTTCTTCAAACTCATAACTCGTCCTCCGTAGACCATATTTACTGTTATTTATGAATAGTGGACTACCCCTCCCTCTTATTCGAATACTTTTCAGAATTTTCTCATAATTTTTATTGTTTCCTTTGTGTAATTTTTTTTTTTAATAGAAACAAATACAATTAACAATTTATGTCTTGTTTCTCAATGAAAGTTTTAATTTTGAATGATTTTCCAATTTTAAATCTGGTTATTTTTTCTTTTTCCTTCGGAATTGATAATGAATATAAGGAAATTTTACCTTTTTTATTGTTTTCTTTGTGTAATTTTTTTTCTTAATGGAAACAAATACACTTAACAATTTATGTTTTGTTTCTCAGTGAAAGTTTTCATTTTCAATGATTTTCCAATTTTAAATCTGGTTCTTTTTTCGTTTTCCTTCATAATTGATAATAACTACAAGGCAATATTACTTTTTTTTTGTTTTGACCCTATTCAAAACCTTACTAGGGTACGAACGTTTTCCTTCAATTTAATTATTCATTATATACATTAAAAATAATTACTTACTGTTAAAAAAAATTAGTTACTGTAAATTTTTTCTTTTATTTTACTGTAAAAGTCTAATTTTCTTTGTTTCAGTAATATTTTTCTCTTATTTTACTATTAAAAAAACATTTTTTCCCTTTTCCTTGAATACAATGGAAACCTAAAAATTTTACTAAACCCTTGCTATTATATATTTATCAATATATATTAACTTTTCAACTCTGATACCCAATCCTCTCAGTGCTTCATGGGCCTAAGCTGTTACCGCAATCAACAACAACCACATCAATAAACACTCCTTCAACATAAAACCAACAAATAACCGATGCCCACAATACCTGTTCTGAATTTTAGCGCGAGCTTTAACAGGAGTAAATTGGTGCCAGCACACAATGGAACAAATATTTCCATATATACTACGAGAACAGTGTGGAAAGCAGAATCAATAAATCGAATGAGGTGGCCATAACATTCCTGGCACCAAAGATTCTGCTGCACAAATGGGAAATCTTATTAATATCAAGTGTCGGATGAGATTCACAGGTAAAAAACAACTGAGAGTTTTCTTATATCTATTAGGTTTTATTTTTCCAATTTATCTAGTACGTTCTCAAATTAAGGTTAGTATTAAAGATTTTCACCAGTAAAAAAAAAAGAGTTTTTTTAGTATTTATTAGGTTTTCTTATTGTAAGTTTGTTTCTGATTAATCGGTTGCTTGTGATTAGTCTGATTTTTTAAGTGTTGAGTTTTAAGGAACATTACTCACTATCTAACTAATGTTCAAAACATATTGATTTTACAGTAAATCTCTATATATATTTTAATATTTAAATAACTAAATATAATGTTATCATTTATTTATTTATAGAAATCAAAATATAACTTTTTCATTTTAATAATTTTGTACCTTTTTAATTTAATAATCCTGTCAACTTATCTTTGCACCTTTTAAAACAATTTCTATATAATACTTATGAGTTTTCTATATAATACTTATGAGTTTTTACATTGAACACTTACAGGGTAATCCGCACGGGTTCAGGAGCTTGAGCAGCAAATAGAGAGGAAAATGAGATCGAAAATTGACCCCACAGGGAGCTACGAAAATGATGTGGAAAAGCTCACTACAGAGTTTGGCAGCGAGGTCATGTCGCATATGCCCCAGGGTAGCAGTGAGCATTTTACGTGCATAGCCATGGGGGCGTCAACTAGGGAGAAATAAATGGTGATCGACACTGGCATCGATGTGATCTAGATTCAATACCAGTCGTGTCTAGAGCGCTACTCGCAGGGCGATCCCATTTTCAATGCTTCCTCCATTTTCTTCTCTACTTTCGAGTGCGACTCCACCGTTTGTATCAAAAGAATATTACAATTAAATGCGTCGAAAAATTGGGACAAGTGTCGTGATCCCGAAAGGGGCCGGCGACGTGAAAATGAAAGGGAATTCAGGGCCATTTTCTCGACGGCAGCTTTTCGGCCAAAATGCTAATTCGTAGACTATCTAGGTACTCCGTTTGTAACTAGCTCGATGCCAATGATTACCACGATGGGGGGTCGCCTCTATGAGGTCTCCTATCTTACATAGTCATGAGCTACGCCACCGGGACACTGACATTTGACATCATGCTTGTTGGAATTTCTGAATAATTCAAAACACACAGAGTAAAATAAAATTTCATTTCTACAACACAAAGATTAAATAAAATTGTGGACAGAGAGAAATGAAATGTAAATTTTATTTCATTAAAATAAATTTCTATATTATTACAAAATGAAATTTCTTGAGAACTCGTGAACTCTGGATTAAAAAAAAACAAATCTTCAGCTTCGTGCTAGAAACGCAACACTATTTCAAACTCTCTTCTCTCTGTCTCCCTTTTCTTCAGCCTTCAGGCTCTCTCAAAAGAATACACGGTCTTCTTCAATGCACGGAAAACTAAATTAAAACATTAAAAGTTGTTCATTCTGTGGGGTCAAGATACCATGCAGGACCTTTTTCATTGTCTCCACAGAATTGTTGCCATTGGTCAAGAGGACGATGACGTCACCTCTGTTGGAATTTAATTCCAACTGCCACACAAATGTGGGATGGAAGAATTAATTTTGATGGGAATGTTAAAGGACGACAACAACAATCTCTGACTTCTGACCTTCACGCAACCAATCTCCTCCACACTTAACGATTCACCCACCATAAATAAATTCTGCACCAACCAGTTTGACTGACCATTTTTTATTTGATTGCCAACAACTCATTCCATGGAGCAAAAGGTATGAGGAGCTAAAGGGGAAGATGACCCACCGGAGATGGTGATTTCATCACTTCTCCGAATCAACTAAAAGTCATTCCCCGGGGATAAGAGAGCTGGAGTGAATGTTTACAAAGCAGCTCCCTGAAAGTATAAAGTGAATGTTTGTTTTAATGTTTTCACTTATTTTTTTATTTACTGCAAAGTATGTTTTAAAATTTTTAACTTTTGGTATATTTTAATTACCCCATAACATTTTAGGTTTTTAACTTGTTATAAATACTTTATAATATATATTGTAAATATGTTATATTTACAATATATCTATAAATATTGTAATGAAATGAAAAGGTATGTATGAATATGCCGTGTGCTTTGTATAAATTTGTTTGCGTATTAAGAAAAAAGCTCGAAGGTAGAAAACAGAGAGAAAGAGGACATAGAGCTGAACAATGTGTGTGTAGCAGCATATGCCAGAAGTTGAAGAGCTGTGTTATGTAGCAGCATATTTTTTTTTTGTAATCTAGAACAACAGAAGTTCTGAAGACAGTCATTTTGTAATAGTTTTAAGTCTAATAGAAACCGAGTTTTTTACTCCATTCACCTCTCTGTGTATGATTTTTTTTTAATATATGTGTTGTAGAAGAGGAATTATATTTTCCTCTATATTGTTCGGAATTATTCAGAAATTAGAACATAGACCATTTTCTCTAAGCTTCCATCGCAAGCTTCTTCTTCAATAAACTGCACATTGCAGCAGCACTAGCTACTTTGACAACAACAGAAATAGATTTGTTAAAATACAATAGCAAGAAGGACTCCAAATCCCTCTTCTATATTTTTCAATCTGTACATGAGAGTATTTTCCCAAGGATTGCAGCAGCAACAAAGTCTAAGGAGACGTGGAATATTCTCAAGACAACCTATCAAGGCATGGAGAAGGTGAAGACAACAAAGTTGCAAATGTTGAGGAGAGATTTTAGAACTCTTTTCATGAAAGAGTCAAAAAATATAGACTCATTTTTCACTCATGTTATTGGGTTGGTTACTCAGATAAGGTCTCATGGAGAGACACTTGAAGAAAGAAGAATTGTGGAGAAAATCTTGAGAAGTCTACCCTCAAGATTTGATGCCATAGTATTGGCAATAAAAGAGATAAAGGATCTCTCACAATTTACAGTGGATGAGCTGACTGCATCCCTGATGTCTCATGAACACAGACTGAACAGAGGAACAGATTCCTCATTGGAACAAGCTTTTAAGACTCAAATGTCTTTTGGCCAAAGCAGATGTCAAGGTAGAGAAAACAAAAGAGGAAGAGGAAGAAGCCAAAAAATAGGAAGAAATAGCCTTGCAAGTTCGAGTGGAAGGTTCAGGAATCAGAACCAGACTGAAGGCTCTAGCCAACATCAAGCTCATGGACAAAGGTATGCTAAATCCCAAGTCCAATGTCATTATTGCAAGAAATATGGGCACTATGCCAATGAATGTAGGAAAAATAAAAATGACATGAATAATAGGCAGAATGTTAATCTTACAAAAGAAGAAAAAAATGAGAATAATGTGTTGTTAACATGTAATGTAGCACAGGATAGACAAGATGATGTATGGTTCTTAGACTCGGGTTGTAGTAACCACGTGACTGGAAACATAGGAATGTTTGCCAATCTAGATGAAAATGTTAAAACTGAAGTAACAACAAGAACTGATAGTAAGATCTCTATCAAGGGAAAAGGCAGAGTCAGTATCCTGGCAAGAAATGGAGAACAGAATTTTGTGCCAGATGTATATTATGTACTTGGCTTGAAATGTAATCTTTTGAGCATTGGACAGCTCATAAACAAGGGCTACAATGTATTCTCTAAAGATGATGTGTGCACAATAATAGACATACCTCCAAGCAATAAAGTCATTGCAGAGGTGCAGATGACAAGAAATATGATTTTTCCTCTCAAGCTCAGAGCAGACTTGAATGAAAGAAGAAATGTAGCAGCTGTAACACAAGAGGTCTTTGGAGAGGAAGTGAAAGATGAAAAATGGTTATGGCACTTGAGATCTGGACATCTCAATTTCGGAGGCCTGAACATGTTGCATAGAAAGTGAATGGTAAAAGGATTACCATTGATTGAGAAACCGAACAGCCTATGTGATGGTTACATCTTGGGAAAACAACAGAGAGATAGTTTTCCAGTAGCAAAGAGTATAAGGGCAAAGGCACCCTTAGAAATTGTCCACACAGATTTGTGTGGACCAATGCAAACGCCATCTTTAGCTGGCAACAAATATGTTTTAACATTCATAGATGATTACACTAGAAAGACATCAGTGTATTTCTTGAAATAGAAGAGTGAAGTATTTGAACAGTTCTGCCACTTCAAAGATCATGTTGAGAAGCGGAGTGGGCACTAAATAAAAGTGCTAAGAACTAAGAGAGGTGGAGAATACATATCCAAAGAGTTCCTACATTTCTGTAGGGAGAATGGAATACATAAAAAGTTTACCACAACGTACACACCTTAGCAAAATGGTGTTGTGGAAAGGAAGAATAGGACCATCATGGACATGGTCAGAAGTATGTTGAAGGCAAAACAATTGCCAAATGAGTATTGGGCTAAAGCTGCAAATTGTGTAGCATATATATTGAATAGATGCCCAACCAAAGTTGTCATGAGTAGAGTTTCAGAAGAAGCATGGAGCGGCATAAAGCAGTTGTTCACCCACATGAAAGTATTTGAATGTGTGGCTTATGCACATGTTCCATATCAGCTAATGAATAAATTGGACAGTAATGGGGAGAAGTGCACTTTTATTGGATACAATGAAGAATCCAAGGCATATACATTGTATAAGACATCCACCAATAAGTTTGTTATAAGCATAGATGCATAGTTCATTGAGGAAGAAGCTTGGGATTGAAGCATAGAGAAAACAATGAATGTTAAAAGCTGTTTGTCTCATGATGATGAGGAGGAGGAAATGGCTGAAAGAAACACCTCATTAGTAGCACCACCTCCACCAACACAAGGACAACAAGGGACACCATAAGCAGGTATGAGAACACCCTTGAGAAGTGAAAACAGTGCTTCTCCAAGCACATCACAAGGAGTATATTTGAGTGCTTCTACAAGCACAAGTTCAGCATGTGGAAGAGAAATTATTTTCCTCTCTGTTGTTCGGAATTGTTCAAAAATTTCAACAACCTCCTCTGGAATGTGTTGCTGGTTGTGCGTTAATTCAAATTGAATGGTTTCTGGAGAATTTATTGTTGTGGGTGAATGTTTAAGTGCGGAGATTGTGTGGATATAGAGCCACGATCTACAAATCTGAAAGCTTGAGGCAGTGTCCTTCATAATTTCCCATCAGCATTTAGGCTCATTGTCCTGTTGTTGTTCGCAAGCAGTTGGAATTAATATTCCAACAATGCCAGTACTCAACATGGCTATGGGTTGTGGCCACTACAACGTCAGACTCTTTGTCAAGGTTGTGAGGCTTCACTCAAATTAAAAAATGAGCACTGATGGTAAGTTTTTTCAAATTCAAAAACTTATCACTGAAAGAGTAAAGAGGGTTTCAATCAGTCATCAAAATTGTTTTATGTCTCTTCGGTTTTAAATAATGGTTGTAGTTCAACTGCAAATGTCACAACGATCAAGTTGCAATAATGGAGTTGTCATTGCCATAGTCAAGTCGTGAACCCAACTGGGAAAACAGTGGTGATGTATGGATGTGGATATTAATCATGCCATACACTAATCCAATGATTGGCTTAGTGACTGGTTTTTAAGAATTGCCATTTTGCCCCTCCATCGCAACATATTTTGATGCAGGTCCCTTCCCTTCCCCCAATATTTGCAGGAGTAGAAGAAGTTGGTGATGGCACTGCTGGGAATTGAATAGGGGTTTCCTTCGGTAGTACTACAACATGCGGTGATGTTGGTGTTGGTGCCAGAAAGGAGAATCCCATCAATAACCAATGAAAATGAAGGATAGAAATGTGTTTAATTGAGCCATTGCATCCCTTTTTAACACATTGTTGCAGAAATTTCCTGCACAAATTTTCAATTTGGAATCCAGGACGTGGAGGAAGCATTTGAAATTTTTGGAATGAGAATAGCATTAAATGTGTGTAAGTGCATGTCTTATCCACTTACCTGTGTCAGGATGGGCCACTTGATGATGGGAGAGCAGGGAGGTCGGAGGTCATCGGCAGCTGGTAGCAAATGGTCAGAAAGTTTTCTTGCCCATGGCATGGGTTGCATGGCGATGGCTTCTCTTAGCTACATTAATGAACCAATGTCTACATAAATATTTTTTGTCTTTCAATCATAGATCATTGAGAGTTATGAGGACTTTTATTTTGTTTTAATAAATATAATATATTTCAGGCCATGTGTTTTTTCTGAAGTTATAGGTTGAAAATATACAAATAAGTTGTATTGCTTTAAGTAACTAATGTGTAAATTTAATGTGTTTAAATAATTTATTGTCATTATTAAATATTAAAAGTTAATATAAAAAATTTAGTTTAATCTCATCTTTTTAAACTGGTAACAACTCTATTTATATACCCGTGTATTCAAAGTTAAACTAAAATCAAATTCACATGATAAAATATAACACACTAATTAATATCGTTTTAAAACTTTTTTTAGATTATTATGTACATTTTTTAAATATAACTAAAATAGATGCAAGGTGCCACATTTATTTAAATGATTAAATATTTTAAACTTTATATAAACTAATTTTTGCGAAAATTTTCAAATAAATAATTATGACATTTTTATCTTCCTCTTTTTATATTTTTATAATATGAAATAGCATCTTCTTATTTAATTTTATGATATATAAGGAAAATGTAGTGTATCCCTTATTTATGATATATTAGATCAATAGTTTTGCACATAATTGCATGGATATATTATTTGATCCCATATTTTCATGTTATGGAAGAAAAAAAGAACTCAAAAATAAAATAGCCATGTTTCTATGTAAAGAATAGATTTTAAGGGGTGTGTAGGGAGGATCTTCCTATTGGATTACTATGGGAAAAACTCCTTAGTGGTTCTTACCATGGCTAATGTTTGTAAGCTTCATTAAGACCAAAGAGAAAATATCATTGTCAGAGGTTAATAGGTTGGAGGAAGAGTAAAATTCGAACTTGGCCTTGACCTCTAATAGCGGCAAGGAAGCAATGGAGTGAAGACATATGAAAGAGGGATGAATAATGATCTAGATATAATGATGAGATGGCCATAAGAGATGGTAATCAACCCAGAAGGAAACAAGGAGGTTCCCAAAGCATAGAAATTTGTGAAGTGAATTATTTATTAATGATATCACATGGATGTTATGGTGGGGGTAACATGGTACCATATGAGTTGTATAGAGAAAAAAACAAGTGAAGGTATATTGTTGGTATGTTGGGAGTTCTCGAGAATTAATCTCAAGATAATAGAAGCACTAAAAGTGATAAATAATAAGAGATCCTCATTTGTGTTAAATAATAAGAGTTCTTAGTTTGTGTTAGTATAAGGTTCAAATTACAATGTGATTGTTCAACCTAGGGCCTTGCTAGGTCATGGGCTTAAACCTTTTTTTTGGGAATTTCTTCTCGCTGATTTTTTCACTCCCTTGGTTGTTACAAGAATTGTGAATATTGGAGAAAAAAACAACATTTTTATTCCACGTTTCCTTTTAGAGAGAGAAAATAATAAGTTCAAAAATCTACTTGCAGACATGGAAATTAGGTGTGTGAGAGATAGTTATAAAGAATATGTCTTGATGGGTTATATGAAAAATGGTGGCTTGCTTCAAATCACTAGAGCTGGTACAAATGATTTTCATGATGGCTAAGTATAAGCTCTTACTTGCATTTATATGAAGACTCAAATTCATGAGGGCCTCTAAGAAGGTTCATATCATAAGTTATCATAAGTTATAGAAATCATGCTAAGGGTAGAGAAAGTATAAAAACCCAAGTTGTAATAGTAACTAATAATTACATGCATGCTAAGTGGAAGCTCTCTAAAGATAACAAGAGGAAGCCTTGAATGGTAGAATATTTTGGTTTCATTTGAATTGAGTATTCATAGCTAATAAGAAATATCACTTTGTAGATGGGAGCGATGATAGGCTTCGTTATCTTTCAGAAGACCCTTGACAAAATGCCATAAGTTGGTGTGTGTTGAAGGAATAATCTAGGTGGTAAATCAGACAATATGATGTGGAAGAAAAGTTTTGATCCATTTAAGGAGGTGTAGAGATCAAGGAAATTTATCTTTAGGCTTAGAAGCCTTGGCGAATGTCACTAGTTCATAACATAGAATCTGTAATTTTTTTGGAAATATTTTTGTAAAAAAATTTAAATTTCTAATAATTATAAATATATATATATCTGTGTGTGATTTTAAAGTAAAATAATTGTATACCAGAGACATTGGTTAAATCATTTTTAAGAAAAAAACTAAAAAAATTGATTTTTTTTAAAGCATAGAAAATTAGTCCACCTGCAAATATTCGCTCATAAAATATTCCCTAGTAAAGATCTTGGTGGACAATGCACATAGAGAAGAAAGTGGTATACAAAGTTCTAGTGATGTAGATAGATGTGGTCACTACAAGAAGTGCCTACAAAAGAAACAATGGACACAATGAGTGCATTCCCATGATTTCCTAAAGCCAATAGAAATAATAAAAAAGTAATAATGATCATATAGTTGAATATTTACGCCATAAGGTGTCACTATTTGAAACAAATCTCCTACGTCACTATTTGAAAACAAATGTCCTAGCTGCCACTCTGTCCATGTTTAAGTCATTGATCAAATGTTAAACGATTGAAATGTTTTAGGCCATTCGATCCACAAGTAAGTAGTTATATATATATATATATATATATATATATATATATATATATATATATATATATATATATATATATATATATATATATTGCTTTTTTTTTATTTTTAATAAGTTACATTGAATCTAGGTTTTGGTGACTTTTAAGTTAAAATGTTGTCATTAAAAAATTGTTAGATTTTAACAATTTTTTTTAATAAAAATTTTAATTAATAAATTAATAAACTAGATTTTACAAAAATTATTTCAATGAATAATTTTTTTTTGTAAAATACATAAACATTAAATGTTTTGGTACATAACTATTAAATTTTTATTTTCAATAAAAATTATATCATAAAATTAAACTCTAGACAAATCAAATCATCTATATTATATGGATAAAAAAACAATATAAAAAAAGGAAAATAACTATTTATATATTTAAATATTAGATTTTTGTGTTATTATGCTCTCCAACAAAGTATGATAGAAATGTTGTAATGTCATGTTTAACATTTTGACTATGTCAAATTACACATAATTAAAAAATAAAAGTAAATTAAATAAACATATTGACATAATGTAATGAACATTTTAACTAGGTCAAAATACAATAAAAAATAAAAATAATAATAAACTATAAATACAGCCCATGGCATTGATCCATGGTATTCAAGTGAAATGTAGTTTATTTAAAGGGGGAATTAAGATTTCCTGAATCAATCTTAACTCTGGATATATCAATAGCCACGAGGGATCAAATGTCTTGATATGAAAACCTCTTCCCTCTTTGAAAACAACTCCCCTCACTGCCACTGTGTCCATGTTTGAGCCATTGGATCAAATGTTAATTTAGGTTTTGATGACTTTTATGTTAAAATGTTGTTATTAAAAATTTGTTAGACTTTAACCTCAATTTTTTAAATAAAATTTAAATTAATAACTTAATAAAACTAGATTTTACATAAATTAGTTCAATGAATAATTTTTTTTTGTAAAATACATAAACATTAAATGTTTTGGTACATAAGCATTAAATTTTTATTTTCAATAAAATTTATATCATAAAATTAAACTCCACACACACCAATTAATCTATATTACATGGATAAAAAAAAATATAAGAAAAAGGAAAATAGCTATTTATATATTTAAATATTACATTTTTGTGTTACTATGCTCTCCAAGAAAGTATGTTAGAAATGTTGTAATGTCACGTTTAACATTTTGACTATTTCAAATTACACATAATTAAAAATAAAATTAAATTAAATAAAAAGATTGACATAATGTAATGAACATTTTGACTAGGTCAAAATACAATAGTAATAAACTATAAATACAACCCAACATAAACATTAAATGTTTTGGTATATAATCATTAAATTTTTATTTTCAATAAAATTTATATCATAAAATTAAACTCCGCACAAACCAATTAATCTATATTACATGGATAAAAAATATATATATAAAAAAGGAAAATAACTATTTATATATTTAAATATTACATTTTTGTGTTACTATGCTCTCCAACAAAGTATGATAGAAATGTTGCAATGTCATGTTTAACATTTTCACTATGTCAAATTACACATAATTAAAAATAAAAGAAAATTAAATAAAAATATTGACATGCTGTAATGAACATTTTAACTAGATCAAAATACAATAAAAAATAAAAATAATAATAAACTATAAATACAGCCCATGCTATTGACCTGTGGTATTCATGTGGAATGTAGTTTATTTTTTGTCTAGTAGTCCCTTTACCTCTGCCCTTAAATTTAATGGCTCAAAAAATACTAGAAAAAAGAAACTTACCTATTGCAATTAGTTGAAAAAAAAGGTATTTCTAAAGGGTCACTCGGAGATGAATCTATTATTTAAAAGATCAGGAAAATAATTTCCTTTCAAAACCAAAGTGTACTATCACCAAGGAAGGGAGTTATTACATGTAAAATTTTCTCCCATTCTTTACTTTTTATTTGATTGGAAAATAAATGATCTTTAAAAGACACTAAAGTATTGAATTATTATCCTTAAAGAAGTAGCTAGATTCCTTGATTATGAGCTGATTTTTTCTTCTTACTTTTGGGTCTTAATGATGCTTGTTATTCTGAGTGCAGTGAAAAGTTCCAAAGAAGTGGAATATTGGTCATTCAAAGAAGAATTATTGAAATATGATTGTAGATAATTTATTAATATAAATTATTTTAAGTGAGATTAATTAATCATCCCCAAGGGTTAAAAAAAGACTAAATATCTCTTATCTATAAAATTCACTATGAAGATAACTCTGTGCTCTATGTTCAAATGATTGGTGAAGGTGGATTTACCATACTTAAGCTTCTAAGTAGTCTCTTATGAATTACATGTCATAGTGATAAGTTTTTATTGCATTAAATAATTCCAGTTGTAAAGCCTAGTCAAAATTCTAGGAGTCGTACCATAGGAATTCAACATTGTGAATGTGATAGAAGCAAATAATTTCATGAAAGGGTGAAGTTTACGCAACTTTGTCATAAAAACCAAGTGCATTCTTCACGGAGAAAAAAAATAAACATGTTGATTTCGTCATATAAAGGTCTTGAGTAATTTGGCCAAAATGTCCCATCCATTATATAAAAAAACATCTTACATGCAATTAATAACAAAGAAGTTGATCCACATCAATTACCCAAAATGGATATTTTTATTTGAGGTTGAGCAAACATAAATCTCTACCCCTTATTCTGGAGGCTCGGTTCGAGCCTAGAAAATTCCTATAAACTCTTCTTTCTTATATGTTATTCTTTCCTATACTACAACCTTACTACGCTTCCTTTGCAACATGTGGTGCAATTGCTAGTTTAATTTTATTTAAATAGGTATATGATTGTAAGACCTAGAAAGCATGTGTACAATGGAAAATTATTGACAAAATATAGATATAAACTTAGGTGACAAACCTTGGATATAAACCTAGTGAGGGGTAGGATTGACATAATTACACATCATTTTTAAAAGTAGCACTGTTAGGTTAACCACCTTGACTTAAATGAGTAATTGTATTAAACACTTTTTAGGTCAAAAATGATGGTTCTCGTCATTACGGTTTTGGTATCCCATGGTATTATTCCTATGGATTGCAGGTAATTTAAAATGAGTAATGATAATTATTTAAATATGCCTTTATTTAAGCGTTGATGTGTCACTTGGCCAAATTCGGTGAAAGAAAGAAATATATATTTGACCAATTTCTCTTATAAATATTTTGCCAAGTAATTTTTGTGTTCTTTCACATTCTCTCAATTTTTTAAACATGAATATAATGATTTATACGCAAATACCAAATCTGATTGCAACAAATAAAATACATAATATTAATATTAAGACAAGAGATTGGTTAGTATTCTCATGTATCTTACTACCATTAAGACAAACATTATGTATGTTGTTAATTTGATTTCCAAGTTTATGTAGGGTCTCTAAAAAAAATCTCACTAGCAAGTTAGAAAATAATTTTGATATATATTACCTAAGGATATGGTATATTATACTCTAACATTAGTGATAATTTATTGATTGAATATGTTTAAGATAATTTTGCAAATAATAAGGATGAATAAGATATGTTTTCCATCTTAGTTTTCGTGTAATATTATAGGCGTCTAAGAAATAGTCCAACTCACTATCTAGCAACAACATAAATATCTTGTCAAGAAATTCGGTTACATAGAGTATTTGACGATCTTCAATAAGAATAAAGACCAACTCTAGCTTAGTGTGGCAAAAACTCAGCAATAAATCTGTCAAAGAGCATATATTTTCATCATCAAATAAACTAACATATTGGTAGTAGATATTTTCATTGAAATTTTTGTAAATAATGGCTAAATCTATTTGAAGCTATAGAAAAAAAAACAATGAAGATAAATAAGATATGTTTTCCATCTTAGTTTTTATAAGAAATCATGAGAGAAGAGATGCACAAGAATAACACACAATAATTATATATCAATTACTCTATATGTTTTAATCACATGAATACATCACAATATTTATAGTGCTCCTGAGATCCAACCACTTCTAAATATGAATAGGGAGGTTGAGATATTCTCTTAACGTCCACCTACAGATCTGCAACTAATTCTAATATGAGTATGGAATAATTATCTTCCAATAATCCCCCTTAATTCTTACATACATATCATAAAAATAAAAATTATCTTCGTCTCACGGGTCTTCATCAACAACTCTACCCACTCTCCAGTCTTCTGGATTTCGCTCTTTTTTCTTCACATCTTTGAGCTTACCTTCCAACTCATTTAAAGTACACCTGCTTCTGACCAACAACGTTGAATTTGTAAGATTAAAAATTCTCGACACTCCCAAAGAAGAGTCTCGACACTGGACTACCCTATTGAAATATTTCCATCTGTGACATAACCCTGAAGAATAAATATCAACAGTCATACAGGAAAATATTCTAGGTACAGAATATGATCAGTGATCAATCCTACAAAGTGACCTTTACAAAAATATAAACTTAAACCCCACACTATAATGATATATTCCACACGAAACCACACACTTGAAAACTCAAAGCACCGAAGTACAACAATAATCTCCAGCTTTCAACAGAATTGTAGATATATTTAAACCAATCATATGTTCCTATAGAACCGAAGCACACCAAGAACCACTAGTTTTAGATGCTACTCTATTCCCTACTTGGTCTTCATAATTTATATAATTAGACAACCGATCTTCAATGATACAAAAAACAATTAGAAATTACTCACAAAAAAAAAAAAAACCAAGAATGTGGAATTACCCTCAATCTAGCATTGAACTTCTCAAAACGCTTTCACATTTGCAGATCCATATCAAAAAGCTCTGGTGAATGTTATCCATAGTGGCAGGGAAATTCTCTCCTTGCACAACAACGTTGATAGTGCAAATGACTCCTTCGAATTTTCTTTCTGATGCTCATAAATAAATTCAGAACTACAAGTATCACAGTAGTTCCCAAGACTCGAACTGATGGCCTAATGGTAGTTTCCATTGTCATTGAGACAACAATTCAAATTGTTCTGAAGTAGAAACTAAGATATCAACCTTCTATCATATTTGATATTGTGACCAATATGCTACTTCATTGAGCCAAAGCATTTGTTCCCATGAAAATAAAGACCATCCATGTAGTTAATTTATAATTCAACGCTATCCATATTTACAAACAACGTGGACCTATACGCGTGGACCTATTGTTGACAAATTAGGAGTATCTCTCCGGGCCAAGGATCGTGTGAACAATTTGACACAAGGGAATGAATGGCAGTGCGGAATCTTTGAAGAATCCTTCTTCCATACGCAGTCATGCCCTATGTGCAGAGACATTTGTAGGCTGGGATGTTGGTACCTCCTCCTCCCCCTACCCACTTAATAGCAGCTCCAAGGTATGTATTGGCACTAACAATATGAGCAATTGAATTGCTTAAAGTAAATTTCCATTTCACTGACCTTATTGGGATTTGAAGCTACAAGCTGGAGCATGTACTTATACCTCTCGTCAATAAAAGTAGGGGGCAATACTGGTAGTGATTTTCTCTTATAGCAAGGCCATGGACACTGGAAATCAGAATCAAACAACAACTATATAAAACACATAAAACACTTCACTCTCACGCTTATGTACAGAGAATCGATTCTCTAGAAACTCAAATCTTTCTAGCTTTCTGGTGAGGGAATCAAGCCAGAACAGGATCTAATACCATATAAGAAATCATGAGAGCAGAGATGCACAGGAATAACACACAATAATTATATATCTATTACTCTATATGTTTTAATCACACGAATAAATCATAATATTTATAGTGTTGTTGAGATCCAACTACTTCTAAATATGAATAGGGAGGTTGAGATATTCTCTCAACATCCACCTACAGAACTGCAACTAATTCTAACATGAGTATGGAAGACTTATCTTCCAATAGTTTTCGTGTAATATTATAGGCATCTAATAAATAGCCCAGCTCACTATCTAGCAACAACATAAATACATAGTATTGGGTGATCTTCAATAAGAATAAAGACCAACTCTAGCTTAGTGTGGCAACAACCCAGCAATATATCTAACAAAGAGTATATATTTTCATCATCAAATAAACAAACATATTGGTAATAGATATTTTCATTGAAATTTTTTTAAATAATGGCTAAATTTATTTAAAGTTTTAGAAAAAAAAACTCAATTAGTTCACATATTTAAAAATCTATTGGCAATAAATATCTATTTGCAATAGATCTCTTTGAATCTCTTAAGCAAAATATTAATGGTGATAGTTAAGAGAGATGGTTAATATATTGTCAATAGATCTCCATTTGCAATAGATATCTTTGGATCTCTTAAGCAGAATATTAATGGTGATAGTTAAGAGATTGTTAAAATATTATTACTCCTATATAGCAAAAAATACTATAGAAAAAAACACATTAAAAATGAATATGTAGAATGTATATTGTTAGCGAAACTAAATATTCCTTCAGATATTAGACTCCTAATATCATGTTTTGTTGGAATTTAATTCCAACTTCCTGCACAGAACAGCAGGACGACAAAGTAAATTGTGATGGGAATCAAAAGAGTAGCACAACGACAGACTTCAAAGTTCATGGGATTGGAAAGGACAGCAACGACGGTGGAAACCTCCAGTCCAGAACTTCACGCAACCATGAAACTTATCAACAACACCCACCATTTTTAATTTTCTGTCAACCACATTGAATGCACATCCAACAAAGCAGCATTTCATGAGGCAGTAAGGATGTGCAGCAAAGGAGGATGGTGATCCCCCGAAATGAATGACGTCACCCACATTTTAGGACCCACAAAAGCAACTTCGGAGGGATAAGGAAACTCACAGGAAGGCTTTTGAAGTAGCCCTCGGAAAACATAAAAGGAATAAGGTTTTAAACCTTATGACAAAGTTCAATGTTTTGATTTAATTTGTATTTGTTGCATATGTTTTACTTTTAACTTTGAGTTAATTGTTTTTACCGCGGTACATTTTTTTTATCTTTGGTTAAATATGTTTTGATTTATATATTATAAATATGGAATATTTATAATATATTATATGTTTAATGTAATATTCCGTAAATTCAATTGTGACTTGCTGTGTTTTTTTTTTTGAGAGACCCCGAAGGCTGAAAAAGATAGAGAGACGGAGAATTTACAGCATTGCATTTACAGCAGTCAAGAAGTGAATTTTTTGTGTAATCCTGAACTGAAGATTCAGAAGAAGATCTATCATTTTGTGACAACGTTTTATGCTTAATGAAATTGTTATTTTATGCATATTTGTCTACCCCTGTTTGAGTTGAATCTCTGTGTTGAAGTTGAGGAATTATTTTATTCCTCTATATGTTAAGTAATTGTTCAAAAATTCAAACATGGTATCAGAGCTAGTCTAGGTGCTCAATGAACGGAGCAGAGATCTCTCTTCATTGTAGAAGCTGTAAGAAGTTTATTGAAGCAGATTTCTCCAGCAGAGAAAGCTTCTCTTTGTTTACATAGTCAAAAGGAGTTTGTTTGTTTGTTTTGTTTTTAACAGTCAAGAATAGCAGTAGTAGGCACCAGCATGACAAATCCCCAACTTCCACAGTTTAACAGAAGAATCATGATTATTGGGAAATCACTATGAGAGTCTTGTTTGCTTCACAGGACATATGGGAGCTAGTTGAGAATGGCTACCCAGAACCAGCAGATGCATCAGCACTGGTTGCTTTGACAACAGCAGAAAGATATTTGTTAAAAGACAATAGGAAGAAGGACTCCAAAGCCCTCTTCTATCTCTTTCAATTAGTGCATGAGAGTATTTTCCCAAGGATTGCAGCAGCAACAAAGTCTAAGGAGGCATAGGATATTCTCAAGATAGCCTATTAAAGAATGGAGAAGGTAAAGACAACAAAGTTGCAAATGCTGAGGAGAGATTTTGAAACTCTGTATGAAAGAGTTAGAAAATATAAACTCATTCTTCACAAAAGTTATTGGGTTTGTTATCTAGATAAGTTCTCATGGAGAGACACTTGAAGACAGGAGAATTATGGAGAAAATATTGAGAATTCTACCCTCAAGATTTAATGCCATAGTAGTGGCAATAGAAGAGACAAATGATCTCTCAATTTTTACAGTAGATGAGCTGAGTGGATCCCTAATGTCTCATGAACACAGCTGAACAGAGGAACATATTCCTCATTGGAAAAAGATTTTAAGACTCAAATGTCTTTTGGCCAAAGCAGAGGTCAAGGCAAAGCAAACAACTGAGGAAGAGGCAGAAGCCAAAACATAGGAATAAACAACTTTGTATGTTCAATTGGAAGGTGTAGCAATCAAAACCAGAATGAAGGCTCAAGCCAACATCAAGCTCATCGACAAAGGTATGATAAATCCCAAGTCCAGTGTCATTATTGCAAGAAATATGGTCACTATGCCAATGAATGTAGGAAAAATAAAAATGACATGAATAATAAGAAGAATGTTAATTTTTCAAAAGAAAATAAGAACCAGTGTAATGTGTTGTTAACATCTAATGTAGAACAAAATAGACAAGAAGATGTATGGTTCTTAGACTTAGGTTGTAGTAACCACATGATTGGAAACATAGCAATGTTTGCCAATATTGATGAAAATGTTAAATCTAAAGTAACAATAGGAACTGATAGTAAGATCTCTGTCAAGGGAAAAGGCAGAGTAAGTATCTTGCCAAGAAATGGAGAGAAAAAGTTTGTGCCAGATGTATATTATGTACCTGGCTTAAAATGTAATCTTTTGAGCATTGGACAGCTCATTGACAAGGGCTACAATGTATTTTTTAAATACGATGTGTGCACCATCATGGACATACCTCCAAGCAAGAAATTCATCTCAGAGGTGCAGATGAAAAGCAATAGGATGTTTCCTCTCAAGCTTAGAGCAAACTTGAAGGAAAGAAGAAATGTAGCAGATGTAACACAAGAGGTCTTTCGAGAGGAAGTGAAAGATGAAAACTAGTTATGACACTGGAGATTTGGACATCTCAATTTCGGAGGCCTGAAATTGTTGCACAGAAATGGAATGGTAAAAGGATTACCATTGATTGAGAAACCAGACAGCCTATGTGAAGTCTGCATCTTGAGCAAACAACACAGAGAAAGCTTTCCAGGAGGGAACAGTATAAGGGCAAAGACACCCTTAGAAATTGTCCACTTAGATTTGTGTGGACCAATGCAAACACCATCTTTAGCTAGCAACAAATATGTTTTGAAATTCATAGATGATTACACCAGAAAGACATGGGTGTATTTCTTGAAACAGAATAGTAAAGTGTTTGAACAGTTCTGCCACTTCAAAGCTTATGTTCAGAAGCAGAGTGGGCACTACGTCAAAGTGCTAAGGACTGACAGAGGTGGAGAATACATATCCGAATAGTTCCTATGTTTCTGTAGAGAGAATGGAATACATAAGAAATTTACCACAAGGTACACACCTCAGCAAAATGGTGTTGCAGAAAGAAAAAATAGGACCATCATGGACATGGTCAGAAGTATGTTGAAGAAAAAACATTTGCCACATGAGTATTGGGCGAAAGCTGTCAATTGTGCAGTGTACATATTGAATAGATGCCCAACCAAAGCTTTTATGAATAGAGTTCTGGAAGAAGCGTGGAGCGGCATAAAGCAGCATGTCACCCACATGAATTTTTTTGGATGTGTGGCTTATGCACATGTCTCGGGTCAAATAAGGAATAAATTTGATAGTAAGGGGGAGAAATGTATCTTTTTTAGATACAGTAATGATTCCAAGGTATATAAACTCTATAATCCATCCACCAAAAAACCTATAATCAGCAAATATGTGTAGTTTATTGAAGAAGAAGCTTGGGATAGAAGCTTAGAGAAACTGGTGAATGTGAAGACATGTGTGTCTCACGAAGAAGAGGAAGGGACAACAGCAAATAATCCCTCCACGGTGGCTCCTCCTCAATCACCGCAAGCACAACAAACCACACCAAAAGCTGCAAATAAAACAACCTTGAGAAATCAAGGAAGTGCTTCTCCAAGCACACCACAGGGAACTGAAACTCCATCGAGTTCAAGTGAAACTCCAAGTACACCAGGAAGACCGAGATTCAGAAATCTGAGTGAGATTTATGAATAAGGAGAGGTAAATTATAATACCGGTCTGAACTCTTTATTTCCTTTGTATTGTCATGTTGTTAACCCAATTCATTTTGAATATGTAGTAAAGGAAGAAAAATGGATTGAAGCAATGAATGGAGAAATTGGTGAAATAGAAAAGAGTAATATATGGGAGTTAGTGGATCTCCCTAAAGGTAAAGAAGTCATTGGATTAAAATGGGTTTATAAAACCAAGATCAATGTTGAAGGAAAGATTGAAAGGTACAAAGCAAGACTTGTTGTCAAAGGCTACAAGGAGCAACAAGGAAGAGATTATGAAGAAACCTTTTCACCAGTTGTAGAGATGGAAACAGAGAATAGTGTTATCCATAGCAGTACAACACAAATGGAAGGTTTATCAAATGGATTTTAAATCTGCATTCCTGAATGGAGTGTTGAAAGAAGAGGCATATGTTGAGCAACCTCCAAACTAAGAGATTGAAGGCCAAGAGCACAAAGTATGCAAACTGAAGAAAGTTTTCTATGGGCTGAAGTAATCATCGAGAGCATGGTACAGTAGAATATATGCTTGCTTAACAAAAAATGGATTTGAGAAATGTGATGGAGAACCCACACTCTACATAAAAGAAAATGATGGTAAGATTCTTATTGTTGTTTTTTCTGTAGATGATTTAATCTTTACTGGCAATGAAGTTTCTCTCCTTGTTGATTTTAAAGCAATCATGAAGAGTGAATTTGAAATGAGTGATTTGGGCTTTTTGAGATATTTTCTTGTAATTGAAGTATAGCAAAATGAAAATGGGATTTTTATTTCCCAAGAAAAATATGTTGAAGAAGTGTGGAAAAGATTCAACATGCAAAACAGCAAGGCAGCTGTAACTCCAACTGTCATGGGGTTAAAATTAAGCAAAGAAGACAATAGCAAGGATTTTGATCCGACATTGTAGAAGAGCATAGTTGGCAGCCTCGTGTATTTCACTGCAACTAGGCTGAATATAATCTACGCTTTAAGTTTAATCTCCATATTTATGGAAAGACCGAAAGAGGCTCATTGGCAAACAACCAAGAGAATTCTCAAGTATGTGAATGGAACAAAGGGGTATGGTATTTTCTACTCCTCACCTGAAAATTTTAAATTGACTGGTTACATTGACAGTAATTGGGCTGGAAGTGTAGATGACAGGAAGAGCACATCTGGATATGTGTTTCATTTGGGATCAGGAGCTGTTTCATGGGCTTCCAAGAAGCAACCAATAGCTTCTTTATCAACAGCAGAGGCAGAATATGTGGCAGCAAGAACAACTGCATGCAAAGCAGTATGGATGAGAAGAATGCTTAGAGATTTATGTTACGAACACGACGATAGAACAACAATTTACTGTGATAACAATTCAGTGATAGCTTTATCAAATAATTATGTCTTCCATAAAATAACAAAGCATATTGATGTAAAATTTCATTTTATACGTGAACTCGTTAATAATGGTGAGATTGTTTTGTAGCACTGTAGGACAAAGGCACAGTTTGCTGACATTTCGAAAAATCCATTAACGCAGAAAAGTTTTAATTATTTAAGGAAATTCTTGGGTATGAAAGAAAACCCCGCAGTTGAAATTAAGGGAGAGTGTTGGAATTTAATTCCAAATGCCTGCACAATACAACAGGATGGCGAAGTAAATTGTGATGAGAATGAAAAGAGAAGCAGGATGGCGGACTTCAAAGTTGATGGGATTGGAAAGGACAACAACGGCGGTGGAAACGTCTAGTCCGGAACTTCACGCAACCACGAAACTTATCAACAACGCCCACCATTTTTAATTCTCCGCCAAGTAAATTGAATGCACATTCAGCAAAGCACCATTCTAGAGGCAGTAAGGATGGGCAGCAAAGGAGGAAGGTGATCCCCCGAAATGAATGATGTCACCCAGCTTTTGGGACCCACCAAATCAGTTCCAGAGGGATAAGGAAACTCATGGGAATGCTTTTGAAAAATCCCCTGGAAAACATAAAAGGAATAAGCTTTTGAACCTTAAGACAAAGTTCAATGTTTTGATTTAATTTGTACTTGCTGCATATGTTTTACTTTTAACTTTGAGTTAATTGTTTTTACCCCGGTACATTTGTTTTATCTTTGGTTAAATATGTTTTGACATATATATTATAAATATGGAATATTTATAATATGTGTGTGTGTGTGTTTGTGTGTGTGTGTGTGTGTGTGATGTAATATGTCATAAATGCAATTGTAACTTGCTGTGTATTGTTTTTGAGAGAGCCTGAAGGATGAAAAAGACAGAGAGACAGAGAAATTATAGCAGTGCATTTGCAGCAGTCAAGAAGTGAAATGAAATTTTTGTGTAATCCTTAACTGAAGATTCAAAAGAAGATCTATCATTTTGTAACAGCGTTTTATGCTTAATTAAATTGTTATTTTATGTATCTCTGTATGTTTGAGTTAAATCTCTGTGTTCAAGTTGAAGAATTATTTTATTCATCTGTATGTTAAGGAATTGTTCAAAAATTCCAACATGTTTGACATGTTTAGGCATACGCTATCACTATCAGAAATGGAAGTCCATCAAAAGTATAAGTTTTCTAGCCAAATTTAGACATAAGTTATAGCTAACAAAAATGGGATATTCAAATTGGTGAGTGAGCCGTGTGAAGCTCAACCATCCTCATTTTCGCTGAGATTTTGGCCATATCTATACACGCAACATCGTCCACGATAGATTTTTCTGAGCATTATGGCCGAATTGGTAATCGAGTAAGTTCAGGATTCAGTCTCCCATGCATTAGAGCTATCTTCATCTGACTTATCTCGGGCTTTTGCCACAATAATACTGCTTGTTAACTCGCTACTCATATCTTCCTCTCATGCCATCTCAGATCTTTTGTCTTGTAGGTAGAGTGTAGAGTGGACACTCATGCATCAACATTGACGGCCAGCTCCTTGCTTCACGAAAACCTAGTTTTCGTATTAGTTGCTCAGAATGAATACAATGATTTCATTATAGAACATGGAAAGGGATGACATTTGTACAATTTCATATTAAATTGTTTTGGTATCACCTGAACTGTATCTTGCCCAAAAAAGCTTTGATCCGCCTGATTTGTCTCACTAAACCCACCGAGCTTGTTCTGACTGTATATCAAAACCTTCAAAGCTCCGGGATAATTTTGTAATTGAATTGCAATGTTGCCGAATGTTTCAATAAGTTAAAATAAAAAATGATTAAAACACTTTAATCGTGGGTGAATGGTCTGGTATGTTTTGTTCGTTTAAAAAGCAAATGTTCTCAATCCGGCCATATGAAAAATGTGTCAAATAGTCCAATATACAAATAATCGAAATAGAAGTATTCATATTGTGGGTAAATGGACAATTTCGTGGTTGTTAAATTGAGAAAATAGACGTGCCAGATCATGCAATATGGGAATAGCTCATAAAGCGTTGCATTCGAAAGAAAATGTGACAAATCGTACAATATGAAAATAATGAAATAACCATTGAAAGCATTTGGTAACGGCGAAATAGAAGCATAAACGCATATTTAACCGATATATAGAACCGTCGAAACGTGGTTTAATGAGAGAATATGGAACAAGGGAAGAGTGAGGGGGTGAAGTGAAAGAAAATGGAACGAGTGAAATACATCAGAAATGGAGATAATCTCCAGAGTCCCCAGTTAAACGTGACAATATGAACTTACCTCGTGCACTGTACATGGAGATTTTTGCGGAAAGGATCGATAGTAAAGGACATTTTTCGTTACTGTAAAAGCCTTCGGATTTGATGGATAATAAACTTAATCGTACGATTCTCCACTACACGTTGAGTTTGACATTGTACTACATGTTTTGTGTAAGTGTGTTTTCAATGATAGGACATTTGAGAGTTATCACGTTTTCAATTTCCTTTTAATGGACGTAATATATTTCAGGTGATTTTTATTTTATTTTATTATATTTTTCGTGTGTTTGAGGTATAGTTTGAAGCTATAGTGATAAGTTTTATTGATTGAAGTAACTAATATGTAAATTTAATGTGGTTAAATCATATATGAATGTATTTAATAAGTTAAAATATAATAAAATAAAATTGAGATATTAAATATAATTAATATACAATATAAATGACTAATTAATCTACATGGCATAACTTAATTTGATCGTTTTAAACCTTCTTTTAAATTATATGTATATTTTTTAAATATGATTAAAGTACATGGAATATGTCAAGCTAATTTAAATGGTTAAATATTTTAAATTTTATATAAACTAATTTTTGGGCAAATTTTCAAATAAATAATTAAGTTAAATTTATATTCCTCTTTCTATATTTCTATAATAATATGTAAGGAAATGACAGACTATTCCAAGGATTCACGACGGGTCATGTCAATTCAAAAGGCATGGTGACTTTTGTTGGAAAAATGATACTAGGTATCTCTTTCATGAAAATACCTACCATCAAAGCCGGTCTGGAATTTCATACCTATCTCACCAAATTACGTGTGGAATTTGGAGCCGCATGTTTAATCTTATCCAAATAGGTTGGGAATATCTAGCGAGCGCTGTCATCCTTCAATGTGGACAGCAAAGCTGTGCTTGAAGTCGAGTCCTTTAATTTTCGAGTCCAATTGGACCTGCAGTTGGATGTTTTTAAATTTGACTGTTCAGCTACAATGCTAAAATTAGTCGCGTGCCCGCGGCTACCAAAATGGCCGCTTTTTAGAAACATGCATGTACTAGCCAATAGAATGAACAGGTTACAGGCTAGTCCATGCACCTGAAATTAGTCAAAACCTAACTAATTTAGGGTTGTCATCTTACTTCAATAGGAGCAGCAAAACAATAGGGAGCATTATATTTGTGTCGCAATCATCCCGTTTAAAATAACAATTTCGTGGGCACAAAACACTGTCAGAAACAGCAGTGCGCGTTATAAGTATTCACATCCCTTCCCATATTTTCTCATCCAACTCTTTGAGTTGTAGTTTTTCCGTTCTCACTGACATACTCTTTCGCGCATCCGTCGGATTTCAAATCGTTTGTGTGTAAAGAGCGATACCCTATCTCATATCATATCGTCCTTCAGCTAATCGTTTGTATGGAAAGAGTGATACCCAATGTCATATCATATCGTTCTTCCGCTAAGAAGCTTTATGATGAAGAGCCCTGCGACGGATATTCTGATTATGGTCTCGTTCCTGCTCATTGCAGAAAGTATCAATGGCAGGTTGCTTGTGAAGAATAACCAATTTGGTTTCCCGGACAATCTGTCGGGCGTAGATCCCATTCTCGCTTCCCTTGTCGACAATGGTTCCGGATCATTACACACTGTCGGCAATCATGTGGAGAAGAATGCGGTGCAGTATGATCAAGAGAGAAGCCCTAGGAGCAGCACGTCTTCAAATAGTGCAACAAATCAACAGAAGTTATCGTTGAGGCTTAGCGTGGGTGGTCCAAAGACCGAGAAAATCAAAGTCAATGGCGTATTCAATTTACTACCGAAGGGCAGAGTAACACCATCAGGACCCAGTCCTATTGTAAATTCCATGGTGACCGAACATGACTTGTCCACATCGAAGGATAGCCCAGGGGTTGGTCACATGCAGATGATCCGGCCGAGATCTCAATTAATAAGAGGTCACTTCCTGAAATCCGACCACAGCCACGGAGATCATCACGTGCAGCGGAAAATGAGCAAGAAGCGCAAACTGGGTTCTAGTCCAAGCCCGGGAGGCGGGAATTGATAGCTTTCAGAATCATACCGAATATTGAAAAAAATGGTCTCTCTTCGTATAATGAATTCATTTATGAAAAAACCTATTCCCGAGAATACAACAATATTTGCCAAAATGAACGTCATGGTTCGGATTCAGGCAGGGGATTCTGAGTTAGCCGGAGTTCTACTTCAGGTCTAGATTTTGATTTTCGTCAAACCTTTTTTAATAGGTAGCATCAACGGGTTGATGCCACACCAATTTAACTTTTCAAAGGCTTCAGCAATCCCCAAATCAAGTGCGCTTTGAAGTACTCTACACCAATTTTTTATTGATACATGTAAATTTTCTCAACTGATTGGCATTTTACAAATGAAATTTTGATTTCAAACAATATATATTTACAGATGGTAATGGTCAATAATATTTCACTCTTTTTCATTGAAGCTTTACAGATATCGAAGACTGTTCCTTCGTGATAATTAATGTGTGTTCATTGTCCGCAACTTCAGATTATGGTCACTTACATGATTCCTATACTTTTTGATGGAAGTTCTTACAATTGCTTGCTGTTTGATTGGATTTTCCAGACAATTGCTTCTCCACTTATGCTGGTCAACAATTTTGTTTTGTTCGCCTTCAATTTTGTAGTGTTAACCTTATGGGTGTTGAAGTGCAAAATTTTTGGAATATTCAACTTGCAGAATTTTGGGAATATCCAACAATTTTGTTTTTGTTGGCCTTCATTTTTGTTGTGTTTACCTTATGGGTTTTGAACTTATATACTTTGGGAATATTCAATTAAAAGTATCTATATCAAACAAACAATATACTTTGCTGCTGTTTATCAGATTCCAGAATAATGTATGAATGCAAAATCTAAATTAAAATGCCCCTTTTGGATACTCATCTTAACTTGGATTTTTCCATTCCATTTATCGGCTTTCCCGCCACAATGAGATTAGGATCTCCTCTTCGCATATCAAGGTTTTGTGAAATTCCGAAGATTAATTGGAGAGAGTTAATTAAGGAATCTCGCTAAATGTTCACATATAACTATAAGCCCGAGTTTTTATCTTTCTTACCCAATACTAAAGTGGTAACCATAGGAAGGTTAATAAGGTTTTTCTATTGGTCTGACGTGTGCACTTGATCAATCAATTTTATCTCTTCTGTCAGTGCTTTGATGATAGATCGTCCTCCCTCCCTTATTGAAATTGCGTTGTGCAAAATGCTCTTAATACCTTCCAATTCTCTGGATAAAGAAGTTTCCAAGTGAATACGGGTATCTGCGTTCCTCAGTGAGGATCCGATGACATCCAAAGCGTTATAAAGTTTCATACAGGGAAACGGAAATATTAAAGCAATGGCTGCAAACCAACGAAGCCGATGATTGAGAGATGGACAAAGTGCTGAGACGAA
This sequence comes from Pinus albicaulis, assembly GCA_034641835.2. Lineage (NCBI taxonomy): Eukaryota > Viridiplantae > Streptophyta > Pinopsida > Pinales > Pinaceae > Pinus > Pinus albicaulis. Next base: position 1,007,986,521 of record CM076584.1, read on the forward strand.
ATCCCCTAATGTCAGCTAACAAATCACTCTCGAAAGAGCTTCGCAATTTAGATTTAATTTAATTGTAACAATAGAAATTTAATTCCTTCTATTAAATATTATTAATAATATTTATGAGATAAAAGATTAAAATTTTGTAGTTATGTCTTTTTGTTGAAATATTATTAATAATATTTATGAGATGAAAGATTAAAATTTTTGTATTTATGTGTTTTTATAAAAAAGGTATGGTTTTTTTAACATGTAATATTAATTAATTATGGTATTGCAACTATTTGTATTTATAAGTTCAAAGTATCCGTGATAAAGTGGATGGGACTATGATTAATAATCTATTACATATTATTCTAAATATATAAATGTTCAATTTATACATTAATTTATTTTATATTTATAATATTAATATTAATAGTTCAAAATAATAATAATTATGGTTTAATCATGCCACATATTGTTCTAAATGTATAGATGCATAATCTATATATTAACTTATTTTATAATTATAATAATAATAATTATGGCAAGATGAGATAGATTATGAAATTAGTGATTTGAAGCTAATTGAGATTTATCAATTATAGATGATTCAAATTTGAAATTATTCTTATTTAGAATAGTCATATAAATTAAATAATTTATAAAATCCAATAAGCAGTTTGTCACTTACATGAAAGTATTTGGATGTGTGCCATATGTACATGTCCAAGATCAATTAAGGAAAAAGTTGGACAACAAGGAGGAGAAGTGTATCTTTGTTGGATACACTGATGAGTCCAAGGCATACAAACTCTATAATCCATTAACCAAGAAAGTTATAATCAGCACAACTGTGAAGTTTATTGAAGAAGAACCTTGGGATGGAAGCTTAGAGAAAACAATGAACGTGAAGACATGTGTGTCTCACGAAGAACAAGAGGAATGCACATCATAAAATAATTCCTCTATGGTGGCTCCTCCTCCACTTACACAAGCACAGTAGAGCACACCACAACCAAGCAACATAACAGCCTTGAGAAATCAAGGAAGTGTTTCTCCAAGCACACCAGAGGGATCAGAAACTCCCTCGAGTTCAAGCGGAACTCCAAGCACACCAATAAGACAAAGATTTAGAAATTTGAGTAAAATTTATGAGTAAGAAGTTGATAACAATAATGGTCTGAATTCTTTATTTGCTATGTTTTGTCATGTTGATGACCCAATTAATTTTGAAGATGGAGTAAAAGAAGAAAAATGGATTGAAGCAATGAATGAAGATATTGGTGCAATAGAAAAGAATGATACATGGGAGTTAGTGGACCTCCCACAAGGTAAATAAGTCATTGGAGTAAAACGGGTTTATAAGAGAAGAGCAATGCTCAAGGAAAAATAGAAAGACATAAAGCAAGACTTGTTGTCAAAGGGTACAAGCCGCAGCAAGGAAGAAGTTATGAAAAGACCTTTAAATTAGTTGCAAGGATGGAAATAGTGCGGACAGTGTTGTCCATTGCAGCACAACAAAAGTGGAAAGTCTACCAAATAGATGTGAAATTAGCATTTCTCAATGGAGTGTTGAAAGAGGAGGTATATGTTGAACAACCTCCAGGATATGAGATTGAAGGGAAAGAGAACAAAGTGTGCAAGTGGAAGAAAGCTGTTTATGGGATGAAGGAAGCACCAAGAGCATGGTACAACAGAATTGATGCTTACCTGACAGAAAATGAGTTTCAAAAATGTGATGGTGAACCCACACTCTACAATAAAGGAAATGATGGTAAGATCCTTATTGTTTCTTTAGATGTAGATGATTTAATATTTACTGGCAATGAAGTTTCTCTCATTTTTTATTTTAAAGAAGCCATGAAGAGTGAATTTGAAATGACTGATTCGAGTTTATTGAGATACTTTTTGGGCACAGAAATAAAGAAAAACAAAAAGAGAATTTTTATTTCCCAAGGAAAATATGTTGAAGAAGCATTAAAGAGGTTTAACATGCAGAACTGTAAAGCAAAAGTAAATCCAAATATCATGGAGTTGAAGTTAAGCAAGGAATATTGTAGCAAGAATGTCGATCTGACATTGTACAAGAGCATAGTTGGCAGTTTAATGTTTTTTACTGCAACTAGGCTTGATATTATGTATGCTGTAATTTCAATTTCGAGATCCATGGAAACACCAAAAGAGACACATTGGCAAGCAACCAAGAGGATTTTAAGGTATGTGAATGGAACGAAGGAGTATGGTGTTCTGTACTCCTCAACTGATAATTTTAAATTGTTTAGTTACACTGACAGTGATTGGGATGGAAGTGTAGATGATAGAAAGAGCACATCTGGCTATGTGCTTCATTTCGGATCGAGAGCCATTTCATGGGCTTCCAAGAAGTAATCAATCGTTGCTTTATCAATAGCAGAAACAAGGTATGTAGCAGCAACAACAACAGCCTGTCAAGCTATTTGGATGAGAAGGATGCTGAGAGATTTATGTAATGAACAAGAAAAAGGAACCAAAATTTATTGTGACAACAACTCAGCAATAACATTGTCAAATAATTTTATTTTCCACAAGAGAACAAAGCATATTGATGCAAAATATCATTTTATAAGAGAATTGGCTAACAATGGTGAGATTTTTTTGCAGCATTGTAGGACAGAGGAATAACCTGTTGATATCCTCAAAAATCCATTATGACAAAAGATTTTTATTTATCTCAAACAATGTCTGGGAATGACTGATGGTGGCAGTTGTGATTAAGGGGGAGTGTTCGAATTTTACTCCCAACCACCGCCATGAATAAGAAGCGACAGCAGCCCACATCTCATCAATTGTTGATTGTACAGAAGGACAACAACAGATCCAAGAACTGGAGGCATTTCACACAAAAAGATCAAAGAACAAAATACCTAGCCATACTCTGCGTTTATTTCTTACCTGCCACATTACTTACCTTTTTGCCTGCAGGTGCAACCCTTAACATTTATGTTTTAACTCTCAAGCCTTTCGCCGATGTTCATTTTCTACCGATGCGATATCAGCGGGGCCCACTTACCTCGACCGCACATTACAAACGCATCAATTCCTTTGTTATTTTGACTCTCCTTACCCTTCTGCCTTACCGCACTTCCCAACGTTTATGTTCCCGCAGCCCGCACATCGTAAAATGTATCACTTACCATTTAAATCCCGCAACAAAACTTATTTCTTCACCAATGCGATATTGGTGGGACCCACCTAAACCTTTACCGCCCGCAGTGCGCACTTCGCAACATTTTAAGTTTACCTTCCACCTCCCGTGATATAAGTTATTTACGATGCGACAAGCGTATTTCGCACATCGCAAGGTCTTCCGTTTACCTGTAAAGTTCCACAATTTATGTTATTTTTTTGCGATCCCATATCGCTCTCGCATATCGTAACCACAATCTTTTAAGTTTTCCAACGAACTGCCCTCAAGCTATGTTATTTTGGGTGCGATGCGATATGTGCCGCGTCACTATTGCACATCGCAGCCCACAATGTTTAATGGATAGCGCCATATGTTAAAGTTTAATATCGCCGAACGCGATGAGGTTTCAAATCCAGAATCGTTAAAATTTGAAGTCTGTCAGTGTGTGTGTGTGAACGTCTTTTCGTGTGTATTTGTGTATAAACAGAAATACGGCCTGCGTGTCGATTTAATGTAGAAATGGGTCTTTTGACACCCCAAGCATGATTAGTTGTTGAACATTCGATTTGCATTGAATTTCTTTCATGCTCATGCTTCAGCCATTTTGTATAAAATATATGTAATTTTCATATGTTAAGAGATTTGAATAGAAAACAGAAGTTTTGTTTCGCTCTTGTGTTTTAATTTCTTCATTATTTTTCATTCTTTGTATTGTGGGGAAAAAAAATTTCCTCTGTCAATAATATTCAGAAATTCCAACAGTGTTGCTAATGATTATAAATGTATTGAAAATAAAATGCCAACTAAAGATCCGTTGTCACTCATAAAATTGTCCATGACAATTTTACATTGGCTACATGCACCCAATTAGAGGCGACACTTCTTTAGAAATGAATATGAGTTCATGCACATGAATACACTCTTGAAACACTGTTTATTGGGCAAAGATTACTTCTTTAGAAATGAACATGAGTTCATGCACATGAATACACTCTTGAAACACTGTTGATTGGGCAAAGATTATTTTCCAGTATTGGAGGTGCACCATGATAATGCAACTCATGACTCGAATCCTTTTACTCCTCAACGGATTAGCCTTTGCTAGGTACAAGTGCAGGGAATTTATTGACAAGATTGTATTTCCTCAAAGAGAGTGCATTAAAGGCCCGATAGCAAGCTGGTTATTGGTTGTCGTTGTTCCCAGGTTATTTAATGTTGTGCTTGGAAAGACGGGACTATAATGTTGTTGAGAGATTTCAGAAAGGTCTCCATTGCACATAATTGTAGACTTCAAAACACCAAGGTAGATTATTTGTCAAAAGAAGGATTCTAAGCATTTGAAGGTGGATGCATATAGTGATGTGGAAGCATCTGCATATGACAGTATGACGGGATAACTCATAGTTCTGGTTAAATTTGAAATTTGTCCTCTCTGTCCCAGAACTTGACATACCGGTTTTTTATTTTGTTATTAGACAAACATCCCTTGTAAAATATTTTGGTTTACACTGTGGTCTCAACAAACAATGTTCGAAGGGCACAATGTACTAAGGACATATGGAAGTCATTCAGAGTCTCATAGAGTGTCGTAATATTTTATGTTAAGATAGTACTTCTGACTCAAAATACTTGTCAGTTAGTAACAGGTATATACCGTTGTGTTAGGAAAACATGATCAAAATAGGAGTGCGAAGTATTGTCAATGAATCTTCCTTTTTAATGAAATTCGGTGTTTTTACTTTCTTGAAAAAACTTGAATTGCAATGTCGCTGAATGTTGCAATAAGTTTTGAAACAAATCCATCAAAAATTTTAATCGTGGGTGAATGTTCAGGTTTGGTTTGTTCGTCTAAAAAGAAAATGTGAGTGATATGGCCATATGAAAAATGTACCAAATGTTGGAATTTCTAAACAATTCCGAACACATAGAGGAAAATAAAATTCCTCTACCTCAACACAGAGATTAAAATAAAATTTTGGAAAGAGATGTGAGACAAAACACTCTATTTGTTTAAAAAAAAAACTCTGTTACAAATGAAATTCTTTTTCCAGAACGAAGTTCTAGATTCACAAAAAAATCTACTGCTGGCTGCTACATATGCGACGCTATTCAAACTCTATGTCTTCTCTATCTTTTCTTCAGCCTTTAGGAAAATTACAATCCACACATTTCGCAATGCACTCATGGCATATATATATAAAACATTACAATATTCATATATATTGTAAATATAAAATATTTACAATATATATTATGAAATTTATATAATCTAAGTTAAAACGAAATGTACCATGGTAAAATAAAAATTAAACCAAAGTTGAAACTTTAAGACATAATGCAGCAAATAAAAAATTAAATCAAAACATTACACAAACATTTCGTGGGGTTTTAAAACTTTTCCAATGCCCATTTCATTTACTCTACGAAAATCTTTTCATTGGTCTGGAGGAAGGTGACGTCACCTCCTCTCGTGAGTTTCCTTCACCCTTCTCAGCTCATTTTGGATGCCCCCACGAAATGTTGCTGCTGCGTGTTTAATGTGGTTTGTGGAAGAGTTAATGTGGTAGATGCTGTAGATAAAAATGCAAGGTTGCGTGAATATTTGAACTAGAGATTTTTTCCATTGTCCTTCAAGATTTCACATCAGAATTATTGCTGCTTGTAGCCTTTGACAACAAATCTTGCTTTGTGTCTTTCAATCTTGCCTTCAGAATTTCTCTTGGTCTTATAAACCAATTTTACTCCAATCACTTATTTTCCTTTAGGGAGATTTAGTAACTCCCATGTATTACTATTTTCTATTGCACCAATCTCTTCGTTCATTGCTTCAATCCATTTTTCTTCTTTTACATCTTATTCAAAATGAATTGGGTCATCAACATGACAATACAAAGGAAATAAAGAGTTCAAACCAGCGTTATCATTTATCTCTCCTTATTCATAAATATCTCTGATATTTTTGAATCTCGGTCTTCTTGGTATACTTGGAGTTTCACTTGAACTCGAGGGAGTTTCAGTTCCCTGTGGTGTGCTTGAAGAAGCACTTCCTTGATTTCTCAAGCTTGTTTTTTTTCCAGCTTGTGGTGTGGTTTTTTGTGCTTGTGGTGGTGGAGGAGGAGCCACAAAGGAAGAATTATTTGTTGTTGTCCCTTCCTCTTCCTCTTCGTGAGACACACATGTTTTCACATTGACTTTTTTCTCTAAGCTTCCATCCCAAGTTTATTCTTCAATAAAATGCACATCTTTGCTTATTATTACTTTTTTGGTGGATGGATTATATAGTTTGTATACCTTGGACTCACCACTGTATCCAACAAAGATACACTTCTCCCCCTTACTGTTAAGCTTATTTCTTAGCTGATCCGGAATGTGTGGATAAGCCACATAACTGAAAACTCTCATGTGGGTGAAAAAATGCTTTATGCCGCTACACGCTTCTTCAGGAATTTTGTTCATGACAGCTTTGGTTGGGCATCTATTCAAAATATGCACTGCACAATTGATAGCTTCAGCTGAATACTCATTTGGAAAATGTTTTACCTGCAACATACTTCTGACCATGTCCATGATGGTCCTATTCTTCCTTTCTACAACATCATTTGTCTGAGGTGTGTACCTTGTGGTAAACTTCTTGTGTATGCCATTCTCCCTACAGAAACGTAGGAAATATCTGGAGATGTATTCTCCACTTTTGTCAGTTCTTAGCACTTTGATGTAGTGCCCACTCTACTTCTTAACATGAGCTTTGAAGTGGCAGAACTGTTCAAACACTTCACTATTATGCTTCAAGAAATACACCCAAGCCTTATTGGTGTAATCATTTATGAATGTCAAACCATATTTTCTGCCAGCTAAAGATGGCGTTTGCATTGGTCCACAAAAATATGAGTGGAAAATTTCTCAGGGTGTCTTTTCCCTTATGCTCTTCCCTGCTAGAAAGCTTTCTCTGTGTTGTTTTCCCAAGATTCAATCTTCACAAAGGCTATCTGATTTCTCAATCAGTGGTAATCCTTTTACCATTCCCTTTCTGTGCAACAAGTTCAAGTCTCCAAAGTTTAGATGTCCAATTCTCAAGTGTCATAACCATTTTTCATATTTTACTTATTCTTGAAAGACCTCTTGTGTTACAGCTGCTACATTTCTTCTTTCCTTCAAGTCTATTCTGAGCTTGAGAGGAAACATCCTATTGCTTTTCATCTTCACCTCTCCAATGACTTTCTTTCTTGGAGGTATATCCATGATTGTGCACACATCATTCTTAAAAAACACATTGTAGCCCTTGTTCACGAGCTGTCCAATGCTCAAAAGGTTACATTTCAAGCCAGGTACATAATATACATCTAGCACAAACTTTCGTTCTCCTTTTCTTGTCAGGATACTTACTCTTCGTTTTCCCATGACAGAGACCTTACTATCAGTCCTTGTTGTTACTTTAGATTTAAGATTTTTATCTATATTGGCAAACATTGATATGTTTCCAGTGATGTGGTTACTACAACCCGAGTCTAAGAACCATAGATCACCTTGTCTATCTTGTGCTACATTACATATTAACAACACATTCTTATGGTTCTTTTCTTCTTTATAAAATTAGCATTCCATCTATTATTCATGTCATTTTTCTTTTTTTTACATTCATTGGCATAATGTCCATATTTCTTGCAATAATGACATTGGACTTGGGATTTATCATACCTTTGTCCATGAGCTTGATGTTGGCTTGAGCCCTCATTCTAGTTTTGATTGCTGCCCTTCCACTCAAACTTGCAGGGTTAATTCTTCTTCTGTTTTGGCTTCTACCTCTTCCTCTATTCTTTGTTCTGCCTTGACCTCTGCCTCAGCCAAAAGACATCCGAGTCTTGAAAGCTTGTTCCAATGAGGAATATGTTCCTCTTTTCAGTCTGTGTTCATGAGACATCAGGGATGCACTAAGCTCATCCACTGTAAATAGTGAGAGATCCTTTGTCTGTCATATTGCCACTACTATGGCATCAAATCTTGAGGGTAGACTTCTCAAGATTTTCTCCACTATTCTTCTTTCATCAAATGTCTCTCCATGAGACCTTATCTGGGTAACCAACCCAATAATATGAGTGAGGAATGAGTCTATAGTTTCAGACTCTTTCATAGAGAGAGTTTCAAAATCTCTCCCCAGCATTTGCAACTTTGCTGTCTTCACCTTCTCCATGCCTTGATAGGCTGTTTTGAGAATATCCCACGCCTCCTTAGACTTTTTTGCTATTGAAATCCTTGGGAAAATAATCTCATGCACTGGTTGAAAAGGATAGAAGAGGGCTTTGGAGTCCTTCCTATTATCTTTTAACAAATCTCTTTTTGCTGCTATCAAAGCAGCCAGCACTGCTGCATCTTCTGGTTCTGGGTAGCCATTCTGAAATAGCTCTCATATGTCTTGTGAAGAAAACAGGGTTCTCATCGTGATTGCCCAATTTTCATGGTTCTTCCCGTTAAACTCTAGAAGTTGGGGTTTCATCAGGCTCGTGCCTGCTATTGCCATCGTCACTATGCAAACACGACAGTTTTCTTGACTGTGTAACCAAACGGAAGCTTTCACTCTGCTGGAGAAATCTGCTTCAACAAACTTCTTACAGCTTCTGCAGTGAAGAGTGGTCTTTGCTTCGTTCACTGAGCACCTAGACTAGCTCTGATGCCATGTTGGAATTTTTGAACAATTCCAAACACACAAAGGAAAATAAAATTCCTCTACCTCAACATAGAGATTAAAATAAAATTGCGGACAGAGATGTGAGACAAAAAACTCTATTTCATTAAAAACAAAAACTCTGTTACAAATGAAATTCTTTCTTTAGAATGAAGTTCTGGATTCACAAAACAAATCTAGTGCTAGCTGCTACACACGCAGGGCTATTTGAAACTCTCTATCTTCTATGTCTTTTTTTTTAGCCTTCGGGCAAATTACAATCCACACACTTCACAATGCACTCACAACATATATATATAAAACATTACTATATTCATATATATTGTAAATATAAAATATTTACAATATATTTACAATGTATATTATGAAATGTATATAATCTAAGTTAAAACGAAATGTACCGAGGTAAAATAAAAATTAAACCAAAGTTGAAATTTTAAGACAATGTGCGCCAAATAAAAAATTAAATCAAAACATTACACACACATTCAGTGGGGTTATAAAAATTTGCCAATGCCCGTTTCATTTACACTACGGAACTCTTTTCATTGGTCCGGAGGAAGGTGATGTCACCTCTTCCTGTGGGTTGCCTTCACCCTTCTCGGCCCATTTTGGATGCCCAGGAATGTTGTCACTGCATGTTTAATGTGGTTGGCGGAAAAGTTAATGTGGTAGATGCTACACATAAGAATGCAAAGTTGCACGAAGATCAGGACTGGAGATTGTTTCCACCGTCCTTCAAGGTTTCGCATCAGAATTAAACTTTGTTCGTTGTATTTCGATCCCATCAAATAAATTTTGTCTTCATGCTACTCTACGTGGCATTTCGAATTAATATTCCAAAACCAAATCGTGCAATATACAAATAATCGATATAGAAACATTCATATGGTTGGTAAATGGACAATTTCGTGGTTGTTAAATTGGGAAATATACGTGTGAGATCGTGCAATAAGGGAATAATCATTCAAATCGTGGGTACTTTGGAAATTTTGTAAACGTTCTTCAAAAGCAAAGGTCGTACAATATGCAAATAATGAAAAAATAATTGAAAGCATTTGGTAAAAGGTCGAAACGCATGTTTAACAGATATATAGAACCGTCGAAACGTGGTTTAATGAGAGAGAATATGGAGCGAGAGAAGAGTGAAGGTTGAAGTGAAAGAGAATGGGACGAGTGAAATGCATTAGAAATGGAGATAATCTCCAGAATCCCCCGTTAAACGTGATAATATGAACGAACTTCGTGGATTTTTGTGGAAAGGATCAATAGTAGAGGACATTTTTTGTTACTTTAAATGTCTTAGGAATTGATGTATACTTCTCGGCAAAAAAGGATTCGATGGATGCTAAACTCCATCGTACGATTCTCCACTACACGTTGAGTTTGACATGGTACTACATGTTTTGTAATGTGTTTTCAATAATAGGACATTTGAGAAGTATCACTTTTTTAATTTCGTTTTAACGGATGTTGTCAATCATGTTTTTTATTTTGTTTTAATGGATGTAATATATTTCAGGTCATGTGTTTGTTTTTTATACTTATAGGTTGAAACTATAGAGATAAGTTTTATTGCTTGAAGTAACTAATATGTAAATTTAATCTGGTTAAATCATATGTCATCATTAATAAATATCAAAATTTCATATAAAAATCGTTTAATCTCATCTTTTTAAAGTGGCGAGAACTCTATTTATATACCAATGTATTTAATAAGTTGAAATAAAATAAATTGAGATATTAAAATATAATTAATATACAATATAACACACTAACTAATCTACATGGCGTGACTTAATTTTATCGTTTTAAACCTTCTTTTAAATTATTATGTATATTTTTTCAATATGATTAAAGTAGATGCAATGTGCCAGACTAATTTAAATGGTTTAATATTTAATTTTATATAAACTAATTTTTGGGCAAATTTTCAAAGAAATAATTAAGATAAATTTATCTTCCTCGATTTATATTTTTATAATACGAAAATAGCAGGTCATGTCAATTCAAATGGCATGGTGACTTTTCCTATCCCATCAAAGCAGGTCTGGAATTTCATACCTATCTCATCAAAATACGTCTGGAGCGCTTGTTTAATCTTATCCAAATAGGTTGGGAATATCTCGCGAGCGCTATCTTCTTTCAATGTGGAGAGCAAAGCCGTGTTTGAAGTGGAGCCCTCTAATTTTATACTCCAATTGGACCTACAGTTGGAAGATTTTAAATCTGATTGTTTGGCTAAAATGCTAAAACTACTGGCGTGCCCGCCGCCCCCAATATGGCCGCTTTTTAGAAACATGCATGTACTAGACAATAGAATGAACAAGCTACTACTTGGCTGGTCTATTCGTCAAACCCTAACTACTTCCAGGTTGTCATCAGACTTCAATAGGAGCAAGAAAACAAGTTACTACTTGGATGGTTTATTCGTCAAACCCTAACTACTTGCAGGTTGTCTTCAAACTTCAATAGGACCAAGCAAAAGAATAGGGAGCATTATATTTTTTTCGCAATCTTCCTGTTTAAAATAACAATTTTGTGGCCACATAAAACTCTGAGAAAGGTAAGACCGATAGTGCTCAGACTACAATGTATGTTATAAGTATTCACATCCCTTCCTATATTTTCTTATGCAACTCTTTCACCACTAGGAGTTGGAGATTTTCCATACTCACTCTTTCATCCATCGGTCAGATTTCTATTCGTTTGTGGGTAATAGGTATAGAGTGATACCCTATCTCATATCATATTTTTTGTGTTGAAATGTTACTTTCAATTTCTCTGTACTCTAGCCGCCTTCTATTTCTGTATGGAGGAACCATGAAACAGAGCCGCTTTCCAAATGCGATGAACAGTCAAATTTCAGTTTTGTTTTTCGGCGCTGGTCTGCTATATTTGAAAGAAACAAAGTTTTCATCCTTTTTATTTGAAAACAAAGCTTCAAAAGAAAAACATAGTTTTTTCGTTTAAATACACAGACAAGTCTATTTTCAAGTTATGAATGGGACAAGTCACAAGTGGTCCCCACAAGCTCTTTTTAATCGCAATCGCAAAGTTTGTTTGAAGCGATTAAAGTGTCTTGTTGATATTGGAGGTTGCAATGCGATCGAAATCATAATCGCATGTTATATTTTGTTACCTCCACTTTTTATTATGTTTGCACCATTGAATTGATGTGATACGATTGGCGTAATCGCAATCACAACTATTTTGATTGCCCTCCACTTTAAAGCCAAGGTCCGTAGGTGGAGTGGTCCCACAGACCACGCAGTAGTTTTATATTGTATCGCAAGTTTGAATCGCAAATGTTTTTAACAGGGCTCGATTGCAATATGAAGTTCTAGACCTGAAATAGTTTATGGACTCAAATTTATATTTGATCGCATAATCGCAATCGCAGTTTTTAAGTTGGGCCGTTTGTATTGTTAAGAACTGGACTCTATCTCTTTTATAAGGTGGATTGAAATAACTCATCGTGCGTCTAAATCCGTCGTATCCAAAACCTTTTGGCGGACGCGATATGATTTTATGTGATGGATTTGATAATCCATCGCACGCACATTTGCTGATGTCGGGAGCCCAAGTTTGTAACGCGAAATGTGTTCAATGTATTTTGGTTTAAAGTCGTTTGAAGTCCAGGGTATTCATATGATATAGTTTTGTTTTGTTTATTATTTGTTTTAATATCGCGCGACGGAGTATTGTTATAACATATATATGTTTTAACATATATATTGTTTTATGCGCTTTGTAATAGGGCCCCATAGATTTTATTTTAGTTTTATTTGTAATGTAATGTTAATATGTGCTGCGCCACATAAAAGGCCCGAAAGCCTTTGTAATATGTTGTTGTTGTTACATAGCGGAGTGTAGTTTGTATTTGCACAACAATGCATAATAGAACGAAGTGTAATGTTTTGAATACACAGCAGTGTATGAACACAGAGACAGAGAGTGAAGTTTTGGAACTGCATTTTGAAGCAGTTTTGTTTTGTAATCCCTCTGTTAGAGGAAGATTTTTGTAACAGTTTGTTTTGTTAATGAATAGAAGTTTTTTCAAGGTTGAAACTCTGTCCTCCTGAAGAAATTTTTTTATAATTTATCTGTGTTTAGAGGAGAGAATTATTCTCTCTATTCTGTTCTGGAATTCTCAGAAATTCCAACATGGTATCAGAGCTAGTCCAAACTCTTTGAAGGTGTTAAAGAAGCCGAAGGAAGGATTTCTTGTTGCAACAGCTTCTCCAGCAGAATGAAGACTCAGTCAAAAGAATCCAAGGTATTTCTTAAGACAGTTTTAGTTGTGTTACTGTTTTCAGAATAGTAAGTTTATTTTAAATACACAATCAAGTGTTTTTGAAGCATAGTTAGAGTACAAGAATGGCTGGAGCCAGCACTAGCATGGGTATTGGTAATACTCAGCACCCACAATTTAATGGAAAAAACTATGACTACTGGGAAATAACCATGAGAGCCATGTTTGCTTCCCAAGACTTGTGGGAACTTGTTGAGGATGGCTTTGGAGAGCCAGTAGATGAAAATGAGTTTGATGATTTAACTCAGGCAGAGAAGGAACTGTTGAAGAGAAATAAGAAGAAGGACTCTAGAGCCCTCTACTTTTTGTATCAAGCAGTGCATGAGAGTTTTTTTCCAAGGATAGCAGCAACCAAGAGATCCAAAGAAGCATGGAAAACTCTCAAGACAACCTATCAAGGCATGGAGAAAGTGAAGACAGCAAAACTACAATTGCTGAGGAGAGATTTTGAGACTCTCTGCATGAAGGAGTTAGATAACATTGACTCATTCTTCACACATGTGATTGGAATGGTCACATAGATAAGGTCTCATGGAGAGACTCTTGAATAAATAAGGATTGTGGAGAAACTATTGAGGAGCCTACCCTCAAGGTTTGATGTGATTATCACCACCACAGAGGAGACAAAGGATCTCACAAAATTTTCAGTTGATGAGCTACATGCATCACTGATGACACATGAGCAGAGATTGGGAAGAAATGAAAACTCATTTCTAGAGCATGCCTTTAAGACCCATATGTCCCTTGGAAGTGGAAGAGGTCAAGGTAGAGGAAACAAGAGAGGAAGAGGCAGAAGCCAAAATAGAGGTGGAATAAACAGTCTAGCAAATGCTCAAGGAAGGGGCAGCAATCCAAATCAGAACCAAGGTCAAGGAAGCAGCCATCAAAGTGGACAACATCATGCTCAAGGACAAAGGTATGACAAATCCAATTTCCAATGTCACTATTGTAAAAAATATGGGCATTATGCAAATGAATGTAGGAAGAAGTAGCATGATATGAGTAATAGAGCTAGTGCAAATTTCACTAGAGAAAATATCAGCCAAGATAAATTATTTTTAGCTTGTAATATGGCTGAGGAAAAGAGTGAAGATTTATGGTTTCTAGACTTCGGTTGCAGTAACCATATGACAGGAAACATAGCCATGTTTTCTATGTTATATGAGAGTGTGAAGTCACAAGTCACACTAGGGACTGATAGTAAAGTTTCTGTTATGGGAAAAGGAGAATTAAATGTCTTAACAAGGAAAGGAGAAAAGAAATCCATAGCAGATGTTTATTATGTTCCTGGAATGAAATGTAACCTCTTAAGTATTGGACAGCTTGTTCAAAAGGGGTACAATGTCTTTTTTGAAGATGATGTATGCACCATCATGGATAAACCACCTAGCAAATAATCTATTGTTGAAGTGAATATTACAAGGAATAGGATGTTCCCTCTCAGAATGAGAGCAGATTTGAATAATGGAGAAGAAATAGCAGCAATGACACAAGAGGCTTTCCAAAGCGAACCAAAAGATGAGAATTGGTTGTGGCACTTGAGATTTAGACATCTCAACTTTGGAGGTCTTAACTTGTTGAATAGAAAAGGAATGGTAAGAGGATTACCATTGATTGAGAAGCCCAACAGCCTTTGTGAAGGTTGTATCTTGGGGAAACAACACAGAGAAATGTTTCCATCCGAAAAATGCATAAGGGAAAAAGAACCCTTAGATATTTTCCACTCAGATTTATGTGGACCGATGCAAACTCTATCACTTGCAAGCAACCACTATATGCTAACATTTATTGATGATTTTACTAGAAAAACTTGGGTTTAATTTTTGAAAAACAAAAGTGAAGTGTTTGAAAGATTCTGCAATTTAAAAGCACTTGTAGAGAACCAAAGTGGGCTACATATCAAAGTCCTAAGGACTTATAGAGGAGGTGAGTATATCTCCAAATAATTTCTACGTTTTTGTAGAGAAAATGGAATTCATAAGCAGTTTACAACAAGGTACACTCCGCAGCAAAATGGAGTTGCCGAAAGAAAGAATAGAACAATCATGGATATGGTAAGGAGTATGTTAAAGGCAAAGCATTTGTCGAATGATTATTGGGTTGAAGCTGTACATTGTGCAACATACATTTTGAATAGGTGCCCTACAAAAGCAGTTATGAACAAAGTATCAAAAGAGGCATGGAGTGGGACAAAGCAAGGTTTCACCCACATGAAATTTTTTGGATGTGTGGCTTATGCACACATTCCAGATCAGCTAAGGAAGAAGTTGGACAGCAAGGGGGAGAAATGTATTTTCATTGGATACAGTGAGGAATCCAAAGCTTACAGGTTGTAAAACCCATCCACAAAGAAGTTTATTGTGAGTAGAGATGTTCAATTTATTGAAGAGGAAGCTTGGGATGGAAGCATAGAGAAAACAGTGAATGTTAAACACTGTTTATTTCATGATGAAAATGATGATGATTTGGCTGAAATACATCCCCCAACAGTAGCACCAACACAAGGGTAGCAAAGCACACCCTTGAGGAGAAATGAAAGTGCTTCTCCAAGCACACCACAAGGAGGAGATTCGAGTGCTACTTCAAGCACTCATACACCAAATGAAAGAGGAAAGAAGTTCAGAAATTTAAATGACATTTATGAGCAAGAGGCAGCAAATGAAGGTATGAACTCTTTGTTTGCTTTATATTTTCATGTTGATGACCCTATTCATTTTGAAGAGGCTATTACAGATAGGAAATGGATAGAAGCTATGGATGAGGAGATTAATGCCATAGAAAGAAACAAAACATGGGATTTGGTTGAACTCCCAAAAGGTAAAGAAGCCATTCGAGTTAAATGGGTCTACAAGACCAAGAGTAATGTTGAAGGAAAAATAGAGAGACACAAGGCCAGACTTGTTGCCAAATGGTATAAGTAGCAGCATGGGAGAGACTATCAGGAAAATTTCGCACTGGTTGCTAGAATGGAAACCATGAGAGCAGTGGTGTCCATAGCAACACAAAACAAGTGGAAAGTTTACCAAATGGACGTGAAGTCAGCATTACTAGATGGAGTGTTAATGGAAGAGGTTTACATAGAACAACCTCTAGGCTATGAAAAGAAAGGCCAAGAGCACAAAGTGTGCAAATTGAAGAAAGCTCTTTATGGGCTAAATCAAGTGCCAAGAGCGTGGTATAATAGGATAGATTCCTATCTACTGGAAAATGGATTTGAAAAGTGTGAGGGAGAACCCACTCTCTACATCAAAGAAAAAGATGGTAAAATTATAATTGTTGTTTTATATGTTGATGATGTTATTTTCAAAGGTAATGGTGATTACCTTATTGAAAATTTTAAAACAGTCATGAAAGAATAATTTGAAATGACTGACATGGGTTTGTTGAGATACTTCTTAGGAATAGAAGTAGAGAAAAATGAAAATGGGATTTTTATCTCACAAGAAAAATATGTTAATGAAGTGTTGGAAAGATTTAATATGCAGGAGAGAAAAGCAACAATCACTCCCACAGTGATGGGATTAAAACTCATCAAAGAGGACAACAGCAAGGATTTTGATCCTAGTTTGTACAAGAGCATAGTTGGCAGCCTCATGTATTTGACTGTAACTAGGCTGGATATAATGCATGTTGTTAGTTTGATTTCCAGATTCATGGAGAGGCCAAAAGAAGCGCATTGGCAGGTAGCAAAGAGGATTCTGAGGTATGTTAAAGGAACCAAAAGGTATGGAATTTTATATACTGCTTCAGAATGTTCATATTTAGTTCGATACATTGACAGTGATTAGGCTGGAAGTGTAGATGAACGGAAAAACACATCTGGTTATGTTTTTCACATGGGTTCAGGAGCCATTTCATGGGCTTCTAAAAAACAGCCTATTGTAGCGTTGTCTACAGCAGAGGTAGAATATGTGGCAGCTACAGCAGCATCGTGTCAAGCAATTTGGATGAAGAGGATGTTGAAAAGTTTTTTCCAAGAGCAAGCAAAAGGAACTGTGATTTTTTGTGACAATAGCTTAGTTATTGCATTATCCAAGAATTATGTGTTTCACAAGAGAACGAAACACATTAACACAAAGTTTTAATACATCATGGAATTGGTAAACAATGGTGAAATTATTTTAGAACACTGCAGAACTCAGGAGCGGTTTGTAGACATTCTGACCAAGCCATTGGGGTAGAATAGTTTTGAGTTTTTGAGGAAATGTCTGGGTATGACTGATAACCCAGCAGTTGAAATTAAGAGGGAGTGTTGAAATGTTACTTTCAACTGATCTGTACTCTGGCCGCCTTCTATTTCTGTCTGGAGGAACCATGAAACAGAGCCGCTTTCCAAATGCGATGAACAGTCAAATTTCAGTTTTTTGTTTCGGTGCTGGTCCGCCGTATTTGAAAGAAATAGAACTTTCTTCCTTTGTATTTGAAAATAGAGCTTTAAAAGAAAAATAGATTTTTTTCGTTTAAATACACGGACAAGTCTATTTTCAAGTTATGAATGGGAAAAGTCACAAGTGGTCCCCACAAGCTCTTTTTAATTGCAATCACAACGTTTGTTTGAAATGATTAAAGTGTCTTGTTGATGTTGCAGGTTGCGATGTGATCACAATCGCAATCGCATGTTATATTTTGTTACCTCCACTTTTTATTATGTTTTCACCATTGAATTGATGCGATGCGATTGGCGTAATCACAATCACAACTATTTTGATCGCCCTCCGCTTTAAATCCAAGGTTCGCGGGTGGAGTGGTCCCGCAGACCACGCAGCAGTTTTACATTTTATCGCAAGTTTGAATCGCAAGCATTTTTAATAGGGTCCGATTGCAATATGAAGTTCCAAACCTGAAATAGTTTATGGACTCAAATTTATATTTGATCGCATAATCGCAATCACAGTTTTTAAGTTGGGCCATTTGTATTGTTAAAAACCGGACCCGATCTCTTTTATAAGGTGGATTGAAATAGTTCATCGCGTGTCCAAATCGGTCGTATCCAGAACCTTTTGGCGAATTTGATATGATTTTATGTGATGGATTTGATAATCCATCGCACGCACATTTGCTGACGTCGGGAGCCTAGGTTTGTAACGTGAAATGTGTTCAATGTATTTTGGTTTAAAGTTGTTTGAAGTCTAAGGTATTCATATGATATAGTTTTGTTTTCTTTATTATTTGTTTTAGTATCGCGCGATGGAGTATTGTTATAACATATATATGTTTTAACATGTATATTGTTTTATGCGCTTTGTAATAGGGCCCCACATATTTTATTTTAGTTTTATTTGTAATGTAATGTTAATATGTGCTGCACCACATAAAAGGCCCGAGAACCTTTGTAATATGTTGTTGTTGTTACATAGCAGAGTGTAGTTTGTATTTGCACAGCAGTGCATAATAGAACATAGTGCAATGTTTTAAATACACAACAGTGTATGAACATAGAGACAGAGAGTGAAGTTTTGGAACTGCATTTTGAGGCAGTCTTGTTTTGTAATCCCTCTGTTAGAGGAATATTTTTGTAACAGTTTGTTTTGTTAATGAATAGAAGTTTTTTCAAGGTTGAAACTCTGTCCTCCTAAAGAAAAAAATTTATAATTTCTCTGTGTTTAGAGGAGAGCATTATTCTCTCTATTCTATTATGGAATTCTCAGAAATTCCTATAGTTCGTCAGATAACAAGCGTCATGATGAAGAGCCCTGTGACGGATATTCTGATAATGGTCTAGTTCCTGCTCATTACAGAAAGTATCAATGGTATGTTGCTTCTGAAGAATAACCAATTCAATTCCCCAGACAATCTGTCGGGTGTAGGTCCCATTCTCGCTTCACTTGTTGACGATGGCTCTCGATTACATTCTTCCGGCAATCATGTGGAGAAAAATGCATTACAGTATGATCATCAAGAGAGAAGCCCTAGGAGAAGTAAGTCTTCATATAGTGCCACAAAGCACCATAATTTATCATTGAGGCTTAGCATGGGTGGTCAAAAGACCGAGAAAATAAAAGCCAATGACGTATTCAATTTACTACCGAAGGGTAGTGTAACACCATCCGAACCCAGTCTTATTGTAAATTCCATGGTGACCGAACATGAGTTCTACACATCGAAGGATAGCCCCGGGGTTGGTCACATGCAGATGATCCGACCTAAATCTCAAATAATAAGAGCTCACATCCTGAAATCCAAGCACAGCTAGGTAGATCATCACGTGCAGCGGAAAATGAGCAATAAGTGGAAGTTGGGTTCTACTCCAAGCCCGGGAGGCGGGAATATATAGCTTTCAATGTCATACAGAATAGTGAAAAAAAATGGTCTCTCTTTGTATAATGAATTCATTTATGACAAAGCCTATTCCCAAGTATACAACAATATTTTCCAATGTGAATGTCCTGGGTTCAGATCCAGGGAGGGGATTCTGAGTTACCCGCAGTTCTGCTTGAGGTATAGATTTTGATCAGCATCCAATCTCTTTCAAGAGGTAGCATCAACGGGATGATGCCACACCAATTCAACTTTTCAAAGGCTTCAACAATCCCCAAATCAATTGCTTCTTGCCACACTCTACACCAATTTGTTTTTATTGATACATGTAAATTTTCTCAACTGATTGGAATTTTAGAAATGCAATTTCGATTTCAAACTATATATATTTACGGATGGAAATGGTCAATAATATTTCACTCTTCTTCTTGTGTGTATCCATTTTCTTCCAAAACAAACAAACTTGCCTATCAATCTCATCAAAAATTTCTGTCATGTAAGATTTACAGATATCGAAGACTCTTCCTTCGTAGCAACTCTTCCTTTGTAATAATTAATGTGTGTTCAATATCCGCAACTTCAGATTATGCTCACTTACATGATCCCTATACTTTTTTATGGAATTTCTTACAATTTCTTGCAGTTTGATGGGATTTTCTAGACAATTGCTTCTCCACTGATGCTGGCCAACAATTTTGTTTTGTTTGCCTTCAATTTTGTAGTGTTTACCTTATGGGTGTTGAACTTATTACTGTTGCAAACTTTTTGGAATATTCAACTTGAAGACTTTTGGGAATATTCAACCATTTTGTTTTTGTTGGCCTTCAAGTTTTTTGTGCTTACCTTATGGGTGTTGAATTGATCTTAATTGCAAAATTTTGAGAATATTCAACTAAAAGTAACTAAATCAAACAAACAATTTATTTGGGTGTTGTTTATCAAATTACAGAATAATGTCTGAATGTAAAATCTAAATTAAAATGCCCCTTTTGGATACTCATATTAACTTGGATTTTTCCATTCCATGTATTGGTTTTCTCGCCACAAGGTGATTAGGATCTCCTGTTCGTATATCATGGTTTTGTAAAATTCCAAAAATTAATTGGAGAGATTTAATTAAGGAATCTCACTAAATGTTCACATATAACTATAAACCCAAGTTTTCCATCTTTCTTTCCAAATCCTAAAGTGTAACCATAGTAAGGTTAATAAGACTTTCCTACTGGTGTGAAATGTTCACTTGATCAATGGCTTTTATCTCTTCCATCAAAGCTTTGTTGATATATCGTCCCCGCTCCCGTATTGAAATTGGGATGTGAAAAATGCTCTTAATACCTTTCAATTGTTTGCATAAAGAGGTTTCCAACTGAATACGGGTATCTTCATTCCTCAATAAGGATCCGATGACATCCAAAGCATTGATTTATAGTATGAAGTTTCATACAGGGAAACGGAAATAGAAAATCCATGGTGTTGAAAATATTAAAGTCACCTGCAAACCCCGTGCAGGTAGAAACAGAGTACAACAGGGGTAGCAGAGAAGGTTGAGTGCACACCTTCGTGTATTCAATAGAGTTTAATGGAAACTGTAAGGAGGAATTTATGTTTATGGGCCGCAGCTGACTTTGAAGAAGAATTGAAGGGTTCGTGGCTCAAACTGTTGAGATTTTGCTGGCTAAAATCTCATGGATAATGCCAACAATAGGATTTGTTCCAAATCTGATGGTATCAAATCCTGAAGAGGAGATATTATATCCTATTTTTGTTGTGATAGGATGGAATTGATTTTATTATTCAGTTTCTTCTCTACATATATAAATTGTAAGCCCATAGAGGCAAAATATATATGAGGGTGAGGAAGAGGAAGAGAAAATGTGAGAAATCTGTTGTTGTAATCTCCTATTGAATAATACAAAAGCCGATACCTCTGTTTGGTGGATGTAGCCTAGATTGGTTGGGTGAACCACGTAAAATTATATCTCCATATTTTAATGTTGTGTTTGCAATTTTACTTTAGTTTCCGCTGTGTATATTCCTATAATTGGTATCGAAGCAACAAGATCGATTCGCTACCTATTGGTGAAATAATCGTTTGTTGCATGAAGGCTGAGGCAACTTGCGTGAAGGACCAAACGAACTTCACGTGAAGGCTGAGACAACTTGCGTGAAGGCTGATGTTGACAGCATTTGTTCTTAATTCCCAAGCAGTGATCGAGAGTGGCAAGCTAGCCAAGGGTTGCAAAATCGACTGTATTTCTCCAAAGCTCTGAATTACCACAGTAGAATCGAATTGGAATTATGAAACAATTACAACGTGGGAAAAAGAATATGTAAAGTTTGATGGTGAATGGTCAGTCTACACTAGCTCACTCCTTGTATAAGAGGATGATGGTATTCAGGTGGATACTGATAATAAAAAAGTCTAGAATTAGTAGTGGTTTTCTCTCAGTGACAAAGATCTTGCTATTGTCAAAGGGCCAAGATTTCCAAATTCACACGGTAAGAATTCTAAACAAGAATTTCCCTTCCAATTGAGAAGATTGTAAGAAACTACAGTTTAGTTGATTACAGAGTTTGGTTTTGCGGTTCAAGTGGGAGGAGCGCTGTGAGGTGGTGCTAGAAGTTTTAAATCAAAATTCAGCATTCTTATTTTCATGCAGAATTAAACTGTGGTATATGTATGATGATGAGTGCCGTTTGATTTACCTATGCGGTTTGATTTACCTGTATTAGCATTCCGCTGTATTGTTGTTTGTGCAATAACTCCATAGCCATTGTACATATTCTTTGGGATTTTTTATTAAATTAAAATATCTGTTTACTAAGATTTTAAATTGGAAATTATTGACACAAGCTACTCAATATGGCAAAAAATCAAAGTGCTCGGTTTGATATCGAGAAGTTTAATGGGAAAAATATCTTTGAAATTTGGAAATTCAAGATGCACGATTTACTCGTACAACAAGATGTCGCGAAGGAACTTTTGGGAAAATCCAAACAACCTCTCGCCATGGCAGATGACGAATGGAGTGACATCGATGACAGAGCACTAAGCAGCATACGATTTTGTTTGGCAGATGATGTTTTATTTAACATCGTGTCAGAGAAAATAGCCGTTGGTCTATGGACAAAGCTAGAAAAACTGTACATGACTAAATCCTTAACCAATAGGATTCTTTTGAAAATACAGTTGTACAGCTTGCGCATGAAGGAAGGTATAACAATAACTGATCATTTGAATACTTTTAATACTCTTGGTGCATTTAGATAGCATATAAGTAAAATTTGATTCAGAAGATAAATCTGTAACTTTATTATGTTCTCTGCCTGAGTCATGAGATCATTTTGTTACTTCTATAAGTCTTAGTTCATCAGAAACCCTTGAATTTGATAATGTTTTTGGAGCTATACTCTCTGAAGAAACTAGAAAAAGGTCAAATTTATAAATCTCTACATCAGAAGTAATGATGGTTAGAGGTCGATCTAAAGAAAAATGCTTCAATAAAAAAAACAACTCTCGATCAAAATAGAAAGGGAAGAAGAGTAAGCTAAAATGCTGGTTTTGTAGCAAATTGGGACATTTGAAGAAGGACTATTGGAAGAGACAGCAAACATCCAAAGGAGACTCTTCAACAGAAAATAAAGAAGCAAACACGACAGATACAAGTTCAGGTTCAACATCCGATTCAGGTATAAGTGATGAAGTTTTATTAGTTAATTTTTCAAATCATGATCAACATTGGCTATTACATTCTGGTGCGTCTAATCACATGTGCATCCATAAAGAATGGTTTAAATATTATAAGTCAATTAATGATGGAGTATTTTACATGGGCAATGATTTCTCATGTAATGTTGTGGGAATTGGAAGCATCCATATTAAAATGTTTGATGGGACAATAAAAATCTTAACTGATGTAAGACATGTGCCTGAACTCAGAAAAAATCTTATTTCTCTAGGAGTGTTAGACACAAATGGATATAAAACTTTTACTCAAGGTGGAGTAATAGAAACTTACAAAGGAATCTTATTAGTAATGAAAGAAAATAAGATTGGAAATCTTTTTTAGTTAGAAGGAAGAACAAAGTCAGATCATGTTTCAACTGTATTTGAAAAAGACAGTGATTCTATTTGACTATGGCATCAACGGTTGGGCCATATGGGCGAAAGAGGATTAAAAATATTATCTGATCGTATGTTACTTCCTAGTTTAAAATATTCTAAGTTAGATTTCTGCAAACATTGTATTTATGGGAAACAAAGCAAGCAGAAATTTAAAACTGGAAAGCATACTAGCAAAGGAATCCTTAATTATATCCATTTTGATGTTGGGGGTCCATCTCCTACAACCTCATATGGAAGATCATCATATTTTGTATCTTTTACAGATGATTTCTGTAGAAAATTATGGGTCTACATGTTAAAAAGAAAGTCTGATGTATTCACAGTTTTCAAGCAGTTTAGAGCATTAGTTGAAAATATCACTGGAAGAACCATTAAATCTTTAAGAACTGACAATGGTGGTGAGTTTACTTCAAAGGAATTTTATAATTTTTGCAAGGAAGTTGGGATCTAAAGACATAGAACTACTGCTTATACTCCTAAGTGAAATGGAGTTGCTAAACGCATGAACATGACTCTCTTAGAAAGAGCAAGAAGTATGCTAAGTAACGCCAATTTGCAGAAGGAATTATGGACAGAAGGTGTATCTACGTCTTTCTATTTGATAAATCGAACACCATGAACTGAAATAGGATGCAAAATTCCTCAAGAGGTATGGAAGAGTCATCCTTGTGATTATTCTAAACTGAAAGTTTTTGGTTGTGATGCATATGCTCTAATTCCGAAACATCAGTGTTCTAAATTAGATCCAAAATCAAAAAGATATATCTTTGTTGGATATGGTGATGGGATTAAGGGATACAAGTTGTGGGATCCTACAACTCACAAGATCATCATTAACAAAGATGTTAAATTTTGAATCTTCACATGATAATCCAGATGTAGATAATAAATTGAAACAGGAAAATGTACCTAAGTTTCAATATATTCAGTTTGAAACCAGTTCAAATTCTGAAGATAGTAAAGATGAAAAAGTTTCGGATGAATATCATGAAGAAGTTCCTACAGATAATAATCAAAAAATTGTGGAAGAACCAGAAACATCTTTAAGAAGGTCCATGAGAATCAGACATCCTCCTAAAAGGTATTATGATTATGTTACTTCAGTTGCTTTAACCACTAATGATGATGAACCTTTATGCTATCAGGAAGCTGTAGAAGGTTAAAATAGTGATAAGTGGAAAGAAGGTATGAAGGATGAGATGAAGGCATTAGACTAGAATGCCACATGGGACATGGTAGAACTTCCTAAAGACAGAAAAACTATAGGATGTAAATGGGTTTACAAATTGAAAAGGGGTGTTGATGATAAAGAAGATAGGTACAAAGTGAGGCTGGTTGTAAAAGGTTTTTCTCAGAAATCAGGAATTGACTTTCATGAGATATTTCCACCAGTTGTTAAAATTGTTTCAATTCGGATTGTCTTAGCATTAGTTGCTTTACTTGATTTATAATTACAACAACTAGATGTTAATATTGCATTCTTACATGGAGATTTAGATGAAGATATTTATATGGAACAACCTGAAGGGTTTGTTCAAAATTTCAACAAGAAATTTATCTGCAGGATCAAGAAATCATTGTATGGTCTCAAGTAGTCGCCGAGACAATGGTATAAGAAATTTGATTCTTTCATGATGAGTCAAAGTTATATAAGAAGTGAATATGATCATTGTGTTTACCTTAAGAAATTAAGTAATGGAATATTCATTATCTTAGTATTATATGCTGACGCTATACTTTTAGCAAGCAAAAGCATAACTGAGATCAACAGGTTAAAGGGTAAGATGGCTAGGACATTTGATATGAAAGATCTAGGAGTAGCAAGACAGATTTTGGGCATGGATATTTTTAGAGACAGGAGTAATGGTAAGCTGTGATTATCACAAAAAAAGTATATTGAGAAAATACTCTTAAGGTTTGGTATGAACAATGTGAAGCTAGTTTCAGTCCCTTTAGCTTCCCATTTTAAGCTTTCTTCAAGTTTATGTCCTAATACAAATGAAGAAAAGGAATATATGTCTCGAATACCTTATGCTAATGCAGTAGGAACTTTGATGTATGTGATGGTTTGTACACGACCAGATATTTCACATGCAGCTGGGGTTGTCAGTAGGTATATGGAAAATATAGGGAAACAACACTGGGCAGCAGTGAAATGGGTGCTTCAGTATTTGAGAGGCACAAGTGATTATTGTATCACTTATGACAGAAGTAGTGAATTTGTTTGTGGATATGTTGATTCCGATTTTGTAGGTGATTTGGGTAAGAGAAGATCAAATTCAGGATATTTCTTTACTCTTGCAGGTGGAGCTATTAGCTAGATGTCAAAGCTACAAAACATTGTTGCTTTATCCACTACAGAAGCAAAATACATAGCTGCTTCACATGCTTGCAAAGAAGCAGTTTGGTTGAAAGGTTTGTTTGGTGAGTTTGGTAGGTTGCAAGACAACATAAAGTTATTTTGTGATAGTCAAAGTGCAATTCATTTGGCTAAAAATCTAGCCTATCATAGTAAATCAAAGCATATACCTATAAAGTACCATTTTCTAAGACATGTTATAACTGAACGGGGAGTATCTCTTGAAAAATTGCATAAAAAGGAAAAAAATGCAGACATGTTCACAAAATTAGTTTTATTAGAGAAGCTACGATGGTGTTTGGCTTCTCTTCGCTTGCAGAAAAAATGAAAATAATAACAGGAACAAGGTATCAGGCTAATTGTTGTCAAGGTGGAGATTGTTGAGATTTTGCTGGCTAAAATCTCATGGATAATGCCAACAATAGGATTTGTTCCAAATCTGATGGCATCAAATCCTAAAGAGGATATATTATATCCTATTTTGTTGTGATAGGATGGAGTTGAATTTATTATTCAGTTTCTTCTCTACATCTATAAATTATAAGCCCATAGAGGCAAAATATATATGAGGGTGAGGAAGAGGAAGAGCAGATGTGAGAAATTTGTTGTTCTAATCTCCTGTTGAATAATAAGAAAGCCAATACCTCTGTTTGGTGGATGTAGCCCAGATTGGTTGGGTGAACCACGTTAAATTCTGTCTCCATAGTTTAATGTTGTGTCTCCAATTATAGTTTAGTTTCTATTTTGTATATTCCTACACAAACCACGCAACAACAGAGCTTTAAAAGAAAAGTCTTTTCAAGCGTAAAAGCCCTCACCAACCAACAAACGAAGTTTTTGATTAAACCCGCCAAGTCTTTAAGCTTATGAATGGGCCAAGTCTTTTTGTGGTCCCCACCAATTTTAATCCATTGCTGAACTTGTGATGCGATGTGGTCCCCACCACCATCGCACATCGTAATAGCCGAATGCATGTGTCAGTGTCTTGTTGATGTGAAGTCCCAATGCGATGCGATGTTACGATATCGCACATCGCTTATTGCAACGAACAGAGTTCTATGCCACAATGAATGTTCATCACCGACGTTGCGATGCGATGTCGGCCCTACCACCATCGCATATCGCACATCATGCTTAACCATTCCACCTACCGTATATGTTTTCCGCAGAGGTTTATGGCCAATACGATGTGGCGATGTGATGTGGTCCCCACATCGCAGCATCGCAACATCGCGCAATCGCTCATCTCCAATAGCCAAGTCCATTCCACCGAAGCGCCGATGCGATGTGGTCCCACTATGAAGGCCACCTGGACCAATCGCGTTGATTCGCGTTCGATTTTTCCATGACGTCACATTCACCTTTTGGTACACGAATTTATTATAGAATCTAGTTTATATTTTTGTTTGAGTTCCGCGGGCCCCAGCACCAGCCAATAGAAATGTGTTCAAATTCGTTCTAAGCTTGCTGACATAGGGGCGTTTCGTAACGTGAAAATAATGCATTGCAGTTCAATTTTTGTTTGAAGTCTGCTTGTGTGTTAAGGTTCGCACATTTCGACACCGCAATTATTGTCGATCTAATATCAACGGTTTACGGGATCACGAGCAGCGCATAAGTTAGTAGGAGGGAATTCCTCTGCAGTTAACCAATCCATTGCACGTTGACCAGAGATCAACGACTGTCGATCATTGCAGTAGCACAACATAGATTTGATGTACCCGCAGAGGAGTGCCTCCGCAGGGACCCACAGAGGGGTTTCACATATGTTTTATTTTATAGTTTGTTCTATGTTTTGTTTTAAAATGTCGCGCCATATAAAAAGTGAAAATCCTGCAGGCTCATTGTAATAGAGAGTATTGTTGTGTAGTGAAAAAGCCCGTAGGCAGAGAAAACACAGTAAAGACCAGAGAGCACTATTTGTGTGATTTTTGAGAGACAGAGAGAAGATTTGTGAGCACTGCGTTTTTAGTGGTATTTGACACATTTTGTAAATCCCTCCAGAGAGGAAGAAATTTTATTTTGTAATTTTTTGTTGTTAATGAAATAGAAGAATTTTTATTCCATCTCTATCCAGCATTTCTCTGTGTTAAAGGAGGATAATTTTTATTCCCCCTGTGTGCTCGGAATATTCAGAAATTCCAACACATGGCTGCAAACCAACGAAGCTGATGATCGAGAGATGGACGAAGTGCTGAGATGAAATCGCCTAATGTGAGCTAACATATCACTCTCGAAATTTAATTCCATCTATGAAATATTATTAATAATATTTATAAGATAAAATAATAAAATTTATGTATTTATATGTTTTTATAAAAAGAAATTTAATTCCATCTATGAAATATTATTAATAGTATTTATAAGATAAAAGATTAAAATTTGTGTATGTATGTATTTTTATAAAAAGAAGTATGGTTATGATATTGCAATCAGGTCTATTTACAAGTTTAAGATCTTCATGATAAAGTGGATGTGAATCACCATGATTATTAATTTTATGACATATTATTTTAAATATATACATGTTTAATTTATACATTAACTCATTTTATAATTATAATAATAATAATTAAAAATAATAATAATTTAAACTAATAATAATTATGGCTTAATCATGTCACACACACACACACACACACACACACACACACACATATATATATATATAAACTCATTTTATAATTATAATAATAATAATTATGAATAATAATAATTATGGCAATGTGAGATGGATTATGAAATAAGTGATTTGAAGCTAATTGAAATTTATTAGATAGATATAATTGAAATTTGAAATTATTCTTACTTCGAATAGCCATACAAATTAAATGGTTTGTAAAATTCAATAAGTATTGTTTACCAACAATTTAATTTATAGAATTCTTCACATTATAACATTAAAAGCTTCACAACCTAATTTATACCACTTTCCATTTCAAAGTGTCTCCTCCACCTGCTTTAGGCTGTTGCATCTAGGATAAGATATCACTCACCATTCATGGTTAGGTGGCTTCTTTACAAATTCAAGAATGTTTTATGTTTAATGTATATCAAATCCCTCACCTGGCCCCTAGGTAGCGGCATGTGGGTTAGGAATTTCATGGTAAGGTAGCTTGTTTTATGATATTTTTTATCAAGTCCCTTAGTGGCTATTGATTCACGAAATTATAATTCATTGTGCACAATCAAATTTGCTAATCGTGCAGGTTGTGCAATATCAAGTAGACTATTTCCCTTGAACGTTGAACCCTGGTTCACAAAGATCAATTCCATTTCTCGATGTTTGAGTAATGAATGATTATTACTTGTGATATGATAAATGTAGTTGGTTGGATATGAATCATAGGGATGAACCATTATGTCATTCGTTAAAATGGAATACATACCTTCTATTGTAGTTATGTCTATAGGTGTGGTCTCTATAGGTGTGGTTTATATCAGAATCATAGGTGTGGTCTATATCAGAATCAAGTTTTAGGAGATTAATTTCTTTCCCTAACAAATAAATTAAAAATTTTAAAACCTAACTATCTCATCAGTTTGAAAACCATTTCCAAGTGTTTGCGATGTGTTACGATTTTATCAGCCTTATGATGTTCCAATCTGTTGTTGGTTGTTTCCATTTATTCAAAAGCATCTTGATTGTTTCTCCAATTTTGTTTGATTGCAAGAAGGTTTACCATTAAGCGGGTGCACTTATGGATGGTGGATCATGGATTACCAGTTGGTGGGTGGATTAACAAGCAATGGTGGATCACTAGATAGCATGTAGATTGCTAGAATAGTTGGAATTACTTGATTGAGGGTAAGGCAAGGTATTTTCCATGTCTATATCAAAGGTTGGATCATAATTTGAAGAAAGAATGATTGAAAGCACACATTTATTTCACACAAATTTATGTGCATTAATACACACATTACATTCATCCATTACTCTATAAAATAGAGTTTGTGAGATCTAACCAATTCCTAGAGAGGTTGAGAGAATTTATCAATCATCACCAAAAACTCATAAACTAACATTACAAATATAGGATGTAAGAATTAACTCTAATTGCCCCTCTTAATGCTTATAATAAATAAACATATTGAAACCAACACAAACAAAAAACAATAAAATACACGATCATCTTTAAATGGTTGAAAACTTGCAGATCGACATAGGCTCCATCAACGTCCCAAGCCATCACATAACATCATTAGAATACCACACCCACAT
Organism: Pinus albicaulis; assembly: GCA_034641835.2. Classification (NCBI taxonomy): domain Eukaryota; kingdom Viridiplantae; phylum Streptophyta; class Pinopsida; order Pinales; family Pinaceae; genus Pinus; species Pinus albicaulis. Next base: position 1,008,016,623 of record CM076584.1, read on the forward strand.
CTTCAACAACCATCCATGTTCAGTCTTTTCACTGAAATATAGTTGTTCTAAAATAATTTTAGAGGTTCAAATTTTTCATTGAATTCATCATCAGAATTCAATCAATATTCATCTGTAGCTATATTTTCTAAGTGCATAGAGTTGGAGAAGGTCTCAGAATGACATTGTGCTTCTATGCACCTCTGCAAACTTGATCATTCCATCAAATTTGTGCTCCTTAGAAGAAATATTACGCATGTCCTCAGAGAACCACATGGTCTACTCCTTTCACCAATGTGATGCAATATTCTCACATGTTTCAATAGCATGCAAGTTCAACACATGTCTCTTTCATGTTCTCTACACCCAATAATTATGTCCTTTGCTTTAGCACCCTAAGCTCTCATACCAAGAAATAATTATTGAAAGCACCCATATATTTCACACAAAGGTATGTGCGTTAACACACACACATTACATTCATCCATTACTCTATAATATAGAGTTTGTGAGATCTAACTTATTCTTAATTTCGAAAGAGAGGTTGATAGAATTTCTCAACCATCACCAACAACTCATAAAATAATATTATCGATATAAGATGTAAACATTAATCCAAATGTTGGGAGATCTTCTTTGCAAATTGAAAATCTAGTTGATATATCTAAATCATGTATGTCAAGATGCTTTTACTCTCTAGTGTGTTGCGAGGTAAAGTCTTTTATTTACATAAATCGTTTCCATCCATTTTTAAATGACTATTCAATAAGTGATCAAGAACATATCCATTTAATGTATTTTTTGTTCAAATAACATATCCTATAACTTGCAGAGATGAATTTCGATAATAATGCCAGAAATGGATTGCAAGTAGAACTCTACTCTTGCATCAGAGGTCAAGTTTGTGAAATAATGAAATGCATAATCCCCTTTGAGATGAAAAAAAAAATTATTTAGGAGCTTCTAGCAGCTGCAAAAAAATTAAAACAATTTTCTCTCTGCTCACTTTTGAGGTGTTATCGAAATCTAACTACCCAAATGGTCAAACCTTTGTCGTGTAAGAACAATTTCTGTTAGAGTTGAACTAGAATTTTTTTTTTTTTTTTAATTGCTGATTCTCTTAATCATGGTATGGGTGATGATCTATAAGTAGGGAAAATGTGTTGGTAATTTTTATATCAAAAGATTTTTTTTATAAGATAAGGATAATGCGAACATTATAGAAGATAGGGATAATGTATCGAAAATTAAAATGAATAAGATAACAGTAATGGAGAATTAAAACGAAATGAAATATAATCAGAAGTAATTTAAACTATTTAAAATTTCAATATTAGTTATATGTAGTGATGTTATACATTTATCTTTATATTTTTGTACGAAGTTAAATCTAAAGCAGATTTGTGCAGTGCTCATCATATTTGTGTATGAAGAGTGAACTATAAACCAGTGTCAGATCACTAAAATTTGATATAGTCTTAAACATTTTATCTTAAAACATTTTTATATTCTTTGATATTTATACTCTCCAACCAGTTTATTGCCATGGATTTCAGTATCGATTGATGGTCATCGGGATTATAATTATAATCATTATCTGTACTCTGGATTAGGGTTAGTGCTAAAATATTATTGCTTATCAATGCCCTAGTTTGGTTTATTGTTAAGGATTCAATCAAGAGATTATGAAATTTTGGAATGGCTTCCAAAGTAATACTACGTGTTATTCCTTCTTCCTTGATAGAATTACTTTTTATTTTTTACCTGTTATTTCTTCTTCCTTATAAAATTATTTCCTAATTTTTTTATAGAATTGTGTGATGGTTTGATTTTAGGAAAATAAAATATTTTGGAAGAAAATTATTAATGTGGCTGTTTTTTTAAATTGAATTGGAAGTAAACTACTAATGTGTTTGTGTAAATGATTGGTATATGTTATAGATATATATCAACCATATGTATTGGTCCTTGTTCAGATAGAATTTTAGTGTTTTTGGCCAAGTAGAACTTTAGCAATAGATTTTCTTTTTAATCATTATTAGTTTAGCATTAACCATGACTATTACTGATGAATTTTGGTCATCGTGAAAACTTACCCATTTTCATAAAGATCATGCTTGGCATCTTGCTATCAAATTAAAACTAACACTATATATAAGTAAATTATAATCATATTAATTAAAATTAAATTAAAATAATAATACAACCAAACTAAAGATTAAAATTAAAAAATCAATAATTCAAATTAAATTATAAAATAAAAAATAATAATATAAAAATATATTAACTAAAATTTTTATGAAATTAAACTAATAAATTAATTATCAAAATAAAACTTAAAAATAATTAAAATAAAACTAAAATAATAACTAAACCTCATTGAAAACTAAATTAAAACAAAAAAAAAAAAACTATTTGTTTCTATCTTCATAGCCTGTCAGTGCATGATAAAAAAAAACTCCTCTCCTCTCTACATGCAGTAACACTTTTGTTTAATTTCAGTTTTTCATATGAATCGATTTCGTTAGCTTACTCACACACTGATGTTACACATAAATAAATCTGGGAATAAACAAATAACTTCACAATGAACAGATGTGAATTAACAATTCTGGCTGAAAGCAATATTGGTTGGAGATGATTATTATTCTCACTTGTTTTCTTTCTCCTATTCTCTTGATGGAAATCGAACCCCTACATATGATTTTTTTCCTATTTAAATACCTGTAGGTGTAAATTTGTTTTGGTTTTCGATTGAACTGTCAACTGCATGATTCTAACTACATTGCCAGTTTCTTTTTAAAAAATTCTAATTAACTACAAAAAAAAACATTTTATTTTCCTAATCCTACTGTCCTTGTCCAACTGACGAATAATAAAAGTAATTAAAACATAGATTTAATAACATGTCCACAAACACGTGCTAATCAGTGAGACAGTTAACCATCTTCCGTCTCCTCTGAGCTAGATGCTCCTGCATCAGGCTCCCAGGGTGACAAAAAGTCATGGCTCCGTTCCATGAGATCCTCGACCGAATAACCTTCTTTTTGTATCTGCGTCGCGTCAAGCCATGAACTGTCCTCAATCGGACGGTTCTTCCACTTGACCAAATATCGTAGATATTCCTTCCTGCGTGTGCGCTTGGCTACCTTTGTGTCAAGAACACTCTCGATCTCAAGGGGCTGTGCCATAGGCATCTGTCTCATCCAAGAACCTTCATCAAATTTGGTGTCCTGTTCTGGCCTTACTGTCGCGTCCTCCTCAGAACCAGCAGTATAAGGGAACAGATCTGCCACATTAAAGATGGGTGAAATACGTATTCCTGGTGGCAACTATAACTTGTAAGCATTGGCAGAAAACTTGCGAATGATTTTGCAAGGGCCAATATTTTTAAATTTCAGCTTGTTATATTCCCTTTTAGGAAACCGTTCCTTGCGCAAGTGTGCAAGGACTTCATCTCCAACATTAAATTGAACTTCCCGCCTTTTTGAATCAGCCCGCTGTTTGTACTTCTGACTGCTATCCTGTAATTTCAGTTTCACCTGCTCATGCAAGTCACTCATTGCTTGGGCAAAATCTTCTCCATCAGCGCTCCGTTTTTCGAGTTTTCCTAAATCTCGTAGTTCATGCACTCCGCGAGGATGCATGCCATACAAGACCTAGAAGGGACTGTAATCTGTGCTGCGATTCGGTGAATCGTTGTACGCAAATTCTTCCTGAGCAAGTACGCGGTCCCACATCCGATAATTTTCACCTATTAAACTCTGTAGCAGATTTCCTAGGCTCCTGTTCACCACCTCTGTTTGCCCATCAATCTGTGGGTGATAAGCGGAGCTGAATTGTAACTGAGTGCCGAAATTATTCCACAGGGTCCGCCAAAAATGTCTGGTGAACCTCACATCCCTGTTGGAAATGATGGACCTTGGTAGACCATGCAGTCTAACAATCTCTGTGAAAAAAAAGTGTGCTACGTGAGTAGCATCACTGGTTTTCTCGCAGGGTATAAAATGTGCCATTTTCAAAAACCGATCCACTACCACCATCACTGAATCAAAACCCCATTGTGTCCTAGGCAGACCCAAGACAAAGTCCAAGCTGACTGAGTCCCATGGTGTTCTCAGAATAGGCAGTGGCATATAAAGTCCTGCATTTTGACTGCAACCCTTCGCCAATTGACATGTTTTACACCTGCTCACGTACCTCTGCACGTCCCGTCGTAACCTACGATAATGTCTTGTCTATGATAATGTCTTGTCTATAACGAAATGTACGGCTAGACCTCCACTGTGCTTTTCCCGAATAATATTCTCCCTCATCGAACAGTCGGGAATGCATAACTGTCCTCCCCTGAACAATAATCTTTCCTGCAAATTGTAGTCCAACCATGGACTATTATTCCTCAACAGAGGGTTTTGGCAGGCCTCATAGGCCTCCTTAAAGTCTGCATCTGTCTGATATAGATCCCTCAAATGCTCAAAACCCAAAACTTGCATTGTACTTTCCTGCAAGAGTAAAGCCCTTCTACTCAACGCATCTGCCACCTTATTGGCCTGCCCACTAATATGTTTCAGTACAAACGTAAAACTCTGTAGATACTTAACCCATTCTGCGTATTTATGGTTCAATTTATGCTGTTGCATAATGTACTATAATGCAGAATTATCCGAAAATAAAATGAACTCATTACCTAGTAAATAGTGTCTCCAATGCTTCAATGCTTGGACAATCGCGTAGAATTCCTTGTCATAGGTTGAGTACTTCTGTCTACTCTCGTTCAGCTTCTCACTGAAATAGGCAATCGGCCTGTCTTCCTGACTAAGTACTGCCCCAATGGCTGTACCGCTAGCGTCACAATGAACTTGAAAAAGTTTGTTGAATTTAGGTAGCCTCAATATCGGTCTTTCTGTGATCTTCCTCTTCAAATTATGAAAAATTTTCTCCGCTGCCTCTGTCCAGCAAAAAGGCTGATTTTCCTTCTTGATCGTATCCAACATGGGTGCGCAGATTTCACTAAAATTCCTGATAAATTTCTTGTAAAAACTGGCTAGTCCATGAAAACTTCGGACTTGAAATAAACTCTTCGGGGATGGCCAGCTAATTATAACTGCAACCTTTTCTGGATCCATCCTCAACTCGTTTTCTGCAATTACAAAACCTAGATATACTAACTCCCACTGGAAAAAGGTACACTTCTTCAAATTTATTAGCAGCTTATTCTGCTGCAGTTTCCTCAATACACTTCGAACATGCCTGACGTGTTCCTCTCGTGTCTTGCTAGAAATCAATATGTCATCCAAATAAACGATTACAAACTTCCCAATGAACTCTTTCAGCACTTCGTTCATTAGGCGCACAAACATACTGGGGGCGTTACTCAAACCAAATGGCATCACTAGCCATTCATACAGCCCTTCGTTCGTCTTGAAGGCTGTTTGCCACTCATCCCCTTCTCGAATTCTAATCTGATGGTATCCACTCTTCAAGTCAATATTTGAAAAATAGGTTGCCCCACTTAAATAGTCCATCATGTCGTCCATTCTCAGCAATGGAAACCTGTACCTGATGGTAATTTTATTAATATCCCTTGAGTCTGTGCACATTCGCCATTCGCCACCTTTCTTTGGAACCAAAACTGTCGGAACTGCACAGGGGCTCATGCTTTCTCTAATTAGCCCTTTATCCAGTAATTCTTGCACCTGCTTCCTAATCTCCTCGTTGTCCTTAGGAATCATGCGATAGGCTGCTTTATTCGGCAGACTAGCTCCTGATATAAAGTCAATACAGTGACTGATACTCCTCTTGGGAGGCAGTTCATTCGGAAGATCGTCCACTATGATATCACCAAAATCCTGCAACATATCCTGAATCTCCTCTGGTAAATCTGTAATCTTTGTGTGCAGTACCACTATCTTTGGCCTCCTCACAATAGCAAAGTTCACATTACTGTCATGGATTTGTTTCAAAAATTCTTTTCCACCCATCAGTAACACTTTTACTCCACTAGATTTTGTTGTATTTTCCTCTTTGACGGGTACAAGCGTGTGCTTAATCCCATCTTTGACAAACTTGTAACAATTTGTCTTTCCATCATGAACTAGTTTTCTGTCATAATGCCAAGGTCTTCCTAACAGTATATGACATACATCCATTGGCATAATGTCACAGATAATTTTGTGCCTGTATCTGCCTATTTGGAATTCTACTTCACACTATTCATCAACTAAAAATTGATGTCCCTTTTGCAGCCACGACACTTTGTAAGGAGTGGGGTGCTTTAGCCTCTTCAGCCCCAATTTTTCCACCATTTCTGTGGCCACCAAATTATCGGTACTCCCACTTTCAATTATCAGTTTGCAGCATTTTCCCTGTGACTTGCAAACTGTCCGAAACAAGGCTTTTCTTTGATCCGGTTCCACATCCTCTTTCGCTGGTTTTATCAGCACCTTGTTCAGCACCAGGGCCTCCCTTGTCTCAGGTGCATTTTCCACTTCCTGTGGAGGTGCTTCCGCTTCCTCCGTTTGGGCAACATACATTCCTCTTCCCCCTACTGGTTCCCCTTCAGGACATTCATACGACTTGTGCCCCCACTTGTGGCACCTATAGCACTGGACAACTCCTCTGCCTCGACCATTACCTCTCCCTCGCTGGTATGGTCGTCCCCCTCTCGTGCTATTGTCATTTTCTGCTGCTCCCAAAGATTTGGAACTGTTGCCTTCTTCATTGGAACTTGTACCTATGCCTTTGCAAGAAGCCTTCCCTTTTCCTCTGCCAGATCTACCTCCCCTTCTGGCATTCTGCTTCCTAATTATTTTCTATTTCGCTTTCAAGGCACACTGATATGCCTCATCTAGAGTTCTAGGTGAGAGAATATTGATTTCGTCCAGTATCTCCCCTCTCAATCCATTTACAAACCTTGTTGTTTTTTCAGGGGTGTCCTCTATATATCCTGCCCTCAAATTCACCTTGTAGAATTCTTTCGTATACTCCTTGACGGTTAACCCCCTTTTCCTTAAATTTTGTACCTGTCTGTACAACATAATCTGATAATATTTGGGCAGAAACTTTTCTTTCAGCTTGGCCTCCATCCTGGCCCACTTCTTTATAGGTTGCTTATTTAGCCTTTTCCTTTCCTCCTGAACGTTGTCCCACCACAAGGACACATGTCCTTTCAACTTGGTGGTAGAAAATTTTACCCTCTTGTCTTCACTAATTTCTTCATAATCAAAATACTTATTTAACTTGCTAAGCCAATCCAACAACACATCAGCAGATAAATTCCCATCATAAGTGGAGAGTTCGTGTTTGGGCTTATTGTTCGATAATAAGACTGACCTCAATAATCTGAGTTCAGGTGCCTCTTCCTCCAAACCATTTGTCGGTTCTACAACCTCCTCGTCACTGTCATCCCCTCGTGCAGGGTCTCTCCTCCTTCCAGCCTCCACTGCTGCTAATCGCTCATTCGAGATTCGAATTTCCTCTCTCAATCCCTCTTCTGCTACTCTACGGATTACTCTCCCTCTTCCTCGTCCTCATCTACCAACCTCCATTTTCTCTGTTCAGCAAACCCGCTCTGATACCAAAAATGACGAAGGCCCAGCCCTCGTGTACAGGTGGCACAACACTGTATTCGAACTTTAATATGGTAATTGTGATTCTGTTTGTCAATATGCGAGCTCAGCTGTATAGATTTAACAATGGTTAATTGAGAATTCAATAACGAAGCTTCAATTACATTTATGTTTACGGTACATGTGATTTGTCGATTTTTGTGACAATCTACTTCGCATTTATCACTCCATTTCTCGAGTTCTGGTGTATTAATTGCGCTCCGTTCCCTACACCCCACTATCGATTTTGAAACTATGTGCCGGTTGTATTTTTATTTTCTGCCACTGAGTTGGGAGGAGGGTTTCTTCACGCTGCTGTGCGTTCTCTGTGAGGTAATGGATACTCGGTGTAATCGAGAAAAACTTGCTCCGTCTCTGTCGTAAGACCTCTGGTTATCACAGGACTCCTTTTAGTTTCTGCAATGGCATTCACTAACTATTCGTATGTGAGCTCTTTCCACAATGATTTCTCTGGTTTCCAACTTTATTTGTTTCAACTGCGTGTTTTTCTCTCTTCCGTCTTCAACTGTTAATGTCGGCTTGCTGTCAATTTTAAATTTCTAGGTTCGGCTGACCACAGTTCCTATGGCCGCCTACAACTCAAAGAGAATACAGGTACTCTCTCTTTCCGGTTTTATGCTTCACCGCTTCTATTCATGACTCTAATCGGTTCGCTTCTTTGTGAGCAGGACCTGTGGGTTCGAGATTTGGCTACTTATCTTTGTTCCATCTCAAAACCTTCTGGTGAGTATTTGCTATGTTTAATGTACAATTTTACCCTGTTAACTTGATAACACACCACCAGGTAACAAATACTAACGCGTTCTAAATCCTGAATGTTTTCGGATGTTGTGCAGGCTTATTCTTCCGTCAAAACCCTAGATGCTCATTTCTCAGCAACTAAACCCTACGGGTAGGGTCGACTTCATTATGCATTCCCGTAGCTTAGGGTCTGTAAATTTTGTTTGTTATACATGGCGTTTCGTCGCCAGACTCTGTTCTGTTGTCAACTTCCGTTGGATAGCAAATCCCTCAACGTAGTTTATTAATGGGGTAAATGTACTGAAAGCTCTGTGGCTTCACTGTAGCTATGTTGCTTTTGGCTTAAAACCCTCGTTCAACTCTGTATCGTTACTCTGTTCCTCGTGGACAAATTCAGACACTTCAAAAACTTTGCTTTTAAAATGATTAATACAGGAATGTTTTGTTTATAATGGAATTTGAAAATGTTTTTCAGTACACGGAAACTCACCTGGTCTTTTTCTGCTATTTCTTGCTCGTTTAGTTATGTTGTAATAAATGGAATGGAATTCCGCTCCTTTTGGCTGTGCGTATTTGTTTCTGTCTTCGTAGCCTGTCAGTGCATGATAAAAAAAAACTCCTCTCCTCTCTACACGCAGTAACACTTTTGTTTAATTTCATTTTTTCATATGAATCGATTTCGTTAGCTTACTCACACACAGATGTTACACATAAATAAATTTGGGAATACACAAATAACTTCACAATGAACAAATGTGAATTAACAATTCTGGCTTAAAGAAATATTGGTTGCAGATGATTATTATTCTCACTTGTTTTCTTTCTCCTATTCTCTTTATGGAAATCGAACCCCTACATATGATTTTTTTCCCATTTAAATACCTGTAGGTGTAAATCTGTTTTGGTTTTCGGTTGAGCTGTCAACCGCATGATTCTAACTACATTGCCAGTTTATTTTTAAGAACTTCTAATTAACTACAAAAAAAAAAAAAAATATTTTCCTAATCCTACTGTCCTTGTCCAACTGACGAATAATAAAAGTAATTAAAACACAGATTTAATAACCTGTCCACAAACACATGCTAATCGGTGAGACAGTTAACCATCTTCTGTCTCCTCCGAGATAGATGCTCCTGCATCACGAAGGCCACAGACCCACCGCGTAGCAGGCGACCACGAGTATAAATTCGTGAGAAATTGGAGCCCGAAAGTATAGCCTAGAGGAGCTAGCTGCAATTTAAACAATTTTTTTTTGAAAAACCTGACAAAGACCATCGTAGTGATTTCGTCAATATTGTGTAAAAGTATGATGGAGAGTCAAACTAATGTCATGATTTCTTCAACACCCGCACGACTAACAAGCCAACTTTCATTCATTCAAAATTATTTAATGGGTGTGATAATCTGTTGCGTCAAGGCTTTCACTAAGCACGACGCACAAACAGGACGAAGCCCAGGTACAAATCCGGAGTCATTCTATTCATTGCAAATTAATGGTTTTATGTAAAAACCTAAAATGATAGTATAACAGTCTATTAAATAAAATGCACTAAATATGACTTATTAGGTCTATTTAAAATACTTATTAAAAGAATGGCCTTCTTTAAAAAGGTTTCGTTCCTCATAAAATCTCTTTTTATAATATACAGGGGGATATTCATTTTTTAAAAGGCCTTTTAAAAAAAAGGGAAGTGGCATATTTGAGTGAAGGTCAAAATTGAAAGTAATTGTTTAAAAGGAGCCAATTTTAAACAATAAGAGGAAGCGAGGAAGCGATAGAAAAGTAAAAAGTATTCGAAAATTAGTGTTTAATATTAATCTGAAGCAAAGATTGCGTAGAAATGGGAAAAACTAAGAGGTTGATAAAGTCAAAGTGATAGTAGGAGACGTGATTTTTTTTTTTTAATTTGGAAACTAAAAAAAATTGGTGTAGGGCGAGTAATTTAATTGAAGACGAAGAGTTTGGTGAATCTTACTGTGCTTAGCCACAAGTGTATTATGAGTGAAGAATTTGTAGAAGAAGTAGAGAAGAAGCACATAGATGCTCGTAAAACCCAATGTGCATAGCCACAAGTGGACGAAGATTTGGTGAATCTAGCAACAAAGCTTGTTGATGACAATTTGGTGAATCCAACAATAACACTTTATGATGAATATTTGGTGAATCCAGCAATAGAGCTTGCTGGTGACAGTGAATTTGCCATTGGATCAGTCAATTCTACGGTGAATCTAGAAATTAATATTGTTGATGTAAACTTTGATGAAGATTTGTTGACTAATAATGAAAGGTTGCAGATGATGTAACAAAAGCATGATATTGACATGATGCTATTTGGTGAGATAATCCCACTTGAGTCTAAAAACCAAGTGGAACACAACCTGTCTGTAGCAACACAAGTTAGTAAATATGTGGAAGAGACAAAGTCAGAGATAAAGAAAAAGATGGAAGCATAGGTAAATAAGGAAGCCCGAAAGGAGAAATATCTGATTGCAAAGCACATTAGGGGATGTTTGAGGTCTAAAATAGGCCTCTTAAGGAAATTATAAAATAATAGTGGAAATAATAAAATAATATTTTAATACATCATCAAATTTGAGAGGGAAAAAAGAAAAAACTATTTTTTCAACTCGTATTTTTAACATATATCCCAAAGTTTATACTCAAATTTTGAGTAGGAGTACTCGTTAGATGCAATGTTTAATTCCTCATCCAATGAGTACTCATATTGCATACTTTTGATGGACCTTTCTCCATGAAAAATTAGAAATACATGAAAAACGTGATTGCGATCACGTGTTTTCATGCATTTCTCATTTTTTGTTTAGCAGGGTCCATCAAAGGTATTCAACATGGGTACTCCTTGGATGAGTAGTTAAATTTTGCATCCAATGAGTACTCCTACTCAAAATTTGAGTCAAAATTTTGGGAGATAAGTTGAAAATATGAGTTGAAAAAATAGTTTTATTATTTTATTATTTTTTAATCTTTTTAACCTTTTACTTATAAAATGATGAATTATCTCCCATGGTTGGAATCATTATCTTGAATCCTATTAGTTCCTTTAAATTTTATTTTGGTTTTACATTTTTCTTAGGAGGCCCATTTTAGACCTTAAAATTCCCGTAATGGAAGGAACAAAACCAATGTGGTTCTACAGATGTTTTTAACTTACCATTTATCTCCAATGCGCATGTAAATAGGATGATTATGAAGAATAGTTAGATTTCCTTGAATCATGGATTGCAACACCATATCTAGATGAGATCTATATATAATATGTATAAATGAATGTTGAATATAGCATGCATAATGAACATATCAATGAAATTTTCAGGTATTAGAGTTTTGAAGAGATAAAATTTTATTATCATCTTATGCTATTGTAGATTGATGATGAAAAGAACACTACATAATATAATTTGTGGTAGAAACTCACATACAAGTTGTTTTTTGAATAAGTCCAGGACATACTTAAACAACATTGAATAATGAAATACTTGCACCAGCAAATGATGAAATTGAGGTTTGAAGGATACAACAAAAAGAAACAGATGAAACAATTTAGAGGCTATAGAATTTAGAAGAAAAGAAAAAGGAAAAGAAATCTAGATGATCTGAAATTTTTTAAATTGTAATCCTAACTCAGACGTAGATCAACATGCATCTTAATTAAATTTTTGTGTGGTTCTAATTAAGTAGAAGTGTTGGAGAATCTAATTCCAATCACCTGTTAGGTGTCAAAACCGTCAATCCAAGTATCTCAATTCAGCTTTAATTAATTCAGTTTATTTTGAATTACACTATGGTCATTTATCACTTATATCTTTAATGTAATTTTATTTAACTGAATAATAATATTGAGAAAAATAATCATTTTCTCTACTGTTTATATACTTTGTCAAATATTTAAATGTTCATGTATGGAATTTCCTTATCGACATCCAACATGTACATGAAAAAAAAAAAAATCATAATTTTCAAAACCTACCAAAGAATTAACGAGTAGTTGGGTAGGCATTTTTTTTTTTTTAAGCATGAATGCCTATTTAACGTTCTATGACATCATTCAACGGAAAATGGTCATAGTTATTTTGTGATGTGATTTAAATATAATTAGATGTTCTAATGGTATGAGTTTAGTTTTTCAATAAAAGGGTCATACTTATTGTGTGATGTTATTTAATCTTAATTGGAAGTTTTAATCGTACGAGTTTTTTTCAATAGAAACAATGTAAAAATGAGATTTTGGCATGTGAGCTAGTCCAAACAATTCGATTACCTATGGTTTTCACGTTGCTATAATGATTACTATGATTTATGTGAGATGTGTGGTCCCAAGAGTATGAGTTGGTTCTGTAAACAAATGGAATGTGAAAATGGGAACTTGCGTGTGTTCTCTAGGATTTTTATACAGTTAGTGTGGATATCTAAACTGATGCAGGTATCAAATTAACATTTTCAGATAGGTATTTCTCATACATTATCAAATTAATGTTTTTATTAATCTTTTGAAGCATTAAAATCAATATGAATTTTATAGTCGAAGTTTTAATTATTTGATTTTTTAAGAAGTAAAAACTTAAAAGTGCTTATAAATTTTTTATTTTTATTTTTGAAGTTTCAGAAGATCCCATAGTTTATCATAACAAAGTTGGAGCAACATGACTTTAAAAATAACTAACTTATCCACTTGTTAAGTTACTACAATAAGTTTCTACAATATCATAAAATATGGAATTTCTAATTGTCTTGATTTTGGTATTCCTTTTGTTGAATTAAATAGTTTGTTGCATTGGTATTTTTCATTTGCAAATTTATGTATCAATGTAATCACGAGTTTGCTCCAAAGTGGTTTTTAATATAATTCCAACAACTTGTTACGGTAATCTAACATAAACGATCTAGGAATCCAAGCACTTTTGAAGTCATAGAATAAATATTTGTATTATTTACATTGAGTTATCAACAACAAATTTGTATAATTTCGGGAGAAAATATTATATTCTTCTTTCTAAAAACTTGTTGCTATCATAATTGAGTTGCATTATTAAGAATAATTAGAGATATCTACATTGTAATAGTGAAAATCTGTTTATGCAATGTGAGATTCAAGATACAAGAATCCAAACAACTATTAACTTTTAAGTAATTAAATAAGTCTTATTTTGTTTGTTAAATAAAATAATTTGCTGATATAAATAGAATATATTTGTTAATTGTGGCCAAGTAAAAGTTTATGTAATATCTTTATTTTAATGTTACGTTTTTTTTAATAATTTTATATAATTTTACTTCTCAATAAATTTTATAAATTTATTTATTTATTAAATTAAATTTATTATAATAATATCAATAATAATAAATTTATAAAACTCACGGGGTGGGGGATTGTTGGTGATTGAGTGTTCTGTTAAGTCGTTTATTTGTAAAGGTCATCAGTTCAAACCTCATGGGAGCCCGTCAGGCATAAGCATATGAAAATTTCTTGGCATTTTTGGCGGGGAATGATGCCGGCCAGGGGGGTTTTTCATTGGAAGCAGCGTGATGCGATCTTGGGTGGCAACTATGATTGTATGGTTCTAGTTACCGGTTTCCCTCCTGATACAAAAAAAAAAAAAATATAAATAAAAATAATTGAATCTTATTTTAAATAAATTTTTTTTTGTAAATCAACATCTATATTAAAGAGAAAATAATGTACATAATGATAAAAAATGGTTATGCTAGTTGAGGTTCAAAAAGGGAACCCTCTCAACCAGACATAACGAGTGACAGAAACACTGCACGTTCAATAGAACACAAAACCTTAATGCATTGTGCTTTTCCCCAAAGGACTTATAAAGCCGCTCATACTTCCGACAAACCTTGGTCAACCTACTAGGTAGGAGGCCATCACCAACCTGTCAATCAATGGCATTGGTCACAAACACAAAATAGAAAATCCAGCATAACATGCGCAGGTCGATATTACCTAGGAGGTTAATCCTGTTCACCAGCGATCTCTTTCTCCTTACTGGCAACACCTCTTTCCTTGCCTTTATGGGAGTCCTAACTGAGACCCCTGATCTTGCCAGTAGTCGGATCGGTCACACCTCCACCTCTGAGACTAGCATTATCCTCTTTTATAGAAGCAGTTCAGGGTTTGAAACGACGAATCATTGTTGTATTATTGGTCTTGACCGACAGCTGGATGGACATATTTTCCACATACTTCAAATAAATCTCGAACATTTGAAGAAATCCCTCGAGTCTCCTCGACTTTTCATTAATCATCAATAACCAGATATTTCAAAGTACCTTCCATACTGTCTAGGCGAGCCAAATTTTTGACTGAAACATTTTTGCACACCTGGATGGCCTCATGGATGGAGGCCTCCTACTGGTTCACTGACTTGCCCAACAGGGTCTTCATATGGTAGGCCACGGCTTAGGTACGAAGGAACTGTGTTGATCTAGTGGAAGGGGTGTCTAGGTCAATTAGCCAGTCAAATTCCTCTTTAATGGTCATCTCATCCACATTGTCTCTCATGTTGCAGACTTTTCCTTGCAGGGTCTCCACTATCTTCTTACCTTTGTAAGAAATAGATTCGATATAGCCTTATACCACCTCCTGAACCTCTGTTTCCGCTCGAGAGTGAAGGAGGGAATGCCTAGCCATATTACTCAGCCAACAACACCTCTCAAACTTACTGAAAATGGAAAAGAGAAAATGGGAGTGGAGAACAGTTACCGAATCCTTCTGAGGGGTGTCTGTCCCTTCACACTCGTGACCCTTACATTTATTTATATCGTTGAGACATTTTTTTTGGACGCTAACATGAGTGGCAGCCCACCTGCTATGATCATCCCTACTACCTAACCATCTAATCATAATATGGTGGTGATCTTCCGACCTTAGGTGGTTAGCCTTACTAGGAGCGCCTCGATTTCTCATGATTCTATTTTGACAAATATTAGGAGTATAGGGGATGAGATACCTAACCTTGTCCCTGCTATTAGTGTTCTAGTTACTCACTTTCCTCTTCACACGCCTCACGTGGGAAAGAGTACTTTGGTACCTGTGCTTTGGCGTAATTAGCATAGGGTAACGCATCCACCTTATTCCCTTGTCCCATGGGAGCTGGCCTCTCCATCTTCCAACCTACTTGAATCCTTGATGGCCACCTGCTCGCACTCCTTTCGAAGGCTTTCGCTTGCCACTTACTACTAGTGCACATCAAGATCATCCTCCAGATGGTCCACCACATGGATAGCCAATATGTACGCCAGGGAATTGGCTGACCAACATACCTGTTGAAATAAAATACCTTTCAAAAGAGCCATGTGGTTAAGGATATGTAACGTGGCTTGTGAAAGACGCCAGTGTTTGGTTACCTTACTCAGCTTAGCCCCATTCTGTAAGCGTTTTGTTGCATTGATCGCCAAAATTGAATCGCCTTCGACTATGGCATTCCCGCTTCTCAGATGAACCAAAATCCTCAGGCCTTGCTCCAACGCTGCGAATTCCACTTCATTATTTGTTGCTTCTCCCAATGAGCTGCCATTGATGTGCTCAATTTCACATTTTTCATCCCTGATAACCCCTCCATAACCAACCAAGCTCGGATTTACGCTCGAGGCACCATCGAAGTTTAACGTCCAGTAGCCAGGGAGGGGGAGCTTCCAATTCTGATGGGTGGAAGGAGACGCAGGACGTAGGTTAGATGAACCTGGAACACTCTCCACACCGAGGCTAAAAATATCCATGATATGTTGCTTCGTTGTCGAAGGCCTATCAATCCGAATCCCTTTTACCTTAGTAAGTGTCATTTCTCTCATGTTTTTAAGGATCTCAATTTTAAGCTGATCCACTTGGCGCATTTCATCCTGGAAGATCCTTCTGTTTCTTTCTTTCCACACTGTCCAGACAAGGAAACTAGGGCCGAGACACCATAAGAGGTTTAATGTTTTGTGCTTAGCATACTTAACCCTCGACCTAGAGACCGTGTCTTGGATGGATTCTCTGCTGCGATCGGTTTGGTGAAATATCTTGGCCATCCAATCCCACAGACTAGTTGCCAACTTACAAGAATTCAAGAGATGGTTCATGGTCTCCTCCCCCACTTCCCAAATGTAGTAGCGCGAAGGGCTTATGAACCCTTTTCTTAACAGATTTTCCCAAGTAAGTATTTTCCTATGCATCATAATCCATATGAAATTTTTGATTTTAGGCCAATACATGGAGTCCCATAGATTGTTATGCCATTACACCTTTTCCTCTATTTCCCTGTTTTCCAAATAATGGCTGGCCTCTCTTAGGTTGAATTCCCCTCCCTCCATTCTTCCCCAGCGTAGCTGATCTTCCTTCTGAGAAATTCACAACTTTATTTTCTCCAACAAAGGCCGCAGAGAGGTCATTTGATTGAGGACCCCTTCATCGTGAGAAGGAGGGTCTGCAATCCAGTGACGCTACTGAGGGTCAAAATGATCTGTGATCTAATACTGATTAACATTTATTCTTCCCAACCTCTGAAAACTTTATTGCACTAACTGATGCTCAAGGTTCCCCAATCTAGGCATTTTTTGCCACGCATCCTCCCAGAAGAGCGTGGTGCAACTATTCCTTATTTCCTAAGAGCAATGATCCTGAATAATATGTCTATTTCCCCAAGCTAAGGTCCAAATACGAGAGTTAGTGATATCCCCTATCAATATGACAAGTTTAGGTGGTCTCCAGTCCTCCATGTATTTAGAATTCTAGAGAAAAACCCAAGGGGTTGTGGTTTCCTTAAGCCATCTCCACCAAATCATGGCCCCACAGGCCTTGTTCACTGATTCAGGGTCTTGAAGGCTGAGGCCTCCCAGGATCTTTGGCTTGTAGACCTTATCCCATGCCACAAGGGCACATTTCTTGTTTTTATATTTTCCGGCCCATAGAAACCTCCGTTGGATATCTCTAATCCTTTGAAGGATTCCGTTCGGCCCCTGAAGAATGGAAAGCATGTAGTGCAGAATGGCCTGAAGAACCGCCTTCGTCATGACCAAGCGATTAGCAAAGTTGAGAGCATGATTCATCCAATAGTTTTCTTTGTCTTCTAGAGAGGATATAAGTTTTTCCCAGTGAGCTTTCTGCCAAGGATTATCGGTTAGAGGAACACCAAATATTTGGATGGGAGGCTTCTCCTTTGAAAGCCTAGAATGGTCGTAAGGTTCCTATAAATCACAATGTGAGTGTTGAAGAAAAATATCATCGATTTATCATAATTTAAATCCATACCTAATGCCTGACCAAACATATCCAAAATAGATTTGAAACCCCGAGCTTCTTTGATAATAGGGACCCCATGGAGCATCCTATCTTCCATGAATTTCTAGTGAGTAATATTCGGGCTCGCTTGATGGGGCTCGAGACCTTTTATATCATATTTTTCTTTGGCCTCTTTGATAACATGACTTAAACCTTCCATAAGGATGACAAAGAGGAAAGGTGATATCGGATCACCTTTCCTGATGCCCCTTGAAGGCTTGAAGGGGTTGGCAGGGGCCTAATTAACCAGGATCGCGAAACTGGGGGATTTAACCATGGCCATCACCCAACTGATCCATATTTTTCCAAAACCAAAAGCTTCAAGCACTGCCTCCATATACTTCTAGTTGACTTTGTCATATGCTTTTGACAGATCCAACTGGATTATAATTCCCGCTTTCTTTTGGGACTACAACGAATGTATCATCTCATGCGCCAGAAGGATATTATCCAGGATTTTCCTACCTTCCACAAAACCCGACTTCTCTTCTGAGATGACCAGGGGAAGTATGGTCTTCAGCCTGTTCACCATGAAATTAGAGACGATTTTGTATAGAACATTGCACAGGGCTATAGGTTGAAATTTCGTTGGAGTGCAAGCTTCAATTTCCTTAGGAATCAGGGAAATAAATGTAGAATTCATGGATTTAAGGATTGAGGAAGACTTACGGGAGTCCTCGACAACCTCCCAAATACATATTGAACCGTATCCCAACAAGCTTCGAAAAAATATATGGTGAAGCCATCTAGGAAACAAGATTTACCATATGGCATTTCCTGAACAGATTCTTCCACTTTAGCCTTGGATATGGGGCGATCCAAATTCCTGTTGTGCTCCTTTGTTAGGATCTTTGGAATGAAGGAGACCACTTCCTCGATGGCCTCATCCCTGTTAATGGAAATATCCTTTGATATGTGGGTGAATTGATCAATCAAGAGGTTGGAAATATCCCCATGAAACTCAAAAGAGGTCCCTTGGTCATCCTTTAATTGAATGATCTTGTTAGTCCTTCTATGGTCAATTTCTGATTTATGGAAAAAAAATGTGTTGTTTTCTCCTTCCTTTAGCTATTGAACCCTAGAGTTCTGTCTCCAGAGTACTTCCTCCTGCTAACACCTCTCATCCAATTTTCTCATAAGGTATTGCTCTTTGTGTTTCGTTTCCAGAGTAATACCCTCACTCATAATTGTATTTTGTAGTATTTACAATTTTCCTTCCAAGGCTAACTTCTCTTTAAAAATGTTCTTGAATACCTCGTGATTCTAGTTCTTAATTTTAGCTTTGATGTGTTGCAACCTTTCTTGAAGTCGAAACATTTTAGTACCTGTAATCATAATGGGCTCCTGCCACCACTGCTTAATCTTATATTAAAGATATTTTTCGGAGTACCCAAGATTGCAACGTTTGGAGTAATAGGCCAATGACCCGAGACACCACTAGGAAGAATATCAGTCTCCACAACAACTCCTTCAATGATAATTTCTTCCGAAATAAGAAAGTGTTCTAGCCGAGAGGAAATTTTCCTATCACCTTCGTGTTTATTATTCCAGGTATACAACCCACTCTCCGGGTGGATAATAATGAGATTAGCTGCACTGATGAAGTTCATGTAGGTCTTTGCATCCCAGTCTAACTTCCTTATCCCACCTTTTTCTCTTCTAAGGAGATGATCATGTTTAAGTTTCCTTTGTATATCCCTCTAACTGCGTTGTGCCTCCTTTGCAACTGGGAAAGGTTCTCCAACATTCTCAACTTATCCTCCAATCTTTGAGGGCCATAAAAATTGGTACAGAGGTACATACCTTGTTCGCCTATAATTTGCATTTATACAAAAACAAAATATCTTGTTGCTTCTGCACTTATTAATTGGAGTGAATGTGGGTTCAATAATGTAGCCAGCCCTCCTTTATTACAATGGCCTTGCACATCTAAAAACTCCATCCTCCTACCAATCTTCCTACACACTTCCTTCATATTTTGACTTGAACATTTAGTTTCTTGTAGTAGATCATATTTGGATTCTCCCTTTTGAATTTATTTTTAAGAAGTCTCTATTTTCTAAGGCTATTTAGCCCCCTATAATTCCAGGAGAAGATCTTCATTAAAAAATAAAAACTTAAGAAGAGGAAGTGAAAGCCCCTAGGGCCTTAAACTTACCTGAGTTCAACAACATTTGGCCTAACTCTTGGAGAGCATCATTTTTTGATTTACAACCTCATCTCTGCCTTGGTTTGGCCTTTGGTTTTTTCTGTTGCGAGACCTACAATTTTATTCCCAGCCCTTTAGTCTCCCTGTGTCCCCTTTTCTGACCCTTGCTCACTACTTCCTCTTGTACCAGGAATAAGAAATTTATCCTATCAATTTTCTCTTCCAGAATGTGTTCCACTCCAATTTATTTCCACTGTTCCACCCTGTTGATCAAGTCCATGCCTTCCCTATCAATAATTTCCATTATTTTTGTTATAGCCTAAATCTACCTCAGGCTGAGAAAGGCAGAATCTAGGGTAACATCAAACCATGCTTAACCTGGTAGCTAGCCCTACCAGATCGAGAGAGGGCTCTCTCCTTGTCAATCTCAGCAAAAAATGATCAATGAAGTTTGAGATGACTTAATATGAAGACTGATTTTAGGCTAGGTATATGTGAAAAAGAGTTTGGTTGATTTTAATGATGCTTTGTTGGCTCGAATGGAAAAGTAGATTTTGGGTCTGGGGGATGAGGCTAGGTTTTGCAGAGATCTGAATGGGGCAAGGTAGGAAATTGATTTGACACTTCCAATTTGAAAGAAATGGAGAGTTTAGACAGGTGAGGAGTTGAAGAGGGCAACAAAACCTTCAGGGATCCTCTCCAAATAGCTAAAAACATAGAAAATTAAACAAACCCTAGGTAGAGCACTACAAATTTTAATGAATTCTACATTTATCCTTATTTGTTTAAGTTAAGAAGGAATAAGAGAGAAAATGGTATACATAAAACACCAATAGACTTACATTTATAGAGAGAAACACAATATCAAAGCAATATTCCACATGAATCACATAGAGTGTTGCAAACCCTAGTCTATTCCTTTGCCAAAATGCAGAGATGAATGTACAATTATGCTCAAAGAATTCCCAAAAGTCAAACCATGCTAATGACTGAAAAACCACAGGATATAGAAAAACAACCACTCTTCCTAGCTTCTAGAGGTAGATCTCATCAGTTTAGGAGCTGCTCCAACAAAATCTAAACTAAGCACTAGAAAGTAGGCAGTGGAACAACTTGCCTCTAAAAACTAGGAAACTGATTCATTCAGTTGCATATTACCCTTTGATGGATGAATCTACCTCTATGAGGGTAAATTTAGAAAAATTACATCAAGATCCATCAAATTACATTAAATTACATCATGATTTTGATATTTAGAAGTAATAAATTCAAACTGTCAAAAACTAGGCGAAAAACAGAGTTTCTGGCTCAAAAATGAGCAAAATCTTCCAATGCGTCACGCCTGATTTCCCTATGCATCGTGCCAGTTTGGAGCTGATTTTGGAGGCCTTCCCGGTGTACAAATTTTCTCCAAATGGGATTTTTGGAAAGGTCTTCTTGTCTACTTTCCAAAAAAAGTGGAATTTCTGAATTTGGCTTCCAGTTTCCCCTCCAAAGCTGAGTTCTGCCAAGATTGCTTCCTGTGTGTCAAAAAAGGGGCAGAAAGGTCATTTTTTGGGTGTTTTTGACCCTTTTGGAAACCCAAAACCTATCAAAATTTCTTGGACATTGGTAGGCATGCATATTTTTCCATGAAAAATCCAAAAATGTTGAATTTGTATCAATAGGAGTCCCCTATCAAAAGCGCACGCCAGTTGGCGTGGCGCATAGAGCAGAAAAGTCTGTTTTTAGGCCAAAATTTCAAAATTAGCAAAAAGTGTCCTAAATTTTTTGAAATTTGGGCTAAGTATCCTCCATCAAGTGTTGTTTTGGGCCAAGGAAGCCTCAGCCAATATCTAAAGTTTATCATTCTCTTTTCACCTCCCCGATGCCTTCTTCAACTTGGCCTTCAAAATCTTGATTCTTGCTTTGCAAACATGGTTTCTCGCCCAATAATGATGGGCCATGTGCCTCAACATATTTTTCTCTTTTTTGGCCTTCTCCAACAGCTTTTCCAAATGCATATTTACTCTTTCAAGCCAAGTTTCATGATCAGCTTCAATTTCTTGCTCAAGTGATGTCATCTTGGTTTTGCTCTTTTAGCGCCTTGCCGGTTCTCTCGTATGTTTCGCAGCTCCATAATGGTTTGCTGATCCTCTAGCTGATTTTTTATTTTCTCAAGGTATTTTATTATCCACTAGGCTCTTTGCAGTTTGAGGGACAAAGCATTAATATCTTCCCATTGCTCCCGAATGATCTCCTTAAGATTTGAGATTGGTGAGCCCAAATCAGTGTCATCATCCTAAATGAGGATGAAATATGTCTCCTACCCTCTTGAAGGCCCCTCATCATGTATTGGCCTATTACCCTTGTCATGTACCTGTACTGCTGATGAAGGAAGCAAGACCCCTTCCTCCCCGGGTGGAGATAATACTCGCTTGGCTGCTGCAAACAACCTTCTAGTGCCCTTCTGATAGGTGACAAACATCGACACATTAGCGGTGTGTGTCTCATGACCCTCCTGCTGATGTGAAGGATCACCTGTCTCATGGAAAGCTTCCGGAGGTACCTTAGGATCTTTGAAGAACTCATGAGAAATGAAATCCTCCCATGAAATATCCTGCAAACCAAGCTGATGCATAACCATAATTTTGATGAGTGCAAAATGATAGATACTGTTATACTGTTGCTCAGAAGTTTTCTTTTGCACTAGGGTGGTCATCTTCTCAATATTTAGGCACATGAAGTAGGGGAGATTGATCATTCTCACCATGGTAAAGTGCATCAGCAATCTGATGTGATAGGCATATAGGCGAGAAAACCGACCCTAACAACTGAAATATTTGATTATGAGTTTCATCAAAGGAGCGTATGAATATTTTAGGTATTGAAAGGGAAAAACTCCGTTGAGTTGTCTCAAAAAACCAGGCCTGATGTATGGCTCATAGTGTTCCCTGTCAATTTGTTGCCTTTTATTCCATTGCTCTCCGACATTTGGAATACTAGTTGCTAAAGAGATAGACTCGAGTGTCAAGGTGAATGTCACACCTACAAGAGTGGCTTGGCCATTATGTAAATGAAGCACAAACAATCTGGCCAACTCATGATGGTACTGGACTCTAGCAACCATCTCACAAAACTGATAACAATATTGTTGTTGAAAACATGTGATAGCAAGAGGGGAGGCGTGCAGCTCAGCAAGTTAAATAGGCTCTTCCCGTAGATGTTTACCACTCTTCTTAGGTCTCCTTGGTGCATGAAATTTGGTTGTAGAGTCACTATGTGTTTCTTCATCTCGGTTATAGGAGGAATCTAACTCCATGTTTGCCAAAATTTGTGTTGTCTTAGATAAGTATGTAGATTTTTTGGTGTCTTTGGTTTTTCGCTGCCAAGTGTATGAAAATGTGTGAGGGACTATGAAGGGAGAGGGTAAGAAGGATTTTGGGAATGTTGCCAATTGAAATTTGGGGAATTGAAGGATTTTAGGGACAGTTTCTAGGCTTTTGGGATGGTAATTGGGGTTTGGGAATTTTGTAGCTAGGATTTGGGATAATGGGAATTGGGAATAGGGGCGAATGGATTTAGGGATATGGGGGATAGGAAAATAGTTTTGATGAAACTAGAAAAGCATTGAGGGAATAAAGAGGTGAGGGAGTGATGGCCAAAAAAAACTGATTCAAAAACCCTAAATAATCATGTCTTGAGCAAGGAACTAGGGTTTGAAATTTTTTATTAAATCCTCATAAACATCTTAAGACACACGTTTATGGCATTGGAAGAGTTATTTGACTTACTTTGGATTGGAGGAAACCAAGAAAATTGAAGTTTTGGATGGATTGGTGTTGAAAATAGCTTGCAGCCTTACGCGTCGCGCCAAAAAACCAACATGCCACGCCATTTATATGCGTCACGCGAGTGTGTTTTTAACACTTTGGAGGCCGGCCCAATGCACCATGCCACTTTTATGCGCCGCGCCTCTCAGCCAATGCACCACGCCCCTGAAATTCACACAGTTTCCCTTCAAAATTCTCCCTTTCTCCAATCACAATTTGCCTTTGCTCACTATGTTTTCTTTGAATGCAAATGAGCCCTTTGAACATGAAAAATAACTTATATACAAGAGACTTTAATTTTCCACTCATAAAGACCCACTTTTGTAATGTTTGCCTTTGACACATTCTTTTAAAACTCTGTTTTAGGAAGTTTGTTTCATTTTTCCTCTGATTAACTGAATGATTTTATTTTTGTTTTCCTTGCAGGGGATGGATTTTCTAGAGCTTGACAAGGTGACTAGGGTTGCCATTGAAATTGCTTACATATGAGAAAACTTGAAATTACATCAAATTTATACATAAAAAGATAAAATACTCTATTTTTCTCAAAACAGAGCTATGAGGAAAAATACATTTCTAGGCATATGATGATGAAATTTATTTAGTACTGGAACTTTATTCAACCTCCTCATGCGCCTTCCGACCATTATTGGACATTTTGAAGACCTTTCTGATAAAACCCTAGACCTAATGAAACTGAAACCCTAAAAAATGACTCTTGCAAACTATAACACAAAAAGTGACTGCAAATGATATTAATGAATGGAAATAGGCTAGCAGGTAAAGGACATGAGGGAAAAATCTACAACAAGCCACTACCGTCAGCTAATCCATGCTCCTAATGGAATTTAGCTGACTGAGTGAGACACCTAATATGCAATGCAACAAGATAATTTGATCACTGACGGAGGGATGAATATACCGACACTAACAACTTCTAGTTCCTCTATACATGCTTCACTCATTGTCATTTCTGCATCCCCTTCTAAATAAAAAACTTGTTTGGCTCCTTATACGGTCTCTTCCGTGTTTTTAATTTGAGATTTTTGGGTCTCCTACGGAGTAGCTCCCACTAGATCAGGCTGTGTCTCCGGAGGGTTTGATTCTTCTTTTGTTTTATTCTCCCCCGCAGAACTACGAAGGCATTACCATTTCCTTTATTGGTTTGCATAGGTTTGGGTTGGTTTCATCTGTTTGATCTATGTCTCCCTGTGGGACGAACAAAACCATCTTTATCTTTAGGAATATCTTCTTTACTTTTCTCTAGCTTACTATTCAAAGGACATTCCCAGAAAAGGTGTCCATGTTCATGGCACTTGTGACATCTAAAGCGGATCTGTTCATAATCTATAGCTTGAAAGAAAAATTTGTCACAGAATTCTAGCTGTAATCCTTTAGGCAGTGTTCCCGACACATCAATTTCAACAAAAAATTTATCACAAGAGGTATACCTCTTTTGCAAGGTTTCTTCCAAAGCTTGAACAAACATCCCCAGTTTGTTAAAAAAAAATTCTAGTGCTGAGGGCCTCCAGTAGTCAATGGGTAGTGAGAATAGTTAGATCCATACCAGAACATGGGTGAAGGTCTCCTTTTCTGGAGAAAATTTAGGTTTCCATGGCCTCATATATAACCCTGCCGAGGCATAGAAATATGGGCCTCCATCGAAAATACGGTCTCTATCTTCCAGGTTGGGAAAAACCACCATGAAAAACCCCTTAGAGCCTAGGTGAAGGTGGACATCACCTCACGGTTTCCACTGCTGCTTGATCTAAAGGCACAGGGCTTTCTCTGTAGGCTAAAAACCCATAAATTTATATATTAAAGTATACATAGTCATATGATCACATTATTCTTGCATTTCCGGATCTGTGATTATGGCTCGAGGAATTTCCGTTGTTTTTGTTTTACATCATACTTTCTCCGCCGGGTTTTGGCCTTTGATTCAAGATCCTGATGGATCTAAGCCCTTCGGGGTTTGAGCTTGATTTTCAATTATCGCCATCTGCTTCAAAGTTGTCTTGGGGGACTTCCCCTCAGGATAGGGTTTGACATTTCCTCTATATTTCGTTATTTTAATTCCTATTGTGGGCCTTTGACCTAGTGCCTCCTTGGGACCACTTCGTCTTTCTGCTGCTTGCCTGCAGCTTCTGAACCTGAAATCTGTACACCTTCGCTAGGGCCCTTACCTTTGTCCAAAATCATTTGTTTGTAGGAAGGGGCCCCATTGGTCCCTCCTCTTCTCATGTGACTACCCAACAGTGACCCTCGATGGAAGGGATCTGCAAAATGAGCCCTTCGGGCTTCCAGCGCTTATTGCACCATGCAAAAAAATCCAAAACCATACCCAGGAGCCTCAAACCCTAGCAAAGGTCTATCTAATTCATGATCCTCTTTTAGATATTTTATAAAAATAGAAACTATGATTTTAATTTTTGTATTAAAATTCGGTATATCAAAATTTATATCTATATTTTAAATTAATTTAAAATACTTCATTTTATATTTTTATTATGTAATAATTTATTATATCTATATATATGTTTACACATACTCACAAACATATATACTTAAAATTTCATCAAAATAGTGAAACGGTTTTGTAATTATCCAAATTTGTAGACAATCGTGTGTAGCAGTTATCAGGTGGTGTATCATATTCTATTATTTAATTTGATTGTATTAATATAATTTTATTTTTTAATATATATATATATAGATAGAGAGAGAGAGAGAGAGAGAGAGAGAGAGAGAGTATAAAAAAGAACATTTTTATTCAAAAACTTCTCATATACACAATTACCAAGCTATGACTCTTGGGTCTTCTAGCCTCATACATCTCACAATTACCCAACCATGGGTATATAAATACCTAATTTATGAAATAAAAAATCTTGCAAAGTCCAACAAGACTTGACTCAGCTTCATCTAACTTGTTCATGCAAACTCACACTAATTTGACTTTTCCAAATATAGACTAAACTCGAACTAACTCACACGCTCAAATTAACTCACACTCTTAATATAGACTGCATTGCATGCGTGAGTAGTTAATCATTTTCAACGCTCCCCCTTAATTACAAATGTATGAGTGAAAATACCTCTACTATGCTTGTTAGGCTTACAATAAAAAATGACTCAATCATAACTTGAACATTATTGCTAGTCTAAGTCTCAGCTAGGGTTACAATGACTCGAAACTTTTAAAATGGTGGATTTTATCTTTTGTTTCTTCCAAATTATATACCATCGAAACTGGTTCGATCTCTATTACACTTTCTTATTGTAAACTACATATTTGTTCACTTACTGCTGCTACAATTTTTCTTTAAATTATCTTGTATATCTGACGATGTTGTATTCTAAGACTTCCTTTTCCACAATTCTTTCAACCCTCAACTGCTGCCATAAATTTTCATCTTCAAACTATCTTATTTTTTCTGCTTCTTGCACTTCCTATTCTTGATCTTCTTTCTTCCATATTTCTTGATAGAAAAATATGATTTGTTCTTGACTCCATTGTCGAAAAAATGTTTCAATGCTTTCTTATTTATATTCAGAAACCTTCATATTTTCCTGTTCACTTTCATCATCATGTACTACCACTTTTTTCCTATAATCTACACCCTCAAGATCATCATTAAAATTACATGTAAAATCATAATCGATATTTTTTTTCTATTATTTTATTCCAATTTTTGCTTTAAGAATCTTATAAATTTGTTTAATTAGCTTCTTAGTCCATTATTGAATGAGATTCAAATCTGCATCAAACCTTTTAATAACTTTCTTTTCAATTTTACCTCCCATACTATTTTGAGTACCTGCATATTAAAAAACAATGTTAAAAAAATATTCATTATACTCTACATTGAGAGATTCCTTCTCCTCCTCTTCTTTTTATGCCTCTTATTGAATTTCATTAAGACTATCTTCCACTATTATCCAATTAGTGGATATTATCATCAAAACCTCCTGAGTCACTTTAATCGTCTTCTTGATCATCACCTATTGCTAGACCACACACTATTTGATAAGTAGTTCCAACTGCTTAATAACTTGTTGCTACAATGGAAAATTTAATATTTAATTTTTCATAAGACATGGCACTTACCATATTTCCATAATCAATCCGAAGTTAAAAAAAAAAAACATGCATACCATCAAAATAATTCTCATCCACGCTATGGTAGGATATATGAGAATGAATGTGTTCAATAAAAATTTCACCTTCACCAAATTTGTTAGCTACAACTACATTCACCAATTCAAATTTCACTTTGTAGTCACCATCCACATGGGTCTCGTCACAATGGGATTCACCATCATGTTAACTATCCATGATATAGTGGGTTTCTTGAGCATCTATGTGGTCTTGCTCTGCTTCACATACAAAGGCTTCAACTTATCACTATACAATCATTTTTTAGACTTCTTCATCCATATGCATGGATTATCCAACATTTTTTTGTCCTCCCGTAGTATTTCTCATATACTCTCATATATGTGGTTGACTTCTCTATTTACTCTTCAATAGATTATGACACAACTTGTTGTTGCATGCCACTTTCCTTTCTACCAAATTATGATTCTAGGATCTTGCACGCTTCCTCAGAAGATGTAATTTTTTCTACCTTGCATAGAAAATTCTCATCCAATGCCTTTTCTATAAAAGCTAGTACTAAACTATTGCATACTTCATCATATGGGTTAATATACTAGTACTCAATCAAATCTTTATATCAAAGAAAATTTTTCATTTTAACAATCCAAAAATCCAAATTTTTACCATTAAACATAGGAGTTGGTAGTAGGTCCATGCTACACCAATCAACCTTGATTTCTCTTCCCTCTTATGCTACACTTCTTGGTTCCTCTGTTGTGGCCTGAACCTATATAAACATGAAAACGATCTCTAAATCTTCTTTTGATATACTTGAGCTATCTTTTCCAACCCATGAATGACATTTTTCCTCTATCTTCTAGTGTTTTTCGAGATTGTATGTGACTTATTTCTATATTTCCCCCAAGGAAAAATACTGATTTTTAATATGTTCCCTAGTAAGACACAATCTTCAGTGAATTCATGTACAAAAATATATTTTTCCAGACCTTAAACATTTTCATTCTTGACAAAACATAATTTTTTTGTAGATGGATGGACCTATGCAAAGTCATAAACTGTCCTTCCAATAAAAACTTATTTATTTTTTAATTCTGTTTAAAAAACCACTTTATAAAATATCCCTTATAACAAACTTTATATCACACCAAAAAATTTATTCTTATGTAATATCCCAAATTGGGGAGGCAACAATATATGAACACAAAATTGGAAATAGCAGTGTAAATCAACTCATTAACATTGGATACCAATATGGATACACAAAATCATGTATTAGATAAGAAAATCAATACAAAATAGTGAGGGATGAATCATATACAATAAGGAACCAAGCCTCCCATAAGCAATCACTCCTGAAAATGAACTGTTGCTACAATACAAAATGCTGGAAGAATGCTACAGTGCAGTTATGAATGCACTGCTACATCAAAAGAATGTAACAAAGATGTAGGGCTATATATACCACAAAACATATTCCAAATATAGATCTAGGCTTAATACAATCTCCTACAAAGAACTCGGAAAGGGGTTTCAAAAATACACCCTATACAAAAGGTGATGTACAGCCCAAAGACTAAAAAATCACTAAAAAATGAAGCTCATGAGTGTATAAGGCTGAAATATTGTAGATTTTATGTATATCCCTTTAAATGTCTCCTCCCATGAAAGGATGAACCCTTCAATCACAAGAAAACACTCCAAAGGAGCCACAAGATTCCTCACTGAAGCGACCCTCCAAAATAACGCAATTCCCAGCTGGAGCAATGCTGTAAATGATGGTAAATGTTTGGTCTAGTGCCAAAGATCTGAAACATTCCCCAAATCCCTCCAAAATGATCTCCCAAGAGAAGGAATCCTTACTCCTATGAGAAACTAGCTCAGAAAGTGGGTTTATAAACCCTCCACTGCAACACCCTGCAACATAGCACAATAACCTACAGAAACTGCGCTAATGAAGAAATCTATAGCTTGGCCTGAAAACCTAAATGTTGAAATGAATTAAATACTCTTCCAAGAGGCATGTCAAGGAAAGAGGTGTGATTCCCAGTCGGGAACATCCGATGCTAAACATCACATAAATCTCAACTAAATAGCTAAATAATGCAAGAAGTCTAAGCAGACCAAATACAAAATAATAATCCAAAACATAACCCCATATGGCTTCCATACTCTTCCTTATTTAGATTATGAACTTCCTTTCCCTTGGCCCCACTCAATTAGGTAATTTACTTCATGAAATCAATCTCCCTCCAAAACTTTGTTATTCCTCATTTAATCTCCACTCCTCCATAATAGCACTGTTGACTTGATCAAAGTTGACTGAATCAACATGATCCAACTCATGTTCACACTTTGAGGTGATCTATTTAGCTGCTTAAGAGGTCTAATTTCACACTTAAGGTGTTTTTATTGCTTCTAAGGAGATTTATGGGCCTCGCCACCCACTTATTCACCTACGTAGTGACAAAATGATCTATAATATTCCATTTAGCTAAAAGCTAAATTTTAGGAATATTACAGTACTCCCCTCCAAAATTTTTCTTGTCTTCAAGCAACTATAAAGGTGGAGCAATATTCCTCCCCTCCTCCTCTTGTGGCTTCCTCATCAATAGTACCCACCACTACTTCAAAATAATTTGCAATAAACCTGCCCTCCAATGGTTCCTCCCAAGTATGCAAAACCAAATGGCTCACATCATGAGAAAGTGGAACGTGTAAGTGGAAAATTTCTTGTTGTCCAATGGCCTCCTCAAGGTACGAGTGATGAAAAACATAGGGGATATCATTCCCGATGAGAGACTTCCATACCCATGCTATCATCCATGGAATTATCCATTCTAGGTAGCTCATCAAAGAAATCCTCAACCCCTGGTTTATGCAATGTATTGGGCCTGCATGGAGAGATTAAATTTTTCCACCCAAGTTCTTTCTCTCTCCATTTATGGTATGTATGGGGTTGTTGCTGATATTGGGCTAAAATATTATGGCCTCCAAGCATGACCCAAATCACCCCACCAAACATAACATCCATGAGGTGCCTCTCCCAAGAACTCAAGTTCCCCAAACGGCTCCTCCCACATGAAGACAAGAGATGTAGTGTGGAAATAATGGTTTTCCCATTGTTTCTCCAAAAACATGTAACATATGAAGTAGGGAGAATCATACTCCCACTAGGTACCTCCAAATCTTGTGCCATCCTCCCAACAAAACTTCTCATAAAAATAAGAGCATCATCGATATATGGAAGAAAAATCAAATAGAAACAAGTTTCCATATGACAACCGAGAGGTGGATAATAGTTCCACATGTGGAACTAGTGCAGTGAATTCCTTGCCTACCTCTAAACAATGTATAACAAGTGTCTTTTGAGAAACTTTTTTTCTACCACAATCATCCTACAAGATATGATCATAAAAGTAAAATGTGGTGGCATTGGTGCACACCAAGAATCATGTGGCATTTCCCACAATCCACCAATAGAATAGCCAACATAAATGCTAAAAATGGCCTCAGGTACATCACAATATAATATACAAGAAGGAATGATCCTCCTTGGTTCAATATGTTCCTCAAAAAAAGTAAAAGAGTACAAATCATAAGCCATAAATGTACATCCTCTACTATGTACCTTGGTCTTTGAGCTAAAATGGCTCAATCGGAAGTTCCCCCTCACTCTCAATGAGTAGGGAAGTGGTTGTGACAACCTCCCCATCATCATCCTTGCTATGCATTTCTCCATATGCTAATATACATCCTGTTGGACGCCCTCCCAAGTGAAATCTTCCATCAAAGAGTAATATGCATCAAAGTGCATGGAAATAAAGTTCACATGTGCTCCATGTAGTAGTTTCTCCTTGAGCTCAGAAGGTATAGTAAAAAAGAATCTGCCATAAGAATAGATGACCACATCATCCACCATGTATCTATCATCTCCCTCTGGGTCATCAAGAATCATGCAGGCACCAAGATCCTTAGAGTACTCTACCAAAATTTGAAACCTCCAATATGGATCAACCCTCCTAAGAGAAAGTGATGAAGATCTGAAATATGAGGCTCCCCTAATGCTACTGTATTCTACTTTGGCATCCCCCATGAAAAATTAGTCCTCCAAAGTGATACCATGCCCATCATGAAACTTCTCATGCTCAAGTAAAAGTGGTGATTTTTGGAAGTTGGCTTGCCATGAGAAGTGACCATCCAAACAAAACCTCATGATCTTGTCCAATGTAAGCATTAGTGGCCTCCATCTATTACAATGTATGGAGGTTTCATTCCTCAAAGGAAGTACCCTTTGTTTCTCCAAATCTATGGAGAAGCTCCCTTGCACCATGGTGGTGCCATCCTGCATCACTGCATCAAATTCTGTCAGCGCAGAATATGTGGTGAGTGTGGGTAATGCTGAGAATGGAAGAGTGTATCCCTCCTCCTTGAGTCTACTCCAGACTCTTTGTGCTGTATCAAGTCCTCCCAAGGTCTTCACCCCTATGGAATCAATGAGTGGTGTAACCAAATGTGAAGCATCTCTCATCATCTCCTGATATGGTGGTCTCCCCTGTGGAA
Source organism: Pinus albicaulis (assembly GCA_034641835.2). Lineage (NCBI taxonomy): Eukaryota > Viridiplantae > Streptophyta > Pinopsida > Pinales > Pinaceae > Pinus > Pinus albicaulis. Next base: position 1,008,048,902 of record CM076584.1, read on the forward strand.
CGCTTCCATATAATGAGACATCAATATCAAGAGTGGACTATATATATGAATGGACAACTTTGTCCCTTCCCTCAATGTGAAAATCAGTCTGCCTCTTCTGTGCATCATTCCTATGAAATATATAGTTGTGTGTGATCCTAATCAAATGATGTTGGTCTTCCTCCCTACCTTCTCCTTTTATATGCATGGTTTCATAATCTATCAATAATGGAACATGTTGTTCATGGATTGTGCCTTGACCTCAACACATGATATCCTTTCAAAATTCTTGTGAATATACAAGAATTCCTCTTGTTGGAGCAAGAGCTCCATCTTCCTTTGCATGAGGTGCTAGATAAGCTCTAGGTATGACAACGTTGTTTCCCCCAACCTTCTCTTCATTTCAATATGAATGGGAAACTTTTCAATAAGAGGATCCTCTTTTAAAAAAGGGATCTCCATTCCCTCTTTCCAAGGAGTATGAGATATAGATATTGCCTCTAGCAAGGTCTTATGCAAGATATTAGCTTCTTCAATAGTTTTCTGAGGTGTAATTGGGTTTATATATTCCTCCAATACATGCAAACGGTTTTATTGTTTTGGTTTTTTTAGCTCCACTAAAGATGTTTCTGAATGTTTTTCATCAAACCTTTCCACTATCCTCTTAGTGAACTTTTCATAAGTACATGTATTTGCATTTTTCAATGAAAAATATTCAAATATCCACCAAGCATAGGCCTTACCTTCAAAATGAAACACTGCAACTTTCCTTTCTTCCTTCTTTGAAATTTGGCGTTGTTGCAAATAAGTGTGTAGCTCCTCCACCCAAGCTCTAGCTGAACATTTAGATGAACCATCAAAAGTAGATAGAAAGAATCTACCCACATCATGCTGCTTGCTCCTTTCCTCCTTGATCTTGTAAAACTCTTGGAAGTTGATGTGATCTTTCAACCTCTTAGTTTGAGATTCATATTCTTGCAGATACTCATTAAGAGCCTCCTTCTTTGGCATCCCTTCTTCTTCCATCTCCCTCATAGCAAATCTAGGCATATGACTACACTGTGGATCATAGTGTGTGGCTGCATGCTCACACTCATCATGTAAAGATGTAGAGTTAGCTTTAGATTCAAACTCCCTTGGAGATTCCCTACACATCTCCCTTCTCATATTCTTGATATATTCCTTGATGCTCTACATGGTTGGAAAAATAAGCTTTGAGAGCTCCTCTTTCTTTCTTCCTCCAAATAATGGAGTCATGTTTTTTTTTTTTTTTTTTCTATAAATTTCCTGGTATTGTGAGAAAATTCTCCTTATGGTGACATATTGGCTGAATGCATAGGCTGAGCCAATATTATGCTTCGATACCACTGTAATATCCCAAAATGGGGAAGCAGCAATATATGAACACAAAACTTGAAATAGAAGTGTAAATCAACTCATTAACATTGGAGACCAATATGGAGACACAACATCATGTATTATATCATCAAATAAATACAAAATAGTGATGCATGAACCATATACAATAAGGAACCAAACCTCCTATAAGCAATCACTCTTGAAAATGAACTGCTGCTACAATAAAAAATGCCAGAAGACTGCCAAAATGCAGTTATGAATGAACTGCTACAAAAAAAGAATGTAAAAAAGATGTAGGGCTGTATATGACACAAAATATATGCCAAATATAGATCTAATCTTAGTACAATATCCTACAAAGAACCCGGAAAAGGGTTTCAGAAATACACCGTATAAAAAGGTGATCTACAGCCCAAAGACTGAAGAGTCACTGAAAACTGAAGCACGTGAGTGTAGAAGGCTGAAATATTGTAGATATGATGTAGATACCCTCAAAGGTCTCCTCCCATGAAATTATAAACCCTTCAATCACAAGAAAACACTCCAAAGGAGCCACAAGATCCCTCACTGAAGATGCCCTCCAAAATAACGCAATTCCCAGCTAGAACAACACTATAAATGATGGGAAATATTTGGCCTGCTGTCAAAGATCTGAAATATTCCCAAGAGCCCTCCAAACTGATCTCCCAAGAGAAGGAATCCTTCCTCCTATGAGAAAATAACTCAGAAAGTGGGTTTATAAACCCTCCACTGCAACATCCCGCAACACAACAGAATAAATTGTAGAAATTACGCTAATGAAGAAATATGTAGCTTGGCTTGAGAACATAAATGTGGAAATGAATGCAATACTCTTCCAAGAGGCCTCTCAAGGGAAGCGGTGGGATTCCCGCTCGGGAACACCCGGTGCTAAACAACATAGCAATCTGAACTAAACAGTTGAAGAATGCAAGAAGCCTAAATAGACCATATACCAAATAATAATCCAAAACATAACCCCATATGGCTGTCATGCTCTTCCCTATATAGATTATGCGCTTCCTTATCCTTGGCCCCACTCAATTAGGTCATTTCCTTCATGAAATCAATCTCCCTCCAAAACTGCATTATTCCTCATTTAATCTCCACTCCTCCATAACAGCGTTGTTGACTTGGTCAAAGTTGAATGAATCAACATGATCCAACCCATGTTCACACTTGGAGGTGCTCTATTTAGCTGCTTAAGAGGTCTCCTTTCACACTTAAAGTGTTTTTATTACTGCTAAGGAGATTTATGGGCCTCCCCACCCACTTATTCACCTACCTAGTGACAAAATGATCTATAATATTCCATTTAGCTAAAAGCTAAATTTTAGGAATATTACATTTTACCACACCAAAAACTATATATAAACTCTTTAAAAAACTTTTATAATCTTAAAACTCAAATAAATCAACCTAAACCTTTTAAATCACTTTATAAAGATCTTGCATAAGGTCATAAATATTTATTTAACTAAACCCCTTCTCAATATATTAAAAAAATACTCTAAAATTATCAAAGAGGTTTCAAAATTATGCATGTGACTTTAACTAATTCAAATAAAATAACTTCAAACATTTTTTAGTAAAAATGGTTGTGGCCTTCATCTTGTGATATGCTCGCAACAACGATGGGTGCAGTTTGTGCCGGATCTCTCCTCCATACATTCTCTTCTGATGCAGTGATGGTGGTCAATGGTAGTTGTGGTTGCTCAATATTTTTGTGGCTTCTGTTGGAATTACTATTTTATTTATACCAAAACCCGCAAGTTAACGGATCCACGATAGGCAGTTAAGCACATCTCATGAAACACACGGGGAGTGTTGGTTTATATAATGTCCAAAAATCTCCCCCCTAGCATTTCCAGGTGTGATTCGAACTTGAGACCTTTAGCGTCGATGCCACTTAACAAAAACTTGAGTATACTGGGGGGGTGAATTATTTTAGTACATTCATGGACATTAGTTTTATTTTATTCAAAATCATTAACCGAACCATTAGATTACTAGATTGACACATAATGACTAGTAGATTTAATAATAAAACAACAAGTAATAATTAAACCAAAACATCACATCAACACATAATAGAAACACATACGGAAAAAAAAAAAAAATTAGTGGAAACCCATAAAGGGAGAAAACCATGATTTTTTTATAGTTTTGATGCAAAGGAAAGCTCCTACTCCCTTATTACATATTATTTTTTGTAGGCTCCAACCTACAAGAGTCCACTACCTCATTTTTCTGCAAGCTACAACATGAAAAAAAGCTCCAACCCCCATTATTTTTTTGTAAGTTACAACCCACAAGAGGTTCCTACCACAACAGGATCCAACCAATCATTCATCATGCTAAAACTTGAAATGAGATTACAATCCCCTGATACATAAAGAAAATAATGTGTTGGTTACCTCATCTATAAATCTACATACCTCCATCTTTATCTTTGTTTCACATCCTCCTCAAATCTACTTCACATAAACTCTTCGATGTTCCAATTAATTAATTAGGAGCACCTCAATCAACTCTCTGACATTATATAAATCTCTAAATAATTTATTCCTTCCGAATTCACATCTTTATAAAGATAGTGTGTTTTTTGTTTGTATTCCACATAAGAATATGAAGTTAATAGGCTTGAATTTTTTCCTTCGACTCATTTGTTTCCAAAATCTTTATATTTATAATATAAGAACACAAGTAAGTGATCAAATATTATTTTTAGCTATCTATAGTGATTAAATATATCAACATCAACATAATGCCAACATATGCAAGAAACACATTATAACATCATAACACATGTAAACCATTCATTATCCAAGGAAAACTATATGTATGCAACATATGAAAGCAATGCATCACTGTCCAAATCCATATGTCTATTCTACAACATCTTCTATCAACACTTCTTCATGTCATCGCCTCGATAGCCTTGAGTCTTGCCTTGTTTATCATGGAATCTTGCCTTTGTTGTCTTGGAGTATTGCATTTTCCTTGCACCACAACAATTTTCCTGCATCATAACATCTCAATACTTTTATGAATACATGAAAAATATTAGCCATTATTCCATATAAACACAATATTCCTAACTAATTAACACCACTTGAAATATATAAGCACAAGAAACCTTTCACCAATAAAATTGCAGCATAAAAAATATATGAAAGAAATCACCACGAGTATCAAACATACACCCTCTTCAACATTGATATCTATTAAATAATGCATCTCACGAGAACCACAAGTATCAACCACCATTATTATAAAACATATTGTTTCTTTGTTGTCCTTTGACTTTACTACTATTTTTCCCAATGTTGTTGCTCGTTTTCCAAGCTACGAAGAAACACCTACAATGCCACATATCCTGCTATTGCTCGTCCACATTCTATCTTAAGAAAACACTTGTCCTTTTATTTTCTTACCTCCCCCCTTGGAATCAATGGAAAGCGGCTTTAAATACTATCAAAAATTGAGTTCCTCCCTGAGCGCCTACATCGAGATTTAGGTTTTCTTCACTAGTAGTATTCATTAAAGAAAAGAAAAAATAGTAAAACATACTACAACACATGTTTTGATTGTTGATCATATATTCAAGATGATATGAATCTCCATGAATGAATGTTGCTCCACAGTTAAATTTTCTCCATAATAAATTTTCTCAATGAATGAATCTTTTTTAATGCTTTCATATCAACCCATGCAACAACAGTTACAATGCATTGCAAAAAATATTCTAGTTTAGCGACATGTGCTTAATCACCCCTCATGAATCTATTAAATTTGGTGATGTGTCCATTTACTAACACCAACAGGTTTTAGTGTAACGAAAACCAGAATTCCAACAAGTGGTATCATAGAAAAAGGTATCAAGTTCAAATCACTAGCTCGCACTGGGGGGGGGATTGTTGGACATTGGATAAAAAAACGCTCCCCATGTGCTTCATGACATGTTCTTAACTACTTCTCTTGGATTCATTAACTCTTATGATGCATCCATTTACTAACACCTGCGGGTTTTGGTTTAACAGACATTATAATTCCAACATATTCTTTAAACTGATGGGTTTTCAAACCCTTATTGATTCACAGACTTGTGGGAGCGGCTCTCAATGGAGGAAATGATAAAAATTCTTTTTTTTATTTGTGGAATTTCCCTCTCAGTCATGCTTTATCACTCACACAATGTGGCTCTACAAGTTAAATTTTCAGACTATCTGGCCCTTTATATCCTGTAGCTATGATACCAATTTGATCCAAAGGAAGAGGAGGAAAAAAAGCTTAACACCCAAAAACACTTCTATTCAAAAAATTCTCACATACACAATTACTGATTCATTTGTCTTGGCTCTTTTGTCCTCATACCATGAGTATATAAAGACTTAATTTACCAAATATGGAATTTTGCAAACTCCAACTAGACTAGACACAATCGGCTCAACTCCAACTAACGTGTTCATTTAAACTCACACTCAATTTGATTTTTCCAAATATAAACTAAAGTCGAACTAACTCACACTGACTCAAATTATCTATGTCCAACAACCAAGGCACTGATGTATCTAACCTTGTAATAATATAAATGCAGTCTTAGGGTGCAACAGAAATGTGAAGAGATTATCATCATAGCAGAAAGCACTGCGACATTGAGGTACAATAGTTATACTCAGTGAGAAAGAAGAAAAATACAAATATCTATATATGTTTAAAGAGAAAGAAATATGTATCTTGTAACCATGTAAGTTTTTTTGTTGTATCTCCATGGGAAACACCTAGTCTAATAATGTCATAAGATAATAGTTCATGGTACTTGTTAATGCTTTGTAGTAAAGCCTTTAAGGAAGAGAATCCTTCAACAAGATTTTCTATAGAAAACCAATGAATTCAAGAAGTGAGAGAGGCAATAAATTTCCATTTGTGAGAAGAAAATAAATATGCGTTGGAGTATCCTTCCATCAAAATCAATCTTATGTAGATAAGGACAAGAAATAAAATTCAATTTAGGATCGGCACTAGTTGACGATGATCAGGGAGTATTTAACCAACTTCTCAAGCCCACACATTATAGAAATCCTACATCTATGTTACCAGAAACTAGAAATGTGAAACGACAACGAGACAAGAAATAGACTTTCGAGGTTTCACATTTAAGAAACGATAGAGAAAAAAAATATGAGAAATATAAAACGAAGTATTCATCATCAATATTCATTATTTACATAAGTGAAATTGTAACAATCACATTTATTCATTGTGGATGAGTAAAGGAAAAGTGTATAATATTTCGTTTTCTAATACAAAAAAAGTAGATGGGCGGAAACGTGAAAGATGGGGTTACACTTTTGTGAGAATCGGGGCCCGAAATTTTTCCAACAATAGTTCGGCCGGGGCAATTTCAGAGAATCCGGCCGAACTCTTACAAGTTCAACCGAACTCTTACAATTTTAGTAGAACTCTATTAGAAGTTCAATGGGAACCTCACAAATTCCGTTAACAATGACGCTTCTTGTGAGCGCTTAAACGAAATTTTCTTGGGAGTTTGGAAAATCGGCTTAATTGAAGTTAGGTAGAACTACTAAGCTTCGGATTTGAACTATGAGTTCGGCCCGAAGTTTTACTTTAAAATAGTTCGGCCGAACTATTTTCTATAAATGCAATCGCCGCAGTTTGTATGGTTTACTATATTATTTTTCGCGCGTTACTATTGCATTTTTATATCGTGTTACTTGCTTTATTCTTGCCCTTAAACAGGCTTTGGTCTTTGCTGTGCTTGTGTATTCTTGCGCAACGCCTTGTTGCTCTTGTCGTCCACGCGGGTAGGCTCGAGAAACGAGAAATTCCACTACGTCCTAAACCACTGCACCATACGTTCTATTTCTATGATTATAATATCACTCTACTACGAAATATATGTGTTATAATTTAGGTTGTATTATTCCATGATGCCAATAATGCTTGTTACTTATTCGATCATACCAATAACACACTACCGTTACATTATTATTTTGATAACATATTGCGTTCATAATTTTATAATAGCCCTTGCATTCGTATTTCATTCAGAATATTATGATGAAGGTCACAATACACTAGCCCAACATTTGCTGTATGAGAGAATTCTTCAACATATTAACTCTCCCAAAATATTCTGCGATTTCTAATGCTCGAGGTACGCAAGCTGAAATGATTACGGTTTAACGCTCCTGTAGCTAGCTCTAAACGCATTGAAATATCCCACCCCACTTATTGGAATCATAATCCCAAAATATTCGCTACAAACATTAATGGCCCCTTCTTATTTTTGTTTCATTATCTCCAACACTTGCGATGAGATGCACGGTGTGCTCATCCTCTATAGATCTTTCCGGAATTCTGTGGTTCGAAACACAATTTTTATGACTTTAGCCATTTATCTCTGTGTTTTTTTCTATTAGCTTCCCGTTCATGGTTGGTGTTCCCTCTACCACCATGGTTGATTGTACCTTCTCTTCTACGTCCAAGCGCAATTTATTCTTTGTATATGCATTGTATGATATTATATTATCATCATTTTCAAAGGGATTATAATTTTTTTCTGTCATTTTTTCTCATTGATAACATTAGAAAGTTGCATGATAGAAATCATAATGGCATTGTTTGTTGCACTCATATAAAGTCCATAATATGTAGCATTGTCCCCTTGCCAATAATAGATATCTGTGTAAATTTCTTTGCAACACCTAGATTTTGAAAACTACGGCGAATCACATCTTTGTATATTATTTTGAATTGATTTACGGGCGGAAACGCTTTTATGGTTTATGGTTTAGATTTATTCCCGAGATATTACTTGCATCTATCACGGTATCTATATGTGCATATGTTATTAGAATAAGTACCCAAAAGAGAAATGCTTTTGACAATATTAGAATCTAACTCCATAGCAGTTGCAATGCGAGAGGCAATGGCCTAAAAGCTTATTTACAATGATCAGAACCCTAGAAAGTAATTAATGAATAGCTACAAACTTACGCAGCTTGATATAGCATCTCCATCTCACACGCATGCTTGTAAATTTCATTTCATAACGGGTTTGTGGGTACATTACGAACCCGAAAATACGAGCGAAAAAAAGCTCGAAGAAAATACCCACTAGAGTTATGGCAACATATATCCTTTGTCTCATAGCAAGCTTGTCATAAAATTATTGTCTTAATAATTTTATCTAAATATAATATTTTTGGATATACACGGAATACTTTTATGAAAACTTCTCATATAAATATAAAATAAATATACCATATATCATAATCAAGATAATGTTTTAATCATTGATCTAAGTCTAGTTTTAGGATATAAAAAAAAAATTACTTTTAAAGAAAATTTTCATTTGGCATTAAGATAAATATAAAACAAATAACAAATACACATCCATGATTAATTTTAATTGGAATGATTAAATAATTGATGAAATTTTATAAGAATATTAAATATTTAAAATTATATATTAGTAAAATAATTTTTGTTTAAGAATGTTGGAGATGTATTGTTTTTATGTAAATTTATGTGACATAATGTATTATATGACATAATTTTCCTGGCGTGGAAAAACCTAGTTCTTGAGAGTTCAAAACTCATGCATTTTTGAATAGAAAGTGGGTATACGAATGAGCAAGTAGATTTTCTAGAAATGATTAAGTGAAGGTTGATAGAGAGCCACACAAAATTGCAAATTCATACCTTACCAAAATTGTTAGATCCTTTTAAAGAAAACATATTTAATCGACTTTCATTGAAATATATGATAAACTCAACCCAATTTTATGAAAAGTAGTATACCATATTTTACATGTTCACATAATACAAATAGATATAAATTTTAATTAAGTATTGTTATAAGATTTAACTACCCATCAAGAGACGGCCAAGTGATTGAGACGAGGCATCATCATAATAAAAAACCAAGTAAAAATTGTAGTAATCCTAGAATCATACTTTACATGAGGTAAAATTGGGGAACTCATGACTTGTACTATAGATAAAAAAACATTTACCCCTAGTGGCCAAGTATTTAACATAGCGTGATAGCCAACTAGGTGTAAGATTTGACTTCATTAACCATTAACGAGGTTTGTGATTTTAGACCTTTTGGGATCTTTGTTAAAATTCCACATGTAGCTAGCTTGCCATGCATGAGTAATGGGGCTAAAATGTAATTCTCTCGTACCATGGTGGTCAACATGATGAGTCCAACTTACTAAAGGCATAAATTTTGAATGAACTTCATTTGATGTTTTTCTTGTAGCATTGGATATATATGTCTTTAAGTGTAGAATAATGGTCGAATTTCGGCACAAGGGATAATCGTTTGAGAAATGTTATTTAATACCTCAAAATAACTCCAAAAGGTTTTAGACCCAAATTCTCACCCCCCATTAAAACGACCCTACAAGTTGATTCTTTCAGTTTTCACTCTATAAGCATCAAAATATATAATAAATAATATAATTATCCAATCTAGATCATTATTTAATAATTTGTTAAAATTATGAGTAAGATATACATCATGGAATTTAAATAAATAGTGTTAATTCATTGAACACCCTTGTACATTCCTTGGTGATACTTTGAAAGTAACATGTTTTGAAAAATAATTTGTTTATGGATTCTTTCCATTTCTTGATGATATCAAAAACCTTCTTGTAATATTTGAAACCTAGGGTCTTTTCATACTAAAGTATGTTCTTTTAAAACATGTTTTCTTGGTGATATAGGTGATTTAGAAATGATTGGGAGAGCGAAATTCGTCATTTAATATGTACAATATGTTTGATTGAATCCACATGAAAAACAAGACTCCCGACCATGAGAAGAGGAAATTACATCCTATTTCTCCCCCCTACTTCACAAATTACCGATCGGTTAGAGATTTAACGGCCCCAAATTGGATTTTACTCTCAGGTACTTGAACCTCTACAAAAGGTTCGACTTGGAAATATAGTTTTCCTTAGGTTTCTCCTCTTGGTTCTATGTACTTAGATAACCTACATCAACATCCTTCTTTTCATTTTTGTCCCTCTTGGATAACCATAATATCTCGAAATGGAGCTAGCCAACTCAAATATAGTATTGCAAATCCCTGGTGAAGTTATGAGGATTACATATGGTCTTGAATGAGCATTTGGACTCTTTAGATATAAATCTAAAAAGTCTAAAAACTGTCAAGACCATATACGATACATAGCCTCCTCGTAATATATATAAAACTTTAATCTATGTCGCCAACATAACATTGACGCAAATAGAATACAATTTTACTCACTACTTTATGATAGAAAAATATGCGGATGAATATTTCCCACATACTAGAAGTCAAAGGGATAGATTAAAAAGGGATGCTTTCTAGGTCATCTATAAAAGATAAATTAAATAAGCATGACATATTAGTAATGTAAATTAGATATGCGTACAGTTATGTTCATATAACACAACAAATAGATGATTCAATACAAATGTCACACATAGAAGTCATTTATCTCATGGGCCTTCAACTTAAATTATATATGTAGCATAATACATTAAGCTATAGGAGATAAATCAAAGAAGCATTTGTTCTTGTAAATTAAACATGTGTAATAATTATGTCCTCATTTAATATGTACAATATGTTTGGTTGAATCCACATGAAAAACAAGAATCCCAACCGTGAGAAAGAGGAAATTACATCTATTTCTCCCCCTAGCACAATTACCGGTAGAGTTAGAATTTAACGATTTAGTAGTTTTACTCTCGAATGCGGAACCTCTACAAAGGTTTGACTGGAAACATAGTTTTTTCCCTTAGGTTTCTCCATGGTTCTATGTCCAACTTGGATAACCTACGAGTTCAATATCCTTCTTTTCATTTTTTATATCCCCTCTTGGATAACCATAATATCTTGAAATAGAGCTAGCCAGCTCAAATATAGTATTGCAAATCCTGGCTAAGTTAGATGAGAAGTACATATGGTCTTGAATGAGCATTTGGACTCTTTTGGAGTATGCGTACAAATTATGTTCATATAACACAAAAAATAGATGATCCAATGCAAATTTCACATAGAAGTCATATTTATCTCATGGGCACTCAACTTAAATTATATATCTAACATAATACATTAAGCTATAGGAGATAAATCAAAGCATTGTTCATGTAAATTAAACATGTGTAATAATTATGTCCTCATTTAATATGTACAATATGTTTGGTTGAATACACATGAAAAACAAGACTCCCAATATTTGTGAGAAGAGGAAATTACATCCCTGCTATCTCCCCCTAGCACAATTACCCGGTACGGTTAGAATTCCATGACCCCAAATTGGATTTCTCTCGAGTAGTGGAACCTCTACAAAGGTTTGACACGGAAACATAGTTTTCACTTAGGTTTATCCTTGGTTATATGTCCAACTTGGATAACCTACGGTTCAATATCCTTCTTTTCATTTTTTATATCCCCTCTTGGATAACCATAATAATTTGAAATGGAGCTAGCTAACTCAAATATAGTATTGCAAATCCTTGGCTAAGTTAGATGAGGAAATTACATATGGTCTTGAATGAGCATTTGGACTCTTTAGATATGCGTACCAATTATGTTCATATAACACGGTCACATAGAATTCATATTTATCTCATGGGCCTTCAACTTAAATTATATATCTAGCTTAATACATTAAGCTATGGAGATAAATCAAAGAAGCATTTGTTCATGTAAATTAAACATGTGTAATAATTATCATTCCTCATTTAATATGTACAATATGTTTGGTTGAATCCACATGAAAAACAAGACTCCCAACCGTGAGAAGAGGAAATTACATCCTATTTCTCCCCCCTAGCACAATTACCGGTACGATTTAAATTTATGACCCCAAAGCTGGATTTTACTCTCGAGTACTAGAGCACGTACAAGGTTCGACACAAAACATAGTTTTCCTTAGGTTTCTCCTTTGGTTCGATGTCCAACTTGGATAACCTGCAGTTCAATATCCTTATTTTCATTTTTATCCCCTCTTGGATAACCATAATATCTTGAAATGAAGCTAGCCAACTCAAATATAGTATTGCAAATCCCTGGTGAAGTTAGATGAGGATTACATATAAAATTCTTGAATGAGCATTTGAACTCTTTGGGTATATATCTAAAGAGTCTAAAACTCATTCAAGACCATATGTAATACATAACCTCCTCATCTAATATATATAAAACTTTAATCCATGTGCTTAACCTTAACATTGACACAAATGGAATACAATTTTACTCCTTTGCTTTATGATAGAAAAATATGCGGATAAATGTGCCCACATACCGAAGTCAAGGATAGATTAAGGGATATAAGGTCATCTATAAAGATAAATTAAAGAAGCATGACATATTAGTAATGTAAATTAGATATGCGTACCAATTATGTTCATATAACACAACAAATAGATGATTCAATACAAATGTCACATAGAAAGTCATTTATCTCATGGGCCTTCAACTTAAATTATAAATGTAGCATAATACATTAAGCTATAGGAGATAAATCAAAGAAGCATTTGTTCATGTAAATTAAACATGTGTAATCATTATGTCCTCATTTAATATGTACAATATGTTTGGCTGAATCCACATGAAAAACAAGACTCTTAGTGAGAAGAGAGGAGAGATGCATCCTATTTCTCCCCCTAGCACAATTACCATTACGGTTAGAGATTTAACATTTATTTGGATTTTACTCTGCAGGTGTTCGGAACCTCTACAAGGTTTGAAGGCACAGGAAACATAGTTTTTCCTTAGGTTTTCTCCTTTGGTTCTATGTCCGACTTGGATAACCTACAGTTGATATCCTTCTTTTCATTTTTTATATCCCCTCTTGGATAACCATAATATCTTGAAATGGAGCTAGCCAACTCAAATATAGTATTGCAAATCCTGGCTAAAGTTAGATGAGAAGTACATATGGTCTTGAATGAGCATTTGGACTCTTTAGATATGCGTACCAATTATGTTCATATAACACAACAAATAGATGATTCAATAAAAATGTCACATAGAAGTCATATTTATCTCATGGGCCTTCGGCTTAAATTATATATCTAGCATAATACATTAAGCTATAGGAGATAAATCAAAGAAGCATTTGTTCATGTAAATTAAACATGTGTAATAATTATGTCCTCATTTAATATGTACAATATATTTGGTTGAATCCACATGAAAAACAAGACTCCCCGATCGTGAGAAGAGGAAATTACATCTATTTCTCCCCCCTAGCACAATTACCGGTACGGTTAGAGATTTAACGACCCAAACGAGTTTTACTCTAGAATGCGGAACCTCTACAAAGGTTCGACACAGGAAACATAGCTTTTCCTTAGGTTTCTCCATAGGTTCTATGTCCAACTTGGATAACCTATAGTTCAATATCCTTCTTTTCATTTTTACTTATCCCCTCTTGGATAACCATAATATCTTGAAATGGAGCTAGCCAACTCAAATATAGTATGCAAATCCTGGCTAAGTTAGATGAGGATTAAATATGGTCTTGAGTGAGCTTTTGGACTCTTTAGATATATATCTAAAGAGTCCAGCTCATTCAAGACCATATGTAATACATAAGCTTCCTCATACAATATATAAAACTTTAATCCATGTGCTTAACCTTAACATTGACACAAATGGAATACAATTTTGCTCCTTTTGCTTTATGATAGAAAAATATGCGGATGAATATTGCCCACATGTCAGAGTCAAAAGGGATAGATTAAAAGGGATGCTCGGTCATCTATAAAAGATAAATTAAAGAATCATGACATATTAAAGTAATTCTCATTTTTCTCCTTCAAAGAAAAAAATTCACATCATGTGAATATCTCCATGTACTCTTACATATTGGTGTACAAAACCATCAACCAAACACAAATTGACAAAACATGCCTCTTCAAACAAGCGACTCTCAAGTCAAATAGTAGAGCTCAAGTACAAATTTCCATATTTGTTGCATTTAAGTGTGTCGAAACGTATCTACTTTCAAAGCATCTTGCTTCATGCAACATGCACTATGCTGCGAATTTGCTGAGAAATTCATGAAACATCAAAATACATTTTTGCCTCTGGTGTTTACTTCTACAAGTTCTATAGGCGGTACGTAAGGGCCGGGTAGCCTATGGATCTCATCTTTTATGAAAGGTGACATATCCGGTAAATGCCCCTACGGTCGATCTGCGGAATGGATTTAAATAGAAGTTCTTCATTTTAATATCCGTAAAACACAACTACTTTAAGGTAAACTATGTACATGTGTCTGTTTCTTCCACAAAATAAAGTGTATAAGTAGGAAATTTTATACCAAGTGTGCTCCCACCATGTAAAGCGCGATTTGGTGAACTTATCATTTTTATAATATCTTTTTCGATTAAATTTAGTTTCACAAATGATCAATTATTGCTTTGAAAGTTGTGTTCTACATAATTTGTGTACACTAAATTACAAATTGATTTTTTGAAATCTATTTTGTGAATGTCGACCAATAGATATATATCATGGAGGATGAAAGACGAAGATCAATGAATCCCATATGGAGGTTCGGGGATCGGAGGATGTTACAGTGTTAAATATAATCTTAAATCTCCATACATGTGTGCACGAGATGGAATTGATTTTTTTATTAACTTTGTGAGTGAAATTGAGTTTGTTAATAAGTTTCATATTTTAATTTTTAGGAGAGCAAGAGGAGAAGGGTTTCTCCATCCATGGAGGCAGCCATCCCAGGTTCAACCGGTCGAGAGGTATGGTGGTGGCAGGGTTGCGGGAAGGGGGTGATATTTATTCCCCCGAAGGCCAATCAACGGCTACGGTTCTCAACGGGTTCAACGTAGGTGCAGTTTCTCAACAACATCATTACGGGGTTGGTTCTCGGCGGGGTCATGTTGGAGATGATGTTAACTTGACAACATCGAGTTGGCCGTCAATTTCAATATTTTTCATTAAATTTGTGCCTTTTTTTACACGTGTTTTTTCTAATATATGAAATTTTATATATATTGATGCGGAGAATTTTGAAAAATGTTTGAGCCGGTGGTCAAAATAGACGCGGGGAAGACGATGCCTTCATTCAAGAAGAAGGGCATGGCCAAAAGCTGGCATATCACGAAATTTGTGAGATTAGCGATATACCATGTGAAATGAACATGGCGGAATACACACCTTACAAAGGTGTCAAAAGCCTTATACAAAATTGCAGAATCTCGAGGCTTTGTCTCTACCTGCGAGAGTAGGCAAGCACGAAATAATTCACATTCATTGGGTGAAATGGTAAAGGGTATACGAGAAATTTGGGGCCAACGAAGTACCGGTTCGTTTGTAGGCGATGAGAAAGAGAAAGCATTGATAGGTCTCGATAAATGGCGAGGACATAAAGCAAAGAGTTACAAGAGCATATGCCAAGTCAATGTTTAATTATGAAGGGCCAAAAAAGAAAAAAAAATTTAAGGTGCGGTATTTCAAAGCACCCGAACTGTTGCTTATTTGTATGATCGACATCTTGCGGCCTTTGGAAGGCTTCCGTGAGCAAATGAGGTTCCTGTTTATTTTGCACAAATGTTTATGCGAGAATTTTTTTGGGTATGAACGACTACAATGACCTTCCTTCAAAATTTTTTTGCCGGGGAGAGGTGAATTATATCAACGTAAGGGCGCTAGCAGAGATGTGGAGTTGCCTTGCCCGAGCGCGTCATTGGTGAGTCGTAGTTTCGAGTCGAAACTTTGCGATCGAGAGATGGTCGACTTCTCAAATAAGTCGTGACGCAAGAGATGTTATGATCGACAATGTTACGCGCGGATTAGTGCGTTGACTATTTGTTTAAATCGACAAAGAAAGGCACGTGAAAATGCACGTGCCAATTTTTTGTATGTGTACATTTATTTGTATGTGTACATTAATCTAACAAAAATGTATGATTATATGTTAAAACACCATTTGCGAGTTCTCGGGCATGATGCATGATGAAAATGTTAATATTACGTTCGGGATCTCGGCAAGACGATGCAGTCCGGATACAGGTATGTGAAATGTGTTCAGCACATGTATGTTAGTGTTTTTAAGTGACTCTAAAATAAATAATTGTTGCCACGAGTGTACATGTATGTATATATATAATTTTATAAAATGTTTTAACGGTACCAATTCCGTACGTGTTTTGGGATGGCGGTACCTTCTTCTTCCTTAGGAGATATACATACTTCATTGGAGATATGCCACAAGTATGGACAATCTTTCACAAGTTCTCAAAATTATATATTACTATAAAAGTTCCATTAAAAATTGAGATATATAGAGAGAGAGATCTATATTTTGGTTATTTAAAAATTTTAGATTTAGGTTCCTATAGAAGATTTTTTTTAATGGGGGACTCTAGTGACGGAGATAAGAACATCCACAACATTTGAAAAAGTTTTCTTTAGTTCTTTTTTTTTTAGTATTATTGAAAATAAGTTTATATGTACACGTGCATTTTCATTTGAAAGTTTTTAATATATATATATATATATATATATATATATATATATATATATATATATATATATATATATATATATATATATATATATATTTAAGTTTGTACATGTATATTGTACATTTTACCCTTTGCGGATGTTTCTATGGCGAGAACTTGTTCATCAAATGGAGAGGAAACCTTATGAGGTATTCTTGCTGATTTTTTTGTTATATTTTTGTTTTTTACATGAAGTTCTAGATATATATATTCTCATTGTTTTGTTTCAAATTTTAATGTTCAAGTACATGTGCATTGTGTATGTAGGTTTCCTATTCACGGGGATAGTGCTACCAGAGACCAGACGCTAGATCCCTCCATTTGATGGACAAGATTCCTGATGGAATTTGATTTCAAAATTTAGATGGTTTAAAATTTGTTAAACTTGAAATCTGACTTGATACTCAAGTGAGATTTACAATTTTGGACGTATTTTATTACAATGTTATTATATAATTTGTTTTATTTAATTTTGGATGGTTTAGTACTTTTGGCATGTGAATGTGAAGTAATGTTGTCATCGAATTACATTTGACATGTGATATTTAGTATTAAATGTTTTTTTTGGATAGTTGAATTATAATTGGCATGGCATACGAAGTTTTTAAAACTACATGAATGATAGAATGTGAACCTACATTTGCACATGTGGTAAATTGAAATGTTACTTGTAACAAAACAATCCGCATTGATTTCATTATGTAGTATATGTTGATTTCTGATTTGATATAATTGCATGTATGATGGTACATTACTTGTAAAGTCATTGGATTAATAGTGTTCATTGATTTCAGTGTAAGCGCAAAAATTATTGACAATGTAGAATGATTTTTGTGTTATAATAACTAAACCTAATAATATTGGAGAGCAAGAGAGACTTGAGGTATGGTGTTTACTACAAGAGTTTGAGCTAAATATTTAAATGGTTTATCTATCTTTCATAAAATAGTTTAAGATTGATCACAAGAATTAAGAGAATGTCTCAGTCCATCATTGGTATGGTCCATCATAGAATGATCATCCATGTCAATGACTCTTAAGTCTATCTTTCCAAACCATGACCCTACTCTCACATGTGTGCCTTTCATGACACCAGTCACTGCTTTCATCCTCGAATTGACTGCCTTGAAAGCACTCAACTCTTTCTCCATGCTAGCCTTCCTCTTTCTAAGAGATGAAGCTTCCTTTCGACTTAGGAAGCTATGGGTAGCCCCCGTGTCTATCAAAGAAGAGAAATTTTTCCCATGTACGGTTGTAGACACGAATCTCAAGTCCAAGGAACTTTCATCATCATTCCGCCTCCTTGTCTTGCGCCTTACTTCCACAATCTTCTTCAACATTTTCTCTTCCAATATGTCTTTCGAACTAGCCCTTGGCTTAACAGTCCTTTTCACATATCTCTTCTCATGAAGCTCCATAGAACAATCTGATCCTGGGTCTGCTTGAATTGGTTCAAGCTCTTTCCTTTTCGAATTCTGTCTAATTGCTCCAATACGACATATATTGACTCCTTCCAAATGAAGTGCACCAATCCTCATAGTGTGGTCATCTTCTTTTCCAAGTGTGCCAACACATGCATTTTCTTTCTTCAAACCAATAGGTTTCGAATCAAGAAAGTCCCTCTTGATCTTATCTTCCATGTTCTTGACTTTAGCCTGCAACGTGGTGCTTCTTTCCTTCAAGTGAGCCCTTTCCATAAAGAGTTCCTGAAGTCTTTGTTCACCTTGTCGTATCTCCATGTCAAGATTTTCAATTTCAGCAGTTTGTCTAGAAAGTCCATCCTTGGAATTTCTTGCGTGAAAAACCAAGTAGGTTGAACCAACGTTGGTCTAGTGCATTGGAATTCATTAAAGAATTGGTCATTGGCGTTGCTTCAAGCTAGGAGTGAGCATCGTCACCAACCTACATTGAATATTTTACACTCCCTAGGGTGAATGATACTTTAAATTGATTGACAGTCTAAGACTTTCGAATTTTTCCGAATGCTAAATGATCTTACAAAGTTAGTATTTATAATATCCTAGTAGGTCATTCGGTGACAACTTTTACCGGAAACTTGAAACGACTTTGGCATGTGATATTTAATTTGTTAAATGTTTTTGTTGGATTTTTGAATTATAATTGGCATGGCTTAACAGTGCTTTTCACATATCTCTTCTCATGAAGCTCCATAGAACAATTCGATCCTGGGTCTGCTTGAATTGGTTCAAGCTCTTTCCTTTTCGAATTTTGTCTAATTGCTCCAATACGACATATATTGACTCCTTCCAAACGAAGTGCACCAATCCTCTTAGTGTGGTCGTCTTCTTTTCCAAGTGTGCCAACACATGCATTTTCTTTCTTCAAACTAATAGGTTTCGGATCAAGAAAGTCCCTCTTGATCTTATCTTCCATGTTCTTGACTTTACCCTGCAACGTGGTGCTTATTTCCTTCAAGTGAGCCCTTTCCATAAAGAGTTCCTGAAGTCTTTGTTCACCTTGTCGTATCTCCATGTCAAGATTTTCAATTTCAGCAGTTTGTCTAGAAAGTCCATCCTTGGAATTTCTTGGGTGAAAAACCAAGTAGGTTGAACCAACTTTGGTCTAGTGCATTGAAATTCATTAAAGAATTGGTCATTGGCGCTGCTTCAAGCCAGGAGTGAGCATCGTCACCAACCTACATTGAATATTTTACACTCCCTAGGGTGAATGATCCTTTAAATTGATTGACAGTCTAAGACTTTCGAATTTTTCCGAATGCCAAATGATCTTACAAAGTTAGTATTTATAATATCCTAGTAGGTCATTCGGTGAAAAATTTTACCGGAAACTTGAAACGACTTTGGCATGTGATATTTAATCTGTTAAATGTTTTTGTTGGATTGTTGAATTATAATTGGCATGGCATGTGAAGTTTTTAAAACTCGAGTTTTGGATGGTTTCAATCTACATTTTGCATGTGATATTTAATAAACTTTAAATGTTAAATGTTTTAATGATGCACAATATATAATCAAAAGGGTTTTAAAACTTAAAGTTTTGGATGGTTTCAATTTACAACTTAAAGTTTTGGATGGTTTCAACCTACATTTGCACATATGGTAAATTGAAATTGTGTTACTTGTAACAAGACAATCCCCATTGATTTCATTGTATATGTTGATTTCTAATTTGATATAATTGCATGTATGATGGTAACATTACTTGTAAAGACATTGGATTAATAGTGTTCATTGATTTTAGTGTAAGCGCAAAAAATTATTGACAATGTAGAACGATTTTTGTGTTATAATAATTAAACCTAATAATATTGGAGAGCAAGAGAGATGAGGTATGGTGTTTACTACAAGAGTTCGAGCAGGTCATTCGGTGACAAATTTTACTGGAAACTTGAAACAAAGAGAATCTATCTTTGGCTAGGACATCATGTAAGATGCTTGAAATAAACAGTAAAATTGTACTTAAAAGCTGAGATTCGGGCAAGTGGGGACAACCACTTGTTATCTCGTCCCTTGGAGGCTAGGCCATATGGGGACCGAATCTGACTTTACAAAATAAAGTGAAATAATTTGTACCATATGGTCGAAGAACATATACAAGAACAATTAATATACAAGAACAATTAATTTCATTCTAGAATATATATATCCAATACATATTTAACATTTTTAATCAATGCACATGTATAGAAAAACTACTTTCAGTTGATACTAGAGCACGTGCTTGTACCCAAACAATTTGTAACATCTGCAAACCACAAATAACATAAGCAGCTCAATTTTTAGTTGAGTACTAAAAGGTCTAAAACATATTTAATCCAAAGATAAAAAATTGTTGGACACTTCACTCAAAAAAATTCTAATGGAATTCCATCCTCAATAATCCGTTCATGATCGGATTTTGACATTTTCCATTTCTTAATTTTTTATTTTTTCTTTGATTGAACTTCTATCAACTTTATGCGTGCTACACACACCAAGTGACTATATTGACAACTTATGGAATCAGGTTCATAGTCTTCGAAGTAAACAAAGTCTCCACTTTGACGAGTTTGTTTGAAAAAATAACCTTTCAGTATAATAGACCCTTTGTCATACCGAAATCCGTGATCATTATAGTCTTGTAATAATTTCATTTTTTGTTCAGTGCAACGCATCAAATAATACTTCACATTTTCATCGTTGTCAATAGGTGCAATTACAGCAAAAACATCTCCTGTACAATAAAATAAATTTAACATTTAATTATGCATATTTAAATTTATTTGTAGATCTTTAAGTCATTAAAAAGTAATTCAAATATTACCTTCTCTAACAAGATCAGAAACTCGATCACCATCAGATGATATTGTAGTTTCATCTGATTCCATTTCTTCAAACATTGCAACAGACATTTTTCCCTTTGTATTTAGCTCTGTATGTTTCCAATCGTTCACATACATTTTGTTTTCACAGACGCCATTGGATTTTGTGTTGTCTATGCAAACATCACAAAAACAAGAATATTTTCTTTTATCCAATGCAAACACATTTGTGGACAATTTTGTTTGAATTGAATGCAATTTTCGAGTCCCTTTTATTGTTCCAACGTCATTTCCAATTGATCTATTTATGTCTCCGATTCCAATATGCCAGAAAAACCTTTATATGGAAAATTAGAAAAAGAATTTGTAAATATGATATCAAAATACAATTAAAAATAATCATTTCATGATAAATGTACAATGTTTAAAATTAGATTACCAATATAAATTAAATTGAATGTACCTTTGCACTTCTCGTGATGGGTTAATCTCATGGCTTAGAGCATTTTTTCACCATTGAACAACTTCTTCAGCGTTCGCAAGTCGGCGTGCAAAGTGGTTCATTTTATATCTTCGAAGTACTCGTTTTATGCATGCTCCTGCACCGTCATGTTCTCCTTTTCCATGGCCAGTCTCAAAGAAATTCCAACAATGTTTAATGCAGGTTTTCTTATGAAGACAACACAACCAAAAAAATGATCGTGTAGATTTGAATTCACCTGCGCATCCGTCTGACCATATCCAATGTTCATTGAATTTTATTCCATGATTTTTCAATGAATCATAAATTCTTCCAAAACAATGTTGTACAAAACATGTATCATGTGTACGATCGTCACTGATATAAAAGTGATATTCTTTAATGATATGTCGATTTTCACTCGTGCTTTCTATATGATCGACATTTTGTTCAGCATGTCTATATAGAATATGGACGAGCATGGAGAATTGGTCAGAATGATAGTATTCACTCTGAATTTCTTTTTGTGGAACAAATGTGTAGTTTTCTGCAAAATCAATCACTGACAAAATGGTCCCTGGTGGAAAAAATTCACGAGATTTTTTGAATTGCAAGTCTTGCCATCGAGCTCTATGGGAATGCATGGTGTATTTGTAAATTTCTGCTTCAAACTTTCTCAAAAAGTCTATTAGAAAAATTTCGTCTTCTCGTAATTCGATTCTTTTAACACTATCCGCACCTTGAATCGATGTACTGGTATATTCATATCTCTTCCATTTCACTTTCATGTTGGACAATGATTGATCATTTATATCAATACGATATTTGTTTTGAAATTTAGTCAAATTTCCACAATCATTGCATTTTTTACCACCAACACATTTCTTTTTGTAAAATAGTTCATCGCTTTTTCTTTCACATAGAATTTGAGATATGAAATCACGGATAGTGGAAGGAGGAGGTGAATCCTTCCATAATGTTCTATCGAAATCAAGGAATGTGTCATAATATAACTCAAATTCCACATGATAACGGCAACAACAAGTGTCGCGTACGGTGATAGGTTTTACATACCATGGTTTTTTTTGAACAAAAGCACTGAGTGAAACTTGAATTTGATGATTCTCTTCTTTGAACTTGTTGAATAACTCTATTTGAGTGGTTTCCAAGAGATGTTTTTCATGTTCTTCGTATTGATTTCGTGCTATTCTTCTTCACATCACATGTCTTGCAGTCGGTGAAACACGCGAATTGTTCTTCCAATATTCATATATTATTTTTTTAACATCTTCTCCAAGTCTATCTTTGTATGGTTGCCTACAAATAGCTCTCCAACAAGCGAGTTCATCATTTACGTCTATTTGCAGTCAAAATTTTCGATGTTTGTGCAGAGTTTTTCGCGAGGTTCCTAGTGCTCGTGCCATAGATGTTAGATTCAAACGATTCTCTTGAGTACTTGGTGAAACCATTTCCATTTGTATTCCTCTACGTATATTTGAAACATTTTTATCTCTAGATCTCTTAATTGACTCTATAGCACTACTCATATTTTTTATCACCTCTTCTTTCATTTTTTAATCTTTGGTTGATTTTCGAATACCCAATAGTGTCGTCGCTTCTTTTAATTTCCTTGATGATAAGAGACCTTTCAACATTTGAGCTTGAACTGTCACCTCAGTTTTGAAAAAAATTTCCAAAATTTTCTCGACACGATATCGTATAAAATAGTCAGGTTTTTTATCTCCATATGTGCGAGTGTCGACATTTTCTAACATCTCATTATCGATAGTGATTTCATCCGTACATATTCGAAAAAATAGTACATATTCAATAAATAACTAAATTAATAAATATGTCAATAAATATTAGGAAAATTTTAAATATATCAATAGATCATAATATTTACATTTACATACCCGATTCAATTTCTGCTTGAGGTTGCTTTTCTTCTTCAATATTTTGAGGAGTATCTCTGTCTGTTTACATTAAACAAAATATTTTTCAAACTAGTTCATCAAATAAAAATTAAGCTTCACATTCTACATTGGGAAAACTTTAAAAATATATCAATAGATCATAATATTTACATTTACATACCTGCTTCAATTTCTGCTTGAGGTTGATTTTCTTCTTCAATATTTTGAGGAATATCTGTGTCTGTTTACATCAAACAAAATATTTTTCAAACTAGTTCATCAAATATAAATTAAGCTTCATATTTTATATTAGGAAAATTTTAAATATATATCAATAGATCATGTAATATTTACATTTACATACCTGCTTCAATTTCTGCTTGAGGTTGATTTTCCTCTTCAATATTTGAGAGAGCTTCTAACTTTCTTTTGTGATATTGTCTCGTCTCTTCTCTACGTTCCTCAGGCTTTCTTTTTCGATCATATTTTCTCACACAAGTTCTTCGATTTCCCATGATAATAGGGTATGAGGTTCAAAAAATTTCCTTCAAAAAATTAGACAATAACTCAATTATAAACAATATCACAAAAAATTTAATTTAAAAAAATCTTTTCTAAAAAATACGTAATCCAATCCAAAACACGTACATACCTCTAAGAAAAATCACACCGCCTCCAAGAAATGTCTTCCAAAAAAATTCTTTAAATCCAAAATTTGAAGAAAAGTTTTTGAACAAAGAAGCTCAAAAGATTTATTTCAACACAAAACACGTACATACCTCCAAGAAAAATCATGCCGCCTCCAAAAAATGTCTTCCAAAAAAGTTCTTTAAACTCAAACTTTGAACCTCCAAGAAAAATCACGCCGCCTCCAGAAAATGTCTTCCAAAAAAAATTTTTAAACCCAAACTTTGAAGAAAATTTTTTGAATTCAAACCAAGTTGTAAAATGAAATGAAGTGCGAAATGTGCGAAAATTGTGAATTATTTCGCAGCAATTTATATTGACGCGAAATATGTGTTTTGTAGGGGGCTCCACAAAAATTTCCGGCCGACGGAGAATTGCACAATAGTTCGGCCGAACTTTTGATAAGAAGTTCGGCCGAACTATTAAGACGTTAGTTTTAACGACTCGTAAGCGGAAAACATAGTTCGGCCGAACTAACGCGTCACCAATTATGTAAAACCAGGCTCTGAAAATGGTTCTGCAACTTTGGACTGATTAAACTCCATGAAAAGTTGTTAATTAACTGTCGGAACCAAGACAAGCATTTTCAGAATTGAATCTACTTTCAGGAAATATAAATTTTATGGAATTTCGTAAACGTTTATTAATTTTAATTATTTTTCTAATAAAATGAGTGCAAACAATTTCTGAGGGTCATCGTGATTCAGTGAAATCAAAATTGTGTGTCTCCCAAAATACATTGTAAAAAAAATTGAAAAAATTATGGGGCATTACATTGGTCCGTTGACTCTAATGGGTAGCTTTTAGATTTTTAGTTTATAACTTATATGTTAAGAAATTTGTTGCCACGCGAAACATATCAAAAATACGCAATTTTTCGTATTGGACCAGTTCAAAAAATTCTAGTAATTATGATATGCATCCATTGGCTTTGTAAATATGATGAAACCAAAGTAGACTCTGTCTAGATTGTTGTAACACATTTTGTTTTTTCAAAAACAAGAATTTTCAATGAATACAACGTTGCCACATAACATGACTACTTATGAATTCTTTGATTGTTAAGAAACACAGACTCAAAGAAACGCTAAGTTGACATATCAAATCCGTATAAAAAAATTTCAAAAAATAAGTAATAGAAAGCTAACAAAATTTCTCACAACTTTTATTTTTACCGCAAAATGAAATTCTACACGGAAAAATTGTTATAGTTTGCAGAAAGTTGAAGAACCCAAAATGAAATTTTTTTCTCGTGTATAAGAAAGTGTAAACTCAAACCTTCACATTTTCACCAATCAAATGAATTTGATATTAATGGAACCTGGGAGGAAAACACAAGAGGGTGTTCCCTATTCTCCTCAATGGGATGGGTTCTTGTAAGTCCTTAGTAGTTTAGATCTAGAATTCCTCTCTCTTGATGGTGTAGAAAACGCAGACAAAAATAGTAGCAAAATATGACTATGATGGTGGATCAATAGTCAGACCAAAAGTGTAGATCTAGAGTGATCTTTAGGCAACAAAAGGTGGTAAATGAATGGGAAAACCCTTCTATTTATAACAAAATATTAAGTTATGTTATCACTCAGGTTTTCCTAGATGTTGTGTAAGAGGAAAGTATACCCGAGGTAACCACAAACCAACCTTTTAGATGCAGAATCTAGCCAATCTGCATCCAGAGAGGGCTCTCTCTTTATAATTTATCTTTGTTCTTGAAAGGTTTTAGGCTAGTTATAGATTTCAAGGGTTTGTTTGAAAATTGGTGGAATCCACAAACTAAGGGAAAGGTTGAGGGCTTTCAGTCCATTGGGCTATGGAGTCAAAGGATGGCTTTACTGGATTTCTATTCTAGGCACAAGATGGTATTACAGGGCAAGATAGCTAGACAGAGAACAATCCTTAAAATTTAAAGTGGATGGGATGATCCTGAAGGGATGAAAGGCAACTAAGAATCTTTCACCATGTTCAGAAGAAAGAAATGAAATGACTACAAACAAAGAGCAATGAAGGATTCTTTATTATAGTAATCAACAATGTTTAAATTAGCAAAGCAGGAGCAGTTAAGAATTCATGCTTATAGCTAATTTAGAAGAAAACATCAAGAACAATTAAATTTGAAAACAGAGTACAATTAAGCAAATTCTGTTTCAATCTTTTATGTAAATTATTCAGAAATGAATATGATGGTATTAAAAACTAATATAAAATTTCAAACAAAAGGTAGAAACACTTATTGAACTATAGTCCAACACATGAATCCTGCAACAAGTCCAGTGCTTTCAAATCGTCATCCAGCAAGCCACAAGTAAATTTCTCCAAAAGCTTTTATTCCGAAAATCTCAATGTTACAGCAGAGTAATAGAATCCACACTCAACACTCTCTTTGAGGGTTTATTTATACACAAAATAATCCTAACAATCTTACGCTATCCTAGCCAATCATCCAGGCTGACTTAAAGCATATTTACAAACAACAAGAGATACATGGTCTCGTAAATAGAATAATGGGTAACGGATGATGTGCTGTTCCTTTTTTCATGGACGTGCTAAAGATAAGTGCTTAAAATAGGAATCTGTGCTGTCCTTTGCGTATTTATTTGGCTTATCGAATACTCTTTCTTCTTACGGATACTCTTTAACCTTTCATCTGATACTCTTTCATCTGCTTTTCTGTTTTTACCATTTACTTGATAGTAAAGATAAAATCTCATCCCGAAAACAACTTTTACAAAACTTCCAGCATTTCCTTCCACCACTGATCATCTGGTATCATTGTTCTTCTGAGTTTCCTTAAAGTTTCATCTGCTTCAGTAAGTTTATAAAAAGTGGGCTCGTTCGGGAATAGATACTTTATTTCATGCTCCAGATGAAATAGATTCCTTACTTTTTCATAAATACTTTTCCCAGTTGGTAATGCAGGTTCTGATGAGCTAGTAGAACCTATAGCTGTATTTTTAGCATGAGCTTTTATTCTTTTCTCATAGGTTTCCAAGTCTACTATTTTATCCTCTGTGAGCATGGGACTTGGCAATTCACTGTCCAACAAAGCTTGAAACTTCTCTCTGAAAACGTTGATATCAACCAAAATGTCAGTACACTTTCTTTCTAGATTTTGCATGAAAGTCCTCTTGGTGAAAACTCTCTTTGCTTCCAAAACTACACCTGTTCTGTCATCAATTCCTAACAATGCAAGTTGTTGTTTTGTTCTGGAATTCAAAAATTGAATGATCTGCTGGGCCTGCTCCGGCTTGCCTCTTAATTCATGTCTAGTTTTATTTATTTCTTCTTGTGCTATCTTGACTAACTCATTTTGCTCAAAAATAGCTTGAATGGAGGACCAAATACCTCTTATTAATTCAATGATGTTGCACCAAAGAATATCATTTATTTCGTTCAGAGGATTTTCCAGTGAAAGATCTTTTTGCAAAGCCTCAACCAATTTTTCCAATCTTTTTATTTCCCTGAGGTTGTCAGCAACTGTCTTTTTGGATGTGTCATATTTTCCCTCCAATTTTGTTAATTGTAATTTTGTTTCTTGGAGTTCTGTGACCTTTAGCTGCAAACTCTCCATCTGTTTAATTAAATCCTCATAATTCAAATTAGAAATGTTTACCTGAGATGGTTGTTCCTGCTGTCCTGTAGTCGTAGTACCTGTTGTTGAAGTCTGCTTGATATTTTCCTGTTCCTGCAATGCTTTTTCCAACTCCTTCTCTGTTTCATTTAGTCGCTCTGTCAAATTCAAGAGCAACTCCATCATTTCTTCTTGTAAATTTCCTTTTATAACTTCCTGTGTCTGAGGGTGCCTCGAGGCTGGTAATTTCAGCTGTTTTCTGAGTGCAGCTATATCATCCTCTTTCTTTTTTACCAATGCCTCAATACCTTTAATGTCTTTGGGATTGTGACCCAAACCAATGATGATCTCTTCTAGCGACTTTATTCTATTGTCCTTGGCCTGTGAGGAGGCCCTCTCAATCTTCAATTGTGCAGTAGTATTATTCAAGGAATCTTGCAGCGTTAAAGTTGCCATAGCTTTGTTGGTGAGAGTAGAATAAACCATTTCCCCTGTTTGTCTATGAAGCTCTATCTGATCCAGGGGATGGATATCTTTTGCTAAAACTTCAAAATTTGTTCTGATGTAATCTGTTGCTGACGTTGGCTTTGGCACCTTTGCTTTAAAGTGGCTCATTAGCATTTTACCTTGTGAAAGATCAAATGCAGACATCAGCCTTTGCTGATTATGAGGAGCCATCTTCATATACTGATCGTATACCTTCATTTTCAATGGATCATTATTTGTTTTGATATTAATGAAGGTTTTCTTAATGTCTCCAGTATCTGTCTTTGGCGGTCTGAAAGAAGATACTTCAGTGCTTAATTGCTTTTGTATCCCTTTCTGGCTTATGTTTGTTTCACTTGTTGTACCTGTTTGCTGACTATCTTCTCTACCATCATCAAATACTTCATCTATAATTTCTACATCTGGAGGTGGATCAGACTTGTGTTTTTTAGCTTGATAAACTTGTGGGGCTCCTTTTGAAGGTGTGGTATCCGGAGCTAGCCTCTTTTTCCCTATTTCCACATTCAGTGGAGTTTGCATCTCTGGAACTTGGATTTGCTTTGCTGGTGTGTGAGAAGTCTGAGATAGTTCTGGTGCTTTGGAACTCTGTGATTTTTCTGCCATGACCAGGGTTTCAATGACCTGAACTATAGGTTCTTTTCCTTTACCCTTGGGCTCTGCTGCTACTGATGGACTATCTTCCCGTAGAGCTTGTTGTAGAGTGGCTGCTGATGATGTGCCAATGTAGGGTACCTGCATTTGATCATATGTTTCTAGGTCAAATTTCTTCTCAACATCTTTCATAAGTTTATTCAATTTGGCAGCTCCACTTCCCTCTTCAACAAGTGTTCCTTTAACCCATTCATCTTGATTTGCATATTGTTCTATGTCAGGAATTCTGTGATGTACATAAGGAGATGACTTATTTTTTAACCTTCTTTCACAAATGAAACCAAAGGGGTCATAAGGGACCCAACGGAAAGATGTCTGGAATTTTCTCTCTAATATAAGTTCTGCATCTCTCTCAGCTTCTCTAGAATTGCAAATGAAAGGACCTAACCGGCTTTTGATCCTTAACTGTGCTTTCTTCTTTACATTGCAGAAATGGATTACATCTGAGTTATTCATCTGTCTAAAGTATTCCAAAGCAAAAATTCTCATTGGTACATATCTGGGTAACTTGAATGGATATAATTCACATCCATAAATCCCGATGACTGTATGGTTTTGGTATAAGTACCAATCCCCAACTTTATAACTCTTTGACAATTGCAAGGTCTTTCTAATTTCGGTACTAAGCCTGGGGGGAGAAACTCCTGTTAACAAAGTTGTAGCAGGATGTACAAACTGATCAATGAATTCTGAATAAGAGTAGGGAGAGTCAGAGGACAAATGAATGATGGGGGACCAAAAAATAACAAGCCTGGGATTACTTTTAGCATCAAGTTTCTGAACAGGGAAAGGGAATCTGTCTGACTGATAAAAGATCATGAGATGATAGATAACCGAGGAGTACTTAAAAACCTTTTCAATATCTAGCCTTAAAAATTGATCATGGATTTTGTTGGCAATGAAGGAAGCATAATCATACTTAATCTCAGGAGGCTGCCCAGGGGTAAAGATGGATAGCAAAGCCAGAGTTATCTCATCTACATACTCACTGGTATTGAATCCTAAAACAAAAGATATTACATTCACAATAAGCCTTCCCAATGTATTAAAAAAGTAAAAACCATAGGGGGAAGTCCCTTTTGGCTGATGCTCAGGTAACATGAAATACTGACACATTGCTTTTAATTTCTCTGGGGTTAATTGTCTGGTTTTCTCAATCAACCCTTCCATGGATAAAGGTGCTAATTCTTGCTCTGGCTCAAAGTGTAACATAGCATTGATAGACTGAGGTGTGATAGGGAACAGAACACTTTGATCATGAGCTAATACAGCTCTTTGTGCGGGATCATAGTTTGCATGACAGTAATGAATGATTTCAGGGAAAATGTGGACTGTAGGAATAAAATACCTTGGGAGATTGGATTCCCACAATCCTATAAGATCTTGCCCCTTTGAGTGTTCGTCTCTGCAGCGACAGAAGCTCAAACGGGGACTTTCATCAAAATGCAGGTCTTTAATTTGGAAATCTTCATCTATTAGAGGTAAATAGTCCAAATCTTGGTGAGGAGCATTCAATGGAGTGATATTTAGAGCTGTCGGGACCTCCATTTTGGTTCTTGTGGATTCAAAATGGAGGTTTTCGTTTTTTTCTTGCAGACCGGGCGGGATATCTGACAAAAGAGGAAATTGGAACAATTCGTAGGTTTGGGAAGCAAATTCACAGGTTTTAAATCTTCAATGAGGACTCAGAGAGGATTTTTAACCACTTTTTCAGAGAAAAAACAAAGGAAACTAAGCTTGACTTGCAGTCGGGGCGCGAAATGATAAATACCTGTTTTTAGATGGAAACTGGTTCTTTAACAGGTAATGAGCAATGGCGGGGACGTTCTTCAACACGGGTGCAGCGGAATTTCGGAGTAAATTGGTGTATTTGCAGTGAAATTTGAAAATTGCAGCGGGAGCTCTGTCGCTTTCAGAAACTAAAATAACTGAAAAAACACGAAAAATGGCTTATTTACAAGTCAAAAGGGTTTTTGTTTTTTCGAGGTGATTACGTCATTGACGTACGGGGTGATGTAGGGAAGTGGGGCCGGCGGTATGCGGTAAGTGGTAAGCGGTGAGCCCGCACCGCTTATGGACGAGGGCGGTAAAAGTCGCGGGGGGAGCGATTCCATAGTTTTAACGCCACGTGGATGGTCTGACTAGTCAAAACCACCCATTCCCCGCTGGTTAAAGAACTCACACGAGATGGGCAGCGGGATTGATCATGACCGTTGATCAACGGATGGATGATCCGACGGCTGAAGGAATGGGAAACATGCGGGGGATTGAAAAGTGGGCCCGGCGGGATTTAAATGCGTTTAAATTTTATTTAATCGCCCCGGGAGGATTTCGATTGGTAAGTGAAAGGCTGTTAATTAGTTCAAATAACTAATTAATCCCATACGCAAAAGTAAAGGGTCGCGGCGGAGTTGGCTTAAGAGGAATGCCACGTGGACGGACCATGGTGGCGCAAGACTCCATCGAATTTTTATTCGTGTTTTGGTGTTAAACACACATATTGCATGTCTAACGCTTTTTTATATATATATTTTTATTATATGGTAAATTAATCAATACATAACTAATTCACCATAGGGCGGGGATTAATGGTATAACGATATATTTCACCAAAGGGTTTATAAAGCGGGGTTTTATTTTTAATGTGCGGGAATATATACTTTGGTAAAACATTATAATAAAGGGTTTTGGGGATATTTATTAGAAAAGGGAGTTATATACTTAGGAAAAGGGATTTCACTAGGGATTTAATATAGTAAAATCAAATGTTAATATGAAAAAGGACAAGGAAAATCAAAACATCTTTGTACATATAAGAAAGTGATAACTTATGAAGTAAATTGCAACATTTTATCTTCAACACTTAACTTAGAATAACAAGTTGTTTTGAGGAATTTTATGGAATGTTGCATCAGTTTCCTAAGTAAAATAGAATTTTACTTTTGAAAAAGTTAAATATGGAAGATAACAATGATGGATTATTTCAAGTGCTTAGGTCTTTTTGATCATTAGGCCGAGGGTCCGGTCCCTCCAAAAGTCAAGGAAATGCCTTGAGCCCCTTTGATTTCCAATTACCTTAGTACTTTTGGGGAAATTAGTAAAACTCGTGAGGGGGAAAAATGATGGGGGAGGTTAATGAATTTGACTTTGCTTGCTGTGATTTTCCAGTGTATTTCCTGCTTCAGTACTTTTGATGAAAGTAAATGATTAACTAACATGAAGCAGCACCATTCATCAGATAACACTTTGCAGCACCATCTACCTACCCTATCTACTTAACACTACCATTTTGTCTTCTTTATTAGGGTGCATTTAGACTTGCAAACCCTGATCAATCTTTTCTTTTTTACATGATGAATCTATCTATTTCTACCCTTATTACATCCAAGGGCTCAGATTAAACTGTTGAGCACCTTTTATTCACTCTACCTAGCTACTTATCTGCCAAGATTAAACCGTTTGGCTAGATATTTATTCTCTAATCTATAACATGAAATTGAAATATGACTAAGCCAAGTTTAAACAGTTTGACTTATTCATGAATTGTGGCAAAAGTTTCACAAGCTGCACACAATTGATTTATTACAACGGAGTAAAAAGTAGTGGCATTTGGATTTGCACACTTTCCTTGGTCTATTTTTTGCTTGGGGTTCATTTCTTTCTCTTTTTTGACCATTTTATTCTTTTACCCTTTGATCTTTCTTTTAGGGTTTACCCTCTTTACATTACCTTTGCTCAAGTAAGAAGGTTTGAACATATTCCACACTTCCATCAAGACAATCACATGAAAGATGAAACTCATTGATATAGGAGGCGACAAGTTAGTCTAGATATTGGTGCATAATTAAAATATTATTAACCAAATCAAGATCCAAATTTTATGGAATATTTTATTATATTTGTTGGAGGGAAAAGGACTTTGACTTGGGTCAAATCCCTTTACTTGTAAATAATAAATAAATAAATGATTTATTTATCATTTTAAGGATGTGGTTGAGTAATAATCAAATAAATAATGATTTATTTAATTATTTAAGGATGATTTAGTCATATTTAACAAAGAATGTTTTTTAAATAAGGTTTAAATAATTATTCTTAGAAAATAATAAGATAAATAATTATTTATCTAATTAATCTCCTTATTTTGAGTTAAATATAACTAGGGATATTAATTAAACTATTGTTTAACTAATTATTCCTTGAGGAAAATCAAACAAATATATATTTATTTAATATTTCCTCATGGGGTTTCCTGTTTAGACCATAAACAACTTAATAAAGGTGGTTTACTAAGTTATTTTCACAGTGAAAGCGATTTTACTTAGGGTAAAATTGGTCTTACATGGTGTACTTGGGTCCATCTAGTGATAATAGGTTAGATGAACAAAAAATGGTGTAACACATGACTTACTACAAAGCGAATCTATTGAAAAATCTCTTCAGTGAGCCATTTGTGCACTTCGTCATTGCAGAAGAATATTACGAGAATCCAATATTTCACATACCTCTCCATATGGTACAGCAAAAGACATTCATGTTTTAAGACATGTTTGACCAGACATATCTCATGATGGGCACCCTGAAAGGACTAGTTTAGGCTATGGTCTTTCTGAGAACGAAGGAGTAAGAATAATTGCAGAGGATTACTAAGTACTATCAAAGTATTTGTCGTAAATCAATATGTTTGCTATACATATGTACATTTTTGAATGGAGCGATAAGAGCCCCATTGATCCAGTTTTTATTTCCAGGAAGAAAATTGGCACTATTCACCATATGAAGGGATTCTTGGTTGAAGAATTGAGCTCTAGGATCTCCTGGGGGCTTGGGGTACTTATTAAGCTATAAGTGACCATAGGGTGAGTGGTTCACCTTCCGCTAGTGGTGCACTATGTATAGGGTGAGTGTTTGACCTTCTTTATGGCACCCCATGATGGCTGACATATGTGTAGGGTGAGTGGTTCACATTCCCCTACGTCTATGGAAACATGTGTGTAGGGTGAGTGATTCACCTTCCCCTAATGACATGCATAGGATGAGTGGTTCACTTTGTGCTATGTCATATGAGCAATATGAGTTGTTCACCTTCTCCTATGGGTACCCCACTGAGAGATGCATATAGGCATATCTTGACATGTCAATGGGATGTGGTTCATCCTTTCCCCACATGTAGGATTCTCATTCCTACGATTGATGGATGACATGTCGGTGGGATGTGATTCTTCCTTCCCTTGCATGTAGGATTCTTCCTATTAATGTTGGTTTTCATGTGTGTAGGACATGGTTCTTCCTTTCCATACTCTTGGTGTTTTTCATGCATGTAGGAGGTGGTTCATCCTTTCCCTATGATGATTGTGATGTGTGAATGTAGTAAGTGGTTCATCCTTTCCTTACTCATGATTATGATGTGTTTTTGTAGGATGTGGTTTCACCATTCCCTACTAGTGGTTGTGAGTAGGATGTGATATGTTATTTCCCTACTAATGTTCTTGCATCATCCTATCTATGAAGTCTAGGACATATTGGAAGTACCTCTCATCTAGCAAATAAGATGGAAAATGAGGATAGGGACCATAGCAGTAATGATGGACGCATCGTGTACTGTCATACTCCCTGTGCTACAATGTATGGTGTTAAACAAACTGATATAGAACCAATTGAGGTTCTACCTTCGAACTAAATTTTTTTAGTAGAGAGTGGCAAGGTCTTGTGACTCACTTTCGATCAATTCTTCTTTATTATTCATATCAGTGTTATTATTATTATTCTTCAGAGATGGTTCATGATGGATGGATTGGCAGGTATAATTCTCCCTAGTTGAGAGGGAGTGTTAAAATTGGAAACTAGAGCTAAATTTCTCTTTGGAACACTCCTATGAGGAAGATGATTGCACCATTGGATTCCTCTTTTTGAGAGGATCAAAATCGACCTAACGATCACTAAATTTGGATAAGGAAAAGTATTCATTCACTCAAATGAAATTTCATAAGGCATGACCTTATTTAGGTGAGAATAATTTAAAATTTAAAATTTGAATTTCCCTCCTTGAGTAATCAAGTCGGCCTACCCAAGAAGGATATAAATAACCTATCCTAGGCACTTTGATATTCATTATCCTCTCTGAAATAGCTATAGAAGAAGATAATTTCCAGCGAAGAAGATGAAGGCGACGTTGGGTTCAATTTAGTCATCTTCAAGGGCAGAGTTCCACAAGATGGAGGACAAGATTGTTTTGGGCACATTTATGATTTTTCTTTGGAATTTTATCTTCATCACAGGTATGAGTTCAAGCAGATAGAAGTCGCACCTGTTAAGGGTGATTTTGATGACAATTTGGGACTGTTGTGAAGGTGTCATTCTCCTTGAAGCCATCCACGTTAGTTTGGGTCACCTACAAGTATGCCACAAGGCTTAAAAACCCTATCCTGGAGGCCTAGAACCTACAACAAGAAAGCCATAGTCAAATTTGCTTTATCATGAGGCTGTGTAGTGGGTTTTGAAGCCTAGAAGAAGGCTGATGGGCTACCAACATTTGAAGGGACTGGTTGAAGGTAATCCACAGTCTAGTAAAGGTATTTAAGGTTGTGAATGGGGTAGTTGCTGACTATGCTTATTCCGTAGTGAGTCCTTTCTGAATTGTAGAGAAGACACAAGTCCTTAGAGACTACAACAAAAATCAGATTTGCAGCCTTGTTTGAACCATCCTCTTGTATAAGGGAAGTGGTATTAAACCTTCTCATTTCCAAGTCATTTTGAGTTTGAAGTATTGTATTCACTCTCTCTGTTGAACATTTGACATTAATGATAGGAAGAATTGATAAGGGTTTTTCTGTGGATTAAGCCATATTCGTGTGTTCTTCTGTCTTGGCTTGTCTTCAGCTTTTATTACTTATGTTATTTTATTATTTACACTTATGATTAATGATATTTCTAATGGATTAATGGGAAAATTATGTAACCAACCTAAGCTAAGAACATGTTAACTCAAAATTAACAGTCAACATGTACAATTACTTGAGAGATAACTCTCTGACCATCAACTTATTCTTTTCTCTATCTCCTAGGGATCTAAGAAGATGCACATTAAAAAGAGAGAGAGGAAGAAATTATTATTGAATGTCTCCCATATTCAACACCCAAGTTGTTCCAACTCAATCAAATGAATATGGCACCAATCCCAAGACCTAGAGGATCTAAGAGGTGGAATCCTTATTGGGGTGAGACTATCAATAAAGACACTACATTTTGTAGGCTATAGGTGATGGCACACAACTATGAAGTGAAGGTGCCATAAAAATGTAAAATAAGAGCTAGAAAAACTCAATCAAATCAATCAATGTGCTAAGCAATTTCATGCCCTAGCAACCAAACTCAAAGAATTTCATAAGTTGATGAAATCATGTATGCAAAAAGAGCTCACTGAGGCATCCAACTGTACAAAAATTAAATTCAGATGCAAACCAACCAAATCCTTTTTCAAATCAATGACATGCAAGTGGGCTTCTAAAGAGATGGTAACCATCGAATATGGAAGAAATTGCATCACTAAATTTAAAGATAGTGAAAAAAAGTTGTCACCCAATATAAGACCATGCTCAATCTCAAGGATTAAAAAGGGAGCATTAGATGGACATGAAAATGTGCCCCAATATTGTATCCACTGGTTACATCCAAAGCATGAACAAAATTGTGACCAAGAGATGGAATTAGATGAGTTGGAAATTTCCCTGATGGAGATCGTAAGGGAAACTCACCAAGACTTCATGGATCCCCATGGAAATTTTGTAAGGCCATGTGGTAGTTTAAAATCCGTAGCTTTCCTCAAGGTGACGAGGAAGCCTTAGAAATGCATTCTCTGGTATATCATATCAATAAGGGATTGATTAATTTTAATCCCAAGAAAGAAACTCATCACAAGATGGAGGCAAATAACAATACTCGATGTGCCTTGAAAGATATTGGCAAAAGATTTGGCCATGAAAGTTAAACATCTCCCACGTGTCATCATAAAGTTGAAGAAAATAATTCTAATCGATTTATCTTAGATAATAAACAATATTTTCTGCGAGGCAATGAAGTGCATTAGGTACCTAGGCCTTGATGTTGTCTTTTTCAAGATTCATCCTCAAAAGCCCTACAATAAGAGTTGTCTGTTCCTTCATCCTCGCAATGATTGAGACCTTGGGTTTTAGTCAACTATAAAAAAAATAAATAGAAACCCTTTTATCGAACACATTAACCTATCCAATCATTTAAATTTCAGAATGAATATTTGTGAACATGTGCTAAGTCTGGGAAAGCACTCAAAACTTGTTGTTGTTGAATGATAAATTGTTGATGAGAAGTAAATCCCATAATGTAACCATGAACTAATAATTGACAAAATAAGGGGATTTTTGGCATTGGTATGAAGGATGGAGTTTGGATTGTGCCTCATCAATGCCACGATACCTTCCATTTTCCCAATGAGTCCATGCTAATGGAAAACATTTAGTGGGTTATTAGTGTGTGTGACGGTCAGTTCCTTTTTTGAGGAGCCCTATAGTAGAATGATGCCCTTTATAGCATATGGCCTAAATGTGAGGGTGATGAGCCATTTATTCCATGTCTAGGACTTATGTGAGCATATATGTAGTTCCAATGAATTCACCCTGTGAATAACATCCCCGTAGTTGCACTTGGAAATTGAGTCAACATAGTAACTACTTTCCTTTATCAAAGTGGATAGGGGGGTGCGTTACATATTTTGTCCCCATAATGTTGAAAAGTAATAGAAATATGGAAAAATACCTTATCTTATAAATCTATGCATATTTTTCCAGTTGGATTCAAATCTTGAAGCCCCCACACAACACATCCTAGGAAATCCACCTTAGGTTATGAGTTCTATTTTTTTTCTAGCAATATTCAAACCCCAAAACCCACTGGTTAGAAATTACCCCAACCAAAAAAAAATTCAAGCACCACTCAAATCCATAGTTTGTTTCCAAATTATCAATTCTAATGTTTGTATCCAAATTACAATATTGAGTTGTGCATAATTTTTTTTTCTGTGATTAAAACATAGTAGTCTTAAACATATTAAAACCTACACAAATGTTCATGCAAAGAATATACACATACATTTTTTTCTACTTGATGACGCACATAGCCAGTCCTTCTCAATGTATTCTTGAGCTACTCATTGAATATGGAGAGCTCTTTGTTCAATCTCTTGATATTTTTGTTAATCACATCGCCTTTCTGGTTCATGTACCTCAACTAAAAAATAAATTATATAGTATATTCCATCATAGCTACTGAGTCTGATCACCCATGGAAGCTACACTAAACAAGTAGTAATTTCTTAAACACTTACCTTCTCCTCATAGACCTCCCCCAGGGCCACCTTCTTCTTATTAAAATCGCTTCATCATCTTTTCTTGATTCAAACTCTCATTGTTTCATCATATTTTCCTAAGAAAAATTTCCAATGCACTATCTCTATCAATGACAGAGTGTAAGACTCTCCTCCTTCTCTAATATATTGTGCTGGTAACTGAATGTTATCAGTGTCTCGAAACCTCGTCGATCCTCCTTTGCCATATCCTCTATCTAAATGTTATCAGTGTCTGGTTTCCATGTTGATCCTCCTTCGCCATACCCTCTCACTAAATGTTATCAGTGTCTAGTTTCATCACTGATCCTCATTCATCATATCCTCTTACAGTGGAGTGGGAAAATGGAATTAAAAATAGTTACAAGCATTTTAAGTTGGTCGAAAACTTTTAAGGCTCCCCTCTTGCACTGCTCGTCATACCCTCTTACAGTGGAGTGGGAAAATGAAATTCAAATGGGTCAAAAGAATTTTAAGTGAAGTGAAGGGCTCAAAGAAATTCTAATATAATAAATTCTTTTGTAATTTTTAAAGCTATTTAAATGTTATAAAGGTTTTAATATTTTTCAAAAGAAAAATAGAAATCATGTTGAATTTCAAGTTATTTTGTTTTCTCATTTTTTTATTTTTTTCATTGTATATGTCCAATTTAGACTCATATTTTTTTAATTTTTTTCACATATTTTTTTTCTTCCTAGTGTATGTGACCAGATGTCACTTTGTTTTCTTGTGTTTTTTATTATTTTTAGTGTATATGACCAGTTTATATTCACCTCAATTTTAGATCTACCAAGTGTTTAGAGAGATCAAATCTCTTTTCGATTTAAAAGAGGTATGCACTATAAGATATTTGATCCGTCCCCCTAGGCACTTGGTAAATCCAAAGTTAATATGGCCCTATATTATTTTAGTTATTATGATTATTATTATTATTAAATTTTATTTTTATATTATTTTTACAGAGATGAATTTTTAGAGAATACTTTACAACATCTCTATCATGGGAGAGGAATTCAATAATGGAGAAACCCTAGAGGCCTAAAAAAAAATTGTAGGCAGAGAAATGGGTGTGGAATTTCATACTTGAGCACAACGTAGTTTTGACAAAGAGTGCATGGTCTCTAGACAATGTTAACCTTTGATATCCTTATCAAAATGAAAAAAAATATTAAATGATAACCGTGAGTTTTTTATCCACATTATATATATATTTTTAAGTATAGATATAGTTTCCATGATAAACCCTTTGAATACACATAACTACTCATCAAATATTATTTTCATATGAGATGTTGGTTTCTTACTATCAGACCCACATGGAGGAGAAGGAGTTCATGGATTATGAACTAGAGGAGGGAGTTTTCAACAAATTTGTGCTAGTCCCAAGGATTTTATCCATTTG
The DNA here is from genome assembly GCA_034641835.2 of Pinus albicaulis. Taxonomy (NCBI): domain Eukaryota; kingdom Viridiplantae; phylum Streptophyta; class Pinopsida; order Pinales; family Pinaceae; genus Pinus; species Pinus albicaulis. The sequence continues at coordinate 1,008,088,680 of CM076584.1, forward strand.
CATTTGAAAGTTAGATCAAAATATCACCATGTCGTGGTTTTAGGGCCTACCAGGTCTTTCGAAAACAAATTTAAGAATTTGATAGGCCAGCCATAAGGTAGTTCAAAGGCCCTAACCCCTGCTCCAATTATGCATTTTTCAGGTCCTCTAGTTTTGGCCAGCCTAGGGCCTGAGGTCATTTATCATGGGTTGCAAAACTCTTCTTAGGGTTCTCTAGCTCCATGTTTGGTTTCCCTTTCATCCTAGAAATAATAGGAAGACATATACTATGTTACAAATTTCTTATGGTTTTTATAAGTTCCAGAAGTTATGAATTTCTCTAGTTTTTTTTCTTACCTGTCCTTCATCTCAAGTTCCATTGACCCCACCCTCCTTGGGAAAAATGGAAAAGGAGATCCTTGCCTCGGTGATGGAGGAAGGTTGAATTGATGTTGAGAATGGTGTTGGGGGTTTTTAAGAGAACCCCTCTTGTGAACAAGGATTTGGATGGTTGAGGGTGTTAGCTGGATGTATATAGATTAGGAACTATTGTATGATTTTAAGGAATGGCTGACTGCAACAAGAAATAGTGGCATAGAAATCATATGTCAAAGGAGCTCTCCTTGGAAGGATTTAGCAGGAGATGGTGTAAGGCTTGACACCACATTACTTATCAGTTGTGATGGCATGAATTATATACAAATTTGGAATGCAATAGGATCTTGCATGTTGGTGTGTCCATCTTATACAAATCATCTTTTGGAAAAGTTTAAATATAGTGATTGTTGGGTAGTAGTAGTGATTTTTTTTCTCACAAGATTTAGGGGGAAGCTAAACATGACATCTTTTTACTATGAAATTTTTTTTTTTTTTTTTTATCTTTGGTGTGAAGTGCTCTTTTTACATTTTCCTAAAGGTAGATAGCATCATGTACCTCATGTGGAGTGCTTTTTTTACTTTTTCCTAAAGGAATATAACATTGACTGGAAGTGGTGAGGGATACTCATTTGGACAAGGAATATTTGGCACCCTAGGGTTTGACAACATGGAAAACAACAACCTATTGGAAATGAGAATTTGTGAATTATTGTTGGTCTAGGGATTTGACATCAAGGATTTTTACTTGGAGTGAAAAGCAGTCAACCACTTTAGAATCTAATAATTTGTCTATTATTTTGAACCACCTTATAGTGCATCAAGCTGATATGATTTTTTTATTATTTAGAACACCTGAACATTTTGTTAGCACATGGAGGCACTTTTGTAGAGAAACCTTAAATGAATAGTTAGCTAGGTAACACATCCATCACCATGTTAACAAATTAATTCTACTTCTATATGTATAGTATAATTAAATCATGGCCTTGATGGAATCAAGGTAGCGGACATATTAGTGCCTATTCCAAAGTATATATATATATATAATTCCATGGAAGCCCACATTTAATAGCATGTTGGAAAAAGGTTATGTTGCTACATACTACACATTATTCTTCAAAAAAATATAGGTTAGCCCTAAGCATGTGTACATAAGCAGCTCCAAGCCAGAGACAAAATAAGTTAGCTCCATTATCTCTATTTTGATAAATTCTAGATCTAAATATAAAGAATAAGGGGCGGGTCGTAATATCCTCAGCGTCAGCATGATGTCATATCCTTCGTACAAAGACTACGGTTTCTTCTTGCAACGGAAATGATAGGCCCTAGGATTTTTTCCTCAGTTTTTTTCTTATTCACAACTTAGATAGGGATTAGAAGCCCTAGATGCTTCAATATTCAATGTCTTCCAAACCTCTCACCTTTAAAATTGAAAGTTATACATGTATGCTAAAGTGTTAGCTACAAACCCTAGAAAAACCATTGACAAGGCTTTTATATATGAGATGGAGTTGATCAAAACTTTAGCCTACACATGCAAGGAGAGGATATAGCACTTGACATATTTAGTATTTATTTGTACTGAAGACAAGGGAGTCATGAATTGTATCAAAAATTCATGCAAAATATACTTATAAGATTTAGATGAACTTAGTATTCATTAATTGTAAGATAACTTGGAATGGACTTGAATCTATGCCTAGTTCCTGAGATATTATAGCAAGATATTATACGTACCTCTTCAATATTACCTGTCCAACATGATTTGTTCCCCATTTTTCCTTTGATTATACCATAATATAACTTCCTTGGGTTATTCTAAGGAGATATGCACACAGTAAACTTAGACTTCTCATCATGGTGGCTCAAATCAACTCTTCAATATTGTATATAATAATTTATTTCAATTATGTTCATAAGAAGTTTGTAATCATGTATTCATATGGCCTAAAAATAAACCTTTGTGTAGGTGTCATTGTACTTTACATGAGTTAAGCGCACAAATATCCACATACACAGATGATACAAATCTTCGTAAGGTATTTGCATGAGAAATAGGTATTAGACTTGTGTCATAATTACAATTCATGGATGTTGTTTAGGAAGGAGGATGCTTGTGCCTGAACAATGTCACTTCAGATTATGTACCTTTGAACTACAAGAAGAAATTGACCTTTAACATCATATGTGTAATAAAAAGTGTGTTTTATACTTTAGCATTATACCATAATTTAGACAAACTTCTTATTTAAAATTTCCTCTTGACTACTTCACATTATAACCGAGTCTTTTTGACCTAGATGAACATTTTCATTTGGCCCTTTGAAGTAATTTAACAAGATTTTCATTCAAGTTTTTGAATTCGAGATTTGAAGTAGATTTACTTTTGAGACCTTCAACCCCTTGAAATATGGTCTTTATCTGATACATTAAAAACAATTGATACGTTCCTTTGAAATTTTCCAAAATTTCCTTAGGATGAAAAACTAAAATTGCTGTAGATGAAAATTTGAAGGTTGTCAGAGGATTTTTATTAGATTTCAGTGATATAAGGATTGTTATTAGATTTCAATCAAAGCATACCTCTAAAACTTTCACTCTATTGTGGCACACATGGAGATCGGCATTGTTTTTAGATAACAGAAATGGACCCTTGAAAATAATAAGATCTTAATTAAACTCTTCTGAAATGGAAAGGATGCGCTAGTAAAAAGGATTTTTTTTGTTATGCAGTCTATTTGCAAATATCCATACTAAGGTAAGACATGATTTTTCATTTTGGACTTCAATACTTTTTTAAAAATTATTGTGTTTTATTTTCTACTTTAAAATTTACCTTACTGACTTTGATCAAGCATTACAATATATATTTTTAGGTATCCAATAGGGATTTCCAAGGAATGCCAGAGTGTTAGGGCAGCATGCCAAGATGTGCCAGGTGCCAAGGTGTGTCAATGCATTATAGGGGGTGTTAGGGAATGCCATGGAAACATAAGGTCGAGCTAGTTTAAAATTAATGGAAATGAAAAATTAAGAGTGTATGATAGGGAATGTCAGTGAGTTTCAGGTGTGCTAAGGAGGGAGTGAAAAGCTTATATGCTAGGTAGTGCCAAGGCATGTTAGAGAGTGGTAGTGTGTGAGAGGGAGTGCCAAAGCATGCCTAGGAATGTAGGGGGTGTTATTGCCAACATGTGCCACATAGTGCCAAGGGATATTTGTTAGACATGCCAAGTGTTATGGCATGTCAAGATGTAAACCATGTCTCTTAGTTTTTTTATGGTCGCGATTGGACGTGATCCTTGACTTGGTAACTTGTAACTTGTTAAGTGGGATAAGTTGAAATTGGACATTATTAGCCTAATATGAATTATAGTTACTTCTTAGGTGAACACAGCATAGTCTGGTTGTATTAACCGTAACTTGGTCAAGATGTTGTAGTCAACGCAAGAGTTGGTTAGGTTCCCAAGTCCCGAAAAAAGGAAGGGTAGTTATGAGGGCATGATATCTAAGGAGTGCCAAGGAATGAAAATGTGTGCTAACACATTTTAGACAATTTAAATGCATGTTGAGGAGTGTTAGGGAGTGTTAGAACAACACAAGGGAGAACTAGGTTAAAATGCATGGAAATGAGCAAATAAGAGTGTGTGTCATGGAGTGTTAATGAATTCCAGGTGTCTCAAGGATAAAGTGTTTTAGGACAATGTCATAATGGGACTTGTAGGAGGCAAGATCATGGTTATAATAAGGGGTTTTATAAATCATTTTTAGACAAAGGGATACTTTGGGTTGTGCACAACATTGTTTTGTCAATGACTTGGTTAGGTTCCCAAATTTAGAAAAAATTAAGGCTATCTATGACAGCATGACATCTAGTGAGTACCAAGGTGTGTTAGGGAATGCCAAGAAGTACTAACACATGCTATATAGTTCCAAGGCATGGTAGGCATGCCAAGACAAACCTATTTCTAAGGCACGCCAAGATGTGTTAGGTCTCAGGGTGTGGTACGAACACATGCTAGACAGTGTGAGGGCCAAGTGCCAGGGAAACACAAGGGAGAAGTAGTTTCAAATGCATGGAAATGAAGTGCTAGTGAGTTCTAGGTGTGCTAATGAGGGAGTTACAATTTATGCTAAGAAGTGATGAGGAATGCTAAGAGTGATAGGAAATCATACCAATATGTGCCAAGTGCCAAGGTGTGTCATTGCGTGCTAAGGAGTATTAGGGAGTGCTAAGGATACACAAGGGGGAACAATGTCAAAATCCATGGAAATGAATTAATAAGAATGTGTGACAAGGAGTGTCAACGAGTTCCGGGTGTGGTAAGGAGGGAGTGACATTGTATCCTAGGAAACTCTAATTCATGATAGATTTCTAGGGAAACACGCATCCAATATGTGTCAGGGTGTGCCAACATGTGCTAGGAAGTGTTAGGGAGCTTCAAGAAAAATAAGGGAGCACTAGGTAACAATGCATGGAAATGAATCAATAATAATATTTTAGGAAAATTTTAGAATAAGCCTTTGAGGAAAGCTTGCAATTGCAATAAGGGATTGGAAAAAGCAATCTTAGACAAATGCAGACTTTAGGCTAGGAACAAAACTACTTTTTCAATGACTTTATTGGGTTCCAAATTCGTAAGAAAAGAAAGGCTATCTATAAGGGCATGACAAGGAGGGAGTGCCAAGTTGTGTCAGGGAAAGCCAAGACATCCTAACACATGCTAGATAGTTCCCATACATGTTAGGCATGCAAAGACATGTCAATTGCTAAGATATGATGCCAAGATGTGAAAGATGTTAGGGTGTGGCGTTAACACATGCTAGGGAGTATTAGGGAGTGTCAGGGAAACATAATGGAGAACTAGTTTCAATTGCATGGAAATGAATGAATAAGAGTTTGTGATAGGGAGTGTTATCGAGTTCCAGTGTACTAAGGAGGGAGTGACAAGGTATGCTAGGAAGTGACAAGGCATGCTATAGTGCTACATAAGCATACCAATATGTACCGAGTGCCAATGTGTGCCCATGTGTGCTAAGTAATGTTAGTGTGTGTTAGGGAAACTAAAAGGAGAAATAGCTAAAAATGCATGGAAATGAATGAATAAGAGTGTGTGTAGGGGAGTGTTAGCGAGTTCGAAGTGTGCTAAGGAGGTAGTGACATGGTATGCTAGGTAGTACTAAGGTGTGCTAGAATGTCAGGGAAGCATGCGACCAAGATGTGCCAGGTGCTAGAGTGTGGAAGGATGTGCTAGGAAGTGTTAGGGGGTGCTAGAGAAACAGAAGGGAGAAGTAGGTAAAATTAATGCATGGAAATTAATGAATAATATTTTGTGACATGATGCGTCAGTGCGTTTCGAGTGTGCTAAGGATGGAGTGACAAAGTATGATAGGAATTTTTAAGGCATGCTAGAGGTGAGGGAAACATGCCAAGCTGTGCCAGATGCCATGGTGTGCCAATGCATTCGAGGGATTTTTTGAGAGTGCCAGGGAAAAACAAGGGAGCACTCAGTCTCAAACATGGAAATGAATGAATAAGAGTGTGCGACAAGGAGTGTCAGTGAGTTCTAGGTGTGCTAAGGAGGGAGTGACAAGGTATGATATGATTTGGAAAGCCAGTGATATGAAACTGATACCTAGGAGCATACCTGGAATTCCTTCTTGTAGTTGAACCCATCTTGAAAACATTGAAGTCGCCGAGAAATTATTCAAGCTACTGGTTTTTGAACAGTGGAGTTGCCATGAAAAATCTGTTCCTTTGGATTCTTCGACACTAGATTTGCCATATGAAATATGCACAACCTTCTTGTGCCTGAGCACTTCTCACCATCAAAAATTAGAGCTAATATTTGTCATTATTTCCTAGGAAATATTTAACCTTCGCTCCCTAGAAATGGCGCCAAAAATTTTATCACTCCCCCTGCTTCCCATGGATGAGAATGGAACTAAAGGAGGTAACCTCGAACCAACCTTTAGGTCTGGTAGATATCCTTACCTGGACCAGAGAGGGATATCTCAATGTCACTTTACAATCAATGAAATGACTGAATATCTAGTGATCCTAGGCTAGGTATATAAGCTTAGTAAATAGGGTTTTTTTTTTATGTTTCTTGTGCTGGATAGGAAATGATAGTTAGGAGACTAGGTGTAGGGTTTTGGTATGAATTAAAAGGTTTTGTTGCAAAGGTAAGGGTAAGGCTAGGTAGGTAAGATAAGAAGCATGATTAATTTGTCATTGTGTATAAATTTAACTAAGAGGGATTCAAAATGAGCAATAAACTAAATTCATTCATCAGAAGAAAAGAGAAAATTTCATGTAAATATTACGAAATACATAGCATGGAAAGCATGTTTTCTGTCAATAAACTGATAATATTTCGCACAAATAAGAATATATGTGAAATATGAGTAACATAACATTCAATATCATGAGTTTACAAAGAAAAAAAAAATCTCAAAGGCATACCACAGGAATCTCAACACCATGTCTGCAACATTTTCCTTGATTTCATTAGCAAAAGCTTGTACAATATCTCCACTGCAAAAAAAAATTATCCAACCTCTAAAATGACTTGACGTTGACTACTTATAGAAAATATGAACAATGACACCTAATAGGGTCTAAATCCCATCCAAAATTCATCATAATTTCACGAGATTAGTCACTTCCTTGAATCTAGGGAATTTAGAAACCATTCCCTCAAATTCAGCTAAAGACTAAGAGTGTGTGTCTTCCACATTAAATTATATGTATCCTCATGATAAGAAGAAAAAACAAAATCAATCACTCCAATGACAGCTCAAAGGACATCTAAACCTCTAAATTATGAATTTTTCTAGCTTGACAAGTGTCCTGAGGGAATCCATTGTAGAAGCGTAGCACATCTTGATAGAAACATAATGCCATTTTGCAGAAGTGTAGCACCACTTTGGAGGTGATTTTCAGCGAATTTTAGGGCTCCAAGTCCAAATATGAAATATAGGTCAATTATCCTTGTGTGTCCAATTTCCATAACATCTTGAATATTTTGGAAACATCCAAAAGAAGGCCTCCAAAATTTTATCCTCCCAAACTCACTCCACAAACGTAACGCCTGGTCAAAAACACTGGCAGAAGCATAGAAAAATGGTTGTTTTTTTGGATTTTTCTTCAAAATTAGAGCTTTCCATACAAAACCAGTTTTGAATATGGAATATACTAATAAAAAATCATCCAACCATTTAATCCAATATTAATTAAGGTGTCCTGAGTAAAAGCGTAGTGCCTTGCTGCTAAGTTTATGTGAAGGCAGATTTCTAGATTTTTCAAAAATGTTTCTGCAGCAATAGGGCTTAAATATAGATCAATATATCTCAAACCATAATGGTTTTTGAAAAATGGAGAGAGGTTTTTGTTATTTCGCATGTTATGAACAAAAGCCTCCATTTTTCAAAATACCTTCCCATTTTCTCATACTCTAAGTTTTAAGTTGATCACTCAAATTTTGCAGAAGCGTAGTGCACTCTCAGTAGAAGCATAGCGCCTAATTTGAGAGATATTTTGGATGTGTTCCTAGAGGATTTTTTTGGCTACGAGTGGTGTGGTTAGAAATATTAGGATTTATGATATAAAATTGAGTCAGCAGGAACTACAAGCCCCTGCACCAAAAAAATGAAAAATGGACTTGAAGACAACCTGTTCAAAAGTGCAGAAAATGACTTAGAGAAACTGTAGATTTGGCATTTCTCTCAAATCATAACTCCTGTACATAAACTGAAGGAATTTTTTTTCGTTGGCATATTATTTAAAAAACATCTTTAGCTTTTATAAAATTAATCTTTATTACTTCATAATTAGATTTTGAAGCAAAATTGTCCCCCTGTGCAATATAAACCCTAACAAACGACCTTTTGATGAATTCTGAAGCATTGATCTCCTGTAAGCTGGATGGATGAAACCTGGAATGGTGGCCTCCATTATGAATATTATTTTTTCCCTCCATGGTGTTTGTCAACAATATGAAACCCTAGCGGGATGAGATGGGTAGGGAAGATGTATAATTAAGAAAATAGGGGATGGTGGTAGGGCGGCTTTAGGGGTAGAAATGAGGTAGAAAGAAGCTAGGGAAAAATCCCCAAAACATTGAGGAGGTAGGGTGATGAGTTAGCAATAGGATGGTAGTGAAATTTCTAGAAATGGGCACGAGGAAGGTGCCACAAAGTTAAAAACACAAAGTTTTCCTAGTTTCCTTGCAAAAACCTAGTGAAAACTAGGGTTTAAGTGAAAATGATAGCAATGAAAGGTATGAGTGATAGGTAATGATTTGATAAGGAATATGGATTATGTAAGTATGATGTATGAGGGTTTTATATGATGAAATTATTTTTTTACCAACTTAATCAAGCTAAACATCAATGAAACCAAAAACGTAGTTGAAAACCCTAGAAGAGGGAATCCACCTTTTGCTGAATAAATTGAGTTGAATGAAAGGTGAGGGATGATCAATTACTGACTTGGAAGCCTCTTAAACTTGAGCAATGATGAACCAACCCTTCCGATGGTTTCTTGGAGCTTGAAAGGCAAAAACATATCAAATTTCCAATCATTGGATGGTTGTGGAGAGCTGTGAGCATGAGGGAGGAGCTCCTTTGACCATGTAACATACTTATTTGAGAAAAGAAAAATTTCCTTCAATTATTTCCCTATAGTTTCTAACTCCCAATGTAAATGATATTTATGGTGAAAATGAGAACTTTTTCGCCTTCTTTTATGACATGATTGGACATTGTGGTAGCGAAACAAAAGAGACTTGGACCCTGACCTAGATGGAGGTGTGGTGACTTATCTAAGACCCTATGTGATAATGGATGACATTACCTAGAAATTATGATGACCATGAATGGAGCGATGGCAGTAGCATTCATACCTAGACAACATTTCAGTGAACAAAATTTTATTTGAAACTTGACTTGAAACATGAAATTTGGACCTGGGACCACTACCAAGTAAATCTGAAAAGAGTATTTTTGTTCACTGAACATTAAGACACTAAAACATCTGGTATCTCAAGTGAAAATAGGTTCTTGAGTCGCCCACATTCTAATTTTCCCGTCATTACAAAATTTTCTAAAAAAGAGTTGATTTTAAACCGACGATATCTCCCTCATCCGAGCTTCGATTCGTCCAGTTTATTTTCCATTTCGATAGTTTTTCACAAGGGATCCAAATATGCTAATTTTTTTTGAAAATTTTACACCAAAATCTTCAGATATTCTCTGCAAACTTATCGACCAAAAAATTCTTGCTCTGATACCATGTAGAAAATCTAACCAACGAGATTCAATCCAATATTGTAATGTACTAAAACAAGATAGTGAAGCCTTCCTACAATTTGCGGGAACAAAATATGATCACACAATCACATATAAGTAAGAGAAAAAAGTTATCAATCGCACAACAAAAGAGATATATGGGGAAAGAAACATCTCAAAATCCATCTATATCTATTGTGTATTAAGTCAAGGAATCATGAAACAATACAATTCTTAATCTTGCATGGGATTCTCCAACACTCTGCCAATTTTCCCCCGCTGATCTAGGAAAACTTGGTCTAGTATTTAGCCAATTCTCGGCCTTCCTTTAGCCTGCCTTTCTCATGCAAATACTAGGGAATTAACTCCCTATTAGTTACTAAAATCATTCTTACTTGATTGCGCAATCAATAATGGCATCCCAATGCCTTTATAATTACACATGGGAAATTTTGTATAAATACAATTGATAGATGTGTTCCGTTTAACCTCTCTCTAAATTGGGTCTTCCTCGGAACGCACATGCATGCAGCTATTAATAAAGAATTATAAGTTATCTGATTGATCACTAATTGTGAATTAAATCTAATTTAATTCATTGAATGACCTCTCACTATCTCATCACTCAATTAGAACTAGTTAAACTTATTTTAACTCATTTAATTGAGTTAACTAATTCACACTTGCACCCCACTAATACATAAACTGTAACTCAGTCCCAAAAATATTAGAATCCATCCACATGCCTTATCTTGGACCCTCAACTTGAATTTCTTGAGCTAACTCAGTCATCATGACTTAGTTAAATGACACAAGTTGTTATGAGATGAAATTACAATTTATTGTCCAATTTATTTAAGAGAAAAATAAACTAGATGTCTCACGTTCCTCACTCCTAGTGCATAAAAATTGCTCACCAATGTGGGTGCATTTTTTTTGTCCTTTCTAGTTTCCAATTTCATTATTTCTTGTTGCAAATTTCAACATTTTAGAATTTGATGCACCCTTCACATAAAGCTGCCATTGAAATCACATGCCCATATTATCATGAGAAACCTCTATTAAGCTCGATCTGCTAGAAGAGAACCAACAATATTCCATCCTATTTCCTAGCTCGAACCAACCATTAAGGTATGCAACATTCTTGTGAACCCTCACATGATGATATTTCTCTTGGAGGAAAATCATGGCCTCCATTTAGCAACCCTTACTCAACTCTCTTACTCAACCTACTTTAGGACTACATCTCTCTACGTCCCCTTGATCGAATTAACTCCTTCTCACTTGATGTTATTTATTTCATCCTAAGGCCTCCTCAAATAGTTTTTCCTAGACCTCTTCAAAACCCTCTAGAACTTATGAGTTTTATCCACTTAGACCTTAGGAAATATTATTTTTCCTTTGCAATTTTCTTTCAGATTTTAAACCCCATCTTGGGTGAAAAATCCCTTTTCTTGGAATAATTTCCCATGAATCCTTTTGTGACCAAACTTACACAAACGCATCTCTCTAGGCTTGTGGAGTACCTCCCAAGCTACACAATTCAACAACATAGTCTAGTTGTTCTAACTATAACTTGGTCAAGCTCTTGTACTCAAGCGCGGGCTTGGTTGGGTTCCCAAGTTGCAAATTAAGTAAGGGTAGTTGTGAGGGCATTATAGCTAGGGAGGGACAGGGCATGAAAATTAGGAATGAAAATGCATGCTAACCCATGTCATACAATGTCAATGCATTCTGAAGAGTGTTAGGGAGTGTTGGGGCATATCAAGGTATAACAAGGTCAAAATGCATGGAAAGGAAGCAATAAGAGTGTGTGCCAGGGAGTGTCAGAAAATTCAAGTGTGCTAAGGAAGAAGTGTGTTAGGATAAGTTCATAATAGGATTTGTAGGAGGAAATCCTATGGTTGTTATATGGTGCTCGACATAGAAAATTTTGACAAAGGGAGATCACTTTGTGCTAGGAAAAACATTATTTTTCCTTGAACTAATTTTTTTATATGAGATGTGGTACACTTTCGCTACATGCTCATGTTTTAAACTATTCTAGATAATTTCATATTGTACATTTTTGTGTATAATTTTTGGGGCACTCGGCTTCTGTCACCTTATATCTTGTGTTCCTAGCGCATCTTGTGGTTCTTGCAAACTCTTAGTTAATGTTCTATTGCCTATATGAGCTAAACATGCATGTGAAATATTGCATGTGTAAGCTATGTTTCTTAGTTGTTTTATGACGATGGCTAGATCATGTGATCCTTTTATTGGTAAATAGTTAAGTGGGACTAGTTGAGCTCGGACATGAGTAGCATAACATGAGTTATAGACAGTTCTTAGGAGAACAAGGCACAATCTACTTGTATTAGGTGCAATTGGTAAAGTTGTTGTGGTTGAAGCAAACCAATATTGTCGCATGAATTGTAGTAGCCAAGGACTTGATTGGGTTCCCAAGTCATGAAAAAATGTAAAAGGCTATCTATGAGGACCTGCGTGCGAAGGCGTGTTAGGGAATGTTAATATGTGCCAGATAGTGTGAAGGCATGTCAAACATGCTAAGATGTGTCAAGTGATGAGGCATACCAATATGTGTAAGGGTGTGTCAATGCGTGTTAGGAGCTGTCAAGGCAACAAAAGGGAGAAAAAATTTAAACTACAAGGAAATGAACACATAAGAGGGTTAATAAGTCATGAATATACCTCTTCCAAGAGGGGCATGCTAGGCACACCAACACTAGGCACCAATAGGTGCCTAGTGGAAAGTCTTAGTGCATTATAAGTGCCAAGTCTTCCTTTATTCCTTCTCATATACTTTCCACTAGTTTATCTCAAATAAATTTAATATTAAACCATTCCAAATCATACCAAGGAATCTCAACGTATTCCATACATGTTAATAATTTGCGAGCACCAACACATGCAAGTGTCAAAAGGTGTCAGGGATTGTTATGCATTCTATGAAGTGGAAGGGCATGTTGAAGAGTGTTAAGGTTTGTTATAGAGTTATAATGCATGTTGAGGAATTTTATTTGTACTAGCATAGAACTTTAAGGGGTCTGTTACACAGTAATTTGTCACCGTCCCTGCAATCCCCGTCCCACACATTGGAGACTATTGTCAAGATCCAAAGAGAGAAGTTTGTCCCATCCTTGATAGGCTTTTCGAGACGTGTTCTACTGGCGACCCTCCGAAGGATAATTCAGCGTTAGGACTATGGTTGTATTCTTCCTTTGATTGATTAATAATAAGCGACTATTGGTTATGGTTCCACTCTTGTTGTTATTTATGATGATGAGTTATGTCCTTTATGAATGACATATAGTTGCATCTACTGGATTTTACGCTTGCGTTTGTTTTGTTTCTCGCGTGTGCAGGTGTCCTATCACGGAGATCGTGGGGATCGTGATCTGCCAGAGCTAAGGAACGGGAGCGCTACCTCTTCTACAAGCAACAGCGTTGGATTCCAGGTAAGCCTTCATCGCTAGTTGGTTTATTTTCAATTAGGAACCTGTGCTATAGCGTGAATGATTGTTGCTAGACCCAGTCTGGGCTAGTAGGGATCGCCTCTGTCCACAGAGGGGATTTACCTCCACAACAAATTGGTGACTCTACTGGGGATCGTTAGCTTGTTGTCGTTAATTTTATGAGCTATAGACGGAGCCTGAAGTTGGCCAGATAGCCTTCGAAATGCTTTTGCTCTGCAATTTTGAAGTAGATCAAAGCTGCTTCAGTCAATCTCCAGTTTATTTTGTAAACTGAACACTTGGAGCTTTGTCTTGTCTTTTCGGTTGATTCTTGATTCTGCTTGCTTGATCAGCTCTTTGGGCTGGCTCTTTCTGTGAATTTGGCTTTTGGATAGCTTGATTATCATTGGTCTGCTTGTTGGATTGCTTTTTTTATTTTTGACTGGTAAACTCGACTGGCGTGCTTTTCAGCTTGATAGTCGCACCCATTGGTGCAGGTTGCTAGTGTATTACCCGTGCCAATTCTATTCTGGCGCTAGTTTCAGCTTTACAGTCATGCCAATCCTGTAAGGTACTAGGGTTTACTCTGTTTTGAGCTTTCTGAGCTTGATCTGTGTCTGTGTCGTTGTGAACCTAGATCACATGGTTCATTTGAGTCTTGGAGATTCTTCTTGAAGTGGTGAGTCTGGTCTTGGTTGGGAGAAATTCTTTGTTTTTTTTCATTTTTAGGTGTTGGCGCTTGTTGTCAGTTAGAAAACCTCGCCAATTGGCCATTGGCGCTAGTTGTCAGTGAGCAAGTCGCACCAGTTGGCACTAGTTGTCAATGACAAAGTCGAGCCAATTTCAGGATGTGTGAAAATTGAGATTTTTTTCCTAAATCCTTCACGAGTGTGTCTTTCCCTTCTGGCCTTTCCTTTGTATGAGCATAGATTACATTGCTCATTGTTTGGAATGTCTTCTTGCTAGGATTGTTTGATGTAAAAGGGAATGAATGCCTTGTTTTGATCTCATGCTTTGGAAGTCCTCTTTGTGTTTTGTCACCTTTTGAGGAATTTCGTTACAAAGTGTTTTGAAACAACGATTGCATTCTTAGTGTTTGTTTGCATCCCTTTTGCCTTGATCCTTCATTAAGGAGATTTTCATTCTTTTAGTTTTCGTCTCATAGTTTGATTTTCGTTAAAATGCATTAGATCGCATTGCATTGAAAAGTATTTTTTGAAATTTATCATTGAACTTAGATCACATTGTTTGATGATTGGAAGCTAAAAATCGCATTGAGTGTATTCTCTTTCATTAAATGCATGCATTAATTAGATTCTCATTTCATCGAAAAATGCATTGAGTGCATTCTTATAATTTGAAAAGAAAAAAGAAATTTTGCATAGATTACAATTGCATAGTTTTCGGAAAAGAGAATTTTGCATAGATTACATTGCATAATTCGCTTCGTTGAATGTTTTAGAATACTTTTGGATAGTGAAAGTCATCTAGTTTGGAAAATTTTCGTTTTCAGTTTTGCTTTTTGTTGCATAATTGTTTGAAGCTCTTCCCTTAACTAGATAGCATTCATCGAATTGAAAGTTTTCTTTTCTCATATAGCTGCATATAGGAGATTGTCGTATGACGTACAGTAGGGCCTTGAAATCGAGACATAATTGAAGATCAACCATAAAATTTACTCAATTTACCTAAGGAAGCATTGAAACATTAACGAAACTCATTTAGAGGTCTAGGCTAGAGACGTGTTCCGGTGTCTTTAAAACCTAGTAGTTGTCGTTCGCCTCTTGGCTTTAGATAGCACTAGTACGGACTTGTGCTCCCTATACTGTCGAGTTTATAAAGGGAGACCCCACTAGGTTTCTATCCTTTATCCATAGGAAGCCGAGTCTGCCTCCTGTTGTGGTAAAACACAACCCCCCCATTTTTGACTTGTTCACTTCAAATAATGGGAACCCTTTCTATAAATTTTTGGCTAAACACCTTTTAGGATTTTTATTTATTTGATTATCCTACGCAATTGTTAATTTTTTATTTTCTTTGTATTCTTGTTTTGATTGCTTTGTTAAAATCGATTTTTAATAAACTTCCCATTGATGCTTGTTTTACCTCATTTGGTCAACTAGTTTGAAAATGGTACTCCTTTAAAGTCCCATCATTTATCTAGTATGGGTTAAAAATGCTATTTTTATTCTTTTTTTTTTTTAAATTTTCGAAGTGGATGTAGTTTAGAAAATTTCATAACTAAACTAAACATCATTAAAATAAAACCAAAATAGAAAATTGATATTCAACATTAAATTTTGAGATTAATTAAATTAATTATTATAATAAATATAATTAATTTAATTAAAATTAAAACTTATTATATAAAAAATAAATAAAAATAAAATAAAATAAAATAAAAATAAAAATTTCACATCGCATATCGCAATATCGGATCCATCGCATATCGCAATATTGGATCCATCGCAATTTTTATAACAGGCACATTTAAAAAACCCCGATCCAAAGTTCTTGCGATATGCGATAAGGCCAAATGTGATGTGTTAACAGATTTTAATATAAAGTTTTTCACCCCTTATGCCTCCCGCACCTCCACCTCACTCACCCTCACGTCACACTCACCTCACATTCCAGTCACCATATCCCTCCACAAACTCACATGGATGAATTAATGAGTTTGGATTGATTTCAATGGTTTGTTTTATGGATTTTGGGTTTGGATTGATTCCAATGGTTTGTAAATTAATTTTTATATTTTTATATTATAATAATTATATTATAATTATAATTTTTATTATAATTTTAATATAATTTGAATTATAATATTAATTATATTTAAATTAACTTTTTCAAATCATTTGTATATTAATTTAATTTTGTAACTTAATTAATTTCTAAATTAGATGATAATTAATTAGAATTAATTGTATATATTAGTTAGTTAATAATTAATTTAGAATTAATTATTAGATAATTAGAATCTAATTTAGGATTAAATTTCTAATTAAAAATTTTGATTTTTAGCCCAGCAACAGAATTTCCAGAATTATGCCAGTTTTGACTCATCAACTTTGGAAGCTCATAGATTGAGTTTTACTTGGCCAAATGAGGCCCAGGACGGCTCATTGGAAAGATAAAATCAAGGAGAACATTTATGAGGAGATTCTACTAATAGATTTGGTCATTAATGGGGTCAAAAATCATGCAGAAGATCAAGCTTCGAATTTCTAAAACCAAAATCAATTTTCTAATTTATTTTCTGCGCTTTCATTTGTCCTAAGCCTATTATAATTGTAAATTCGCTCATCAATGATATCTTTGGCCAATTAAAACTATCCTAGGCATTAATAGAGAGCTCATATTTTATTTTCAATAATTTTGATTGGATTTGTTCTAATGCCAGAAATAGTATTTTGATTTTATTGTTACATTTTAATTCATTTTGATTTCTTTTTGCAGGAAAACAGTAGAAGATGTATGGAGAAAAAGACCTCAATCAATGAGAATGCTCCAGCAATTAAAGATGGGAATTTTGAGCAAAAAAATTTGGATTGGGAAGATTTCTCTTCAACAAAATTTCATCTCAAAGATTCCTTTGCAAAAATTATAAATAGTAGATTGCAGAATGTAATAAGGGGCCGCTCTCCTCTGCAATTCTGGAATTCTAAAAGAACTTTTGTAATCGGGATTTAGAGTTGTAGGTGGGAGGAGTGGAATCTCAGATCTGGAGATTATTAAGGTTTTTCTTTTACATCCTGAGTTATGTATAATGAACAGAGTTTGCACTATTGTAGCTCTGATTTTGAAAGAAGAAGCTTAGGCATTGTAAAGGACTATTAGAGACCGGAGCTGGAGAAATGGATTCAATAAATTGGTATTTCGAATACTATTATTTTAAATGCTGGTTTATCTTATGATAACAGGCATGGTGTCAATTTACTTACATATTTGTGCACTTTTTTCGGTATGGGTAATTTGCTTCTATTTTATGTTGTTATTTATCTCTGCTCTTATGGGTTGAATTCTGATTTCTGAGTAACTATTTACTCATAAATCTGTCTTTTAGTATTGGATTAATAAATAGTGATATGTTGTGAACTTCTTCTACATATTATTGTTTAATAATTCAAGTTACTGATTAAATGATCAATACCATTTTGTGAACTATTTCCTGAGTGTTGTTGATTGATTATTTCAGTTAAAAGGTCTCAATAGGATGTGTTTTTCTATCCATAATGTTAGTTAATTGAACTATTTCATTAACTTGATATTCATTATAAACAAGACATATTTCAATCTCAATATTATAAATACCTGCTCTTGGTTGGGTTAGATCTATATCTGCCTAATTGAGATAGGATTAAGATAGTTTCTTTTTCTTGCATCTTAGAATAAGTTTGCATTTAGATTAATTTTTACATTCTTTTAAGTCCTCTTCCCAAAGAGGCAAACTTTAGTAGTGGATTGGCTGAGCCCTAAATCAGCTTAAGGATCACTTTCTTGCCTGATCAGGAAGAAGGTTGATTTGATGTCTCTTTTCCATTGGTGAATGAAAGTCATATTTTAAAGCCATTGGAGATTGAGAGAAGGTAACTGGACCTAGTTGAACCAGTCGGAACCACCATTCCAAACGGAAAAGGAGCTGCTTTAAGGTCTGGACCGGGTGGTCATCCCCCATGTTGTTGCAGCGATTTTCGAGGCTTCAACATTTTGGCGCTAGAAGGAGGGCCTGAAATTTGTTGTCTGTTGGAGTCTTTTCAATTTTAAAATTTTATTTAATCACGATGGCTCCTCTTAAACTTCCAATTTGGAGTTGTATCCATGGACGTGCATCTTCCAATACTCCACCCGAAGTGGTAAGACTCTTGTCTCAGGTAAAGTTTAATGGTGAGAGAAATTCTTCTGCTTTCAATCATGCCCTTCAATTTATTCAAAATGTTTCAAATTATGATTTTCAAGGAATTGATGAAGGCATCTTATGCAGAATTTTTACTCTCACATTTGCGGCAAAAGCCAGAAACTGGTGTAGAACTCTTCCGGTTGCCTCAATTCACAGTTGGGATCAATTTGTTACAATTTTCGTTTGTAAATTTGACCGCTATGATTATGATCAGGTATGTGATGAAATTGAATATCTACGGAAAGAAAATGAATCTGTTAGAGATTTTAATATTCGATTTCATTTGAATTGTTTAAAATTTAATGTCAAAGATGAACCAATGAAAGAAGAATCACTAGATTGGTTTGAACATAATTATTCTCTTCCCCCTAGTCCCGATCCATATGAAATTAGTTCAAGCTTTGTTCCACCCCCTTCTAACATAAATGAGAATTCCAATTTGGGTGTGCAAATAAATTGTGATGAAGAGGTTTCACAAAGCTTGGAAAATATTTCTAATCAAATGCAAGAAGACAACAACAGCAATTTTGGAGAAAGACCTGCATTAGAATCTGAAAGTTTCTCTGCATTAAATTCAGAAAATCAGATTGCAAATCAGCAAGTGTAAGCAACAATCAAAGTAAATAATAAAATGCAAACTGCTGTACAAATTTCTGAATCTTTTCATGATAAGCAAATGTTGAAATCAGAGCAGCAAAGCAATCTTCTTCAAAAAAGCGTGAGTACGCAAAGGAATGATTTAGAATTTGAAATTTACAATGAGCATAATGTACAAGAATTCTCAAACAGAAACATTTTTAAATGCATTATTTCAGATTCACATTTTTCCCTTTATCTTGATATTTTTAATGATGGTAATTTTTCCCCTCTTGGTGTTAATGATATTTCAGAAAATACAGAGGCTGATCTAAATGAATTACCATTAAGTTTTTATCAAGATAGAGAAGCAATTAATGATCATTCTTTTTCCATTAATGAACATGAAATTCTTGTTCCTCCGTGTTTGGATATATTGGATAAGATTGAAGGGAATTCTAGAGAATCTTGTGAAGTCATTTATGATAATTACTCTGACATTGAGGATGTTGATTTATATTCTTCTAAAGAGAGTCCTCATGAGAAAATTCAAATAACATCTGAGAATGAGGAACATTTCAATTTAGAAATTATTCCAACTAATCCTCACTCTAAAGCAGATAATCATCTTCATGATTTCACTATTAGAGAAAATATTCCAATTTATGATTCATATCATGATCAAGCTTTCATTCCTGTTCATAATCATAAATCTCTTTCTAATTCACAAGTTGGAATTCGAAATTACTCAAATTCCATAATTTTGGCCAATCCTTGTGAAAAAGAAATTATTTCAAAACAATCCCAATTGTGCTGTAACATTAGTTGTACTAATAGTGATTTCATTTTATTTTTGTTTCCTCACTTATTTTGTATTAAATCAGATTTATTTTCAGATTTTATTTTTCAGATTTTTGATACATTACGCTGGCATATTGAGCACTTTATTATCAAACATTCAATTGATACATTGCCCCGTTGGAAAATTGAAGTTTTATATTATAATCAAAAGCATCAAAAGCTATTTCAATTTCAATTTCAATCAATGCTAATATTTTATCAAAAGTTTCTATCTTCTCAAAGGCAATATCAACAAGAGAATGTATTTTTAGAAATCTGCCAGCAATCCAATTTAATTAATAATTTTCCATTTCATTTGAAAGATTTCCATCCATTTTTCATTAATTCATTTGAAAAATATTTGGAAACTTTTCCATCATGGAAGATTGTTAATAGCTTAACATTTACACATAACACTAACAGTTTCTTCCAGGCCTTTGAATTTAAAAGCTCATATCCACAATCTGGCCTATCATCTCTTCCTTTGAACATTTCCCAATCCTTAATAGAAATCCATCCAGATTTCTATGATCCAATTGGTATTCAATTGGAAAGAAAATTTCATGAGAAGGAGATTTTAGATAAGCTTCTAACAATAGTTGTACATTCTGATTTCAGGTTTAATTTTCTTAGTTCAATTAGATTTGTATTTTTATTACTAACATTTGAATTGTACATACATGCATGGATTAAAATGAGAAAATGGTTACACTGGAAATATGACTATACCTAGTCATTTTTCATGTATATGGTTAGAATAGGAGTAGAATTAATTTAGTTTGTTTGTTTTATATAGTTAATTTATTTTTAATAGTTCTACAGATTAAAAATAAAACAAAGCAATCAGCCATTTTCATACATGTTCAGCGAAAACATTTTCTACCAATCAGAAAATTTTAATTCTTGCTTTCCTTTTTTAAATTTCTTACAACAATACCTCTACTCTGTCTATTTTGAATAATGTCTTGATTAAATTCAATTAAGGTTGCACTTGGCATCAATCACCTCAAAGCCACTTTTCTTAATTTCGGGATTTCCTTCTAAGATTTTCTTTTGAAATTTATATGATAAAGGTTTTGAGGATATAAAAGCTTCATGATCTCATTATCCCATGAAATGTATGACTGTCTATGATAAGCTTAATTCCGAATCAATCATTATTAGTCAGTCTAACCTTTTGTGGTAATCATATGAAGTTCATAATATCTTCCTCGAAATTTGTTAAGCGGACCTTTAGGATGTCCATTTTGCTGTGTGCACACATTCAAATCTGTTTTGACATTTTTCCACAATTAGTGGCTTTATCCCATTCAAACGTTTAGTTTATTATTTGATGCTGCAATATGCATCATATTCATTTACTAAAGGCATTATTGAACAATCACTATAACAATACAGATTTTTCTCAAGTTAATTCGGAATGTGCAGAGGTAATAAATTGTTGTTACAATTCAAAAAGGAAGCATAGTTTCATATTTATTTCTGGTAAATTCTATATTTTCTGAACATGAATAAACATATCTTATTTAGGCTAATTTCTCACTCCGATTTAGAATAAATAATGAGATGATTTTGAACAAAGTCAGAATTTTGATAAATCGAAGGAAGAATTTGAAGATTCATGAGGTAAAATATACAGACAGTTTCCTTCCAGGTATGCATTTACAAGTTCATTTTCATCTATTATTAGTTTATCTTTTCTTTAGTTTATTTTTGATACTTTTTCTGTTTTAATTACAGGTTTTCATTTGTTTTCAAAAACTTGAAGTAAGCAGCAAACCCAGTTCAAATTGGCAACAGGTTCAGGGAAATTTTATTTGAGATTCATTAGAATTTGAGCATTCTTTAACTTTGTTTTTATTCATTTGGGAAACCCAATCGAAATTAAAAACAATATCATAAGATTTCATCGGAAGTAGCTCTTAGCATTTTTTATAACAAATTGTTTAATAAAAGATCTCCGATTTGTTACTTCGCTCATATGCCATATCACATTTCGCATATCGGAGGTTTGCAGTTGAAGTATACTTCCATTATCGTGAATTGCCTTTACCAATATTGCGACAACCACATAAGTCCGGACCCGATATGAAATTCAAATCAAGTTTATAAAATATCGTGTCCATTCAATCACAAATAATGGTAGGAGCATAACTTTAAAAGGGTCGATGTCTCAGATCCGATATGTTATTAAATTTTCATCATAAAGTTATTGGGTCCACTCTTCATCACATATCGGCGTATCGAGAATTGTTACATCATGTGCTTAAGTTTACCGATCGCGATCGCCGGTTAACCACGTCATTCATCGCATATCGGCATCGCAAGAATCATATTGTATTACATCGGGTACCAAACATTCACCAATCGCCGATTAGCATCGCCGATTAGAAATTTCTGATATCGCAATCACTTCATCGCATTTTTATTTATGCTCACATCACAATTTAGAATCTGCGATGTGCGTTATTCGATGTGGGAAGCACAATGTAAATATTCCCCGATCCCAGATATAATATTTCTTCAATGATGCGATCGCTCCATCTTATCGCACATCTTCTCATTACATGTTTTCATGTCGGAAATTTTCCATTTGCAATCTCTGATGTGATAGTTTCCAATGCATGCCTCTGAGCCATTAACATTTAATCGATATATGGCATAGCAACAAAGGTGAAGTCTTGCAAATTAAACTCGAAGCATGGTGAAGAAACATGTGATGCGAATCATCCAATACGGCGATGTGTTATTTTAAAAGCGAGCTTGGGTAACCACTATGGTAAGAAAGTAAATAATGACCAATTTGCGGCATATTCAAATCATTTCGATTTCTCATATATTTCAGTTTTAAATATATAATTCCATAATTAAATATGGAATTCAAGACATCTCTATTTTCATATTTAAATTTTATTATTTTGGATTTGGTCTTGATTTTGGACAATTTATAAAATCATGGAGTTTATATGAAACTTATAATATTTTGAGAAACATTCGTTACTGCAAATTCGCATTCTCATTTCTGATGCATTTCTTTTAATTTCAATTCCCTTGAGCACTAAGCATTCTATTTTTACATTTTACTGCTTGCTTTAGTTTAGATAAAATAAATAATGATTTTAGGTTATAGGATTTTGGTTCGTTTGACTTCTTCAAGTTTTTAATGTTAATTAAAATAAGAAGTAAGCTAGTTTGGAGAAACTGATACATTTCAAGTAAGATCAAAAGCAATTATCCAATGGTAAGATTCATGTACCCACTTTCATTAATTTCCATTTCATTACTTTAAATTTCAGTGTTGTTTTTCTGATATATAAATCTGTTTTGCAGCTCTTCATAAAAGATTCCAATCCTCCGCCAGATCATATTTTCGAAATCCATACTCTTCTCCTGGCTTAATTTTAAGAAGCAGTGATAATCCTCATTGAAATAGCTACACCAGGAATTTTCAGAACCTTTAGCTTTTTCTTTAAGCATTTCTTTCATTATAAAATGATTAAGTTGATGCTTTGAAACAAGAAAATTAATATCAAACAGAAATTTTTCATTTGTGGCTGAATTTTGTCGTCACTGCTATCTAAAAAAAGCCTAAAATACTTACAACCTGCAAGGTATGATTTTTCTAAATCTCGACATAAGAAGGATTGATTACACGATTATTTTCTTTCTTCATATTGTTGAGACATTGGTATAAACATTCTTGTTTGAGTTTATCTTGCGAAATTTGGATTTTCCTTTCCATTTTTAAATTTTCTTCATTTTTATTTTTGCTGATTTCTTTCTCATTTTAGCATAAGAATTCTTTTTCCTTTGGTTTTCAGTTTTGATTTTGGTGACTTTGCCATGATTTATATGGAAGGCCTTCTTGTTACCTAACTATGGTCAGTATACATGGAGAAAAATTGTTAATAATCATCTATTAACTTTTTCTTAAATCTCTTAGTAAAGTTTGATTTTCTTATTATAAAGGTAGACATACTTAAGGAAGAGATTACCAATTTAGAGAAGTTGACAAAGTATCATAAAATATGGAGAAATTTATTTTTCATCAAAATTGTAATCATTTTGAGATTTCAATATTTTATTAAGATCTTTCAAAGTTCTATTATCAGTCAAGAAAAGTTATTTTTAACCAAGTAAAGACACTTTACAGCAAAGCACCTTTTAACTCTGAAATTGTCATTCTTAACTCTTAAGGAGTCAATGATTCTCCCTGTCCCAAAGAGTTTTATTTTTCTAGAGTATAATCCAGAGATATATTTAAACTTAAAAGATAAGAGGTCTCATCATGAGCCTGCTTACCATGATCATAGGAGAAAAATAGGCTGACATTACCAACACTGCTAAACAAACCAGGGTAATGGCTTATGATTGCAAACAATTATAAGACAAGGGGTCTCATCACGAGCCAACTTGTTCAGTCCAATTATAACCAATGAATGGCATTGTCAACTATCTGGCTACCAAACCAGGACAATGGCTTTTAAGAACTAAAAATAAAAAAAATAAAAATAAACATATATAAATGGATTTATCTCTAGGTCAATAATTCTTAAAGAGATGGGATTCTGAATCATTGGTGATTAAAAGGTAACCCTGTCGAGACTATAGATGTTTGCTGGCAACAGTGGCTCTACCTGTGACAAATGAGTATATTTTAAAAGCTAAGCTGTAAAGTGACCCCTGCTTTATCTCTACAACTAATTAAGGATTGATATAGAGTTTTGAAATATTTTAATTTATGAGGAATTTTAAGAAAAATTACAGTTAGATGATTCTTGCTTTTATTCAGACTAATGAACCTAGTCAAGCATTTCAAGCATAATTCTCTCTTCTTTAATTAGTTTTACTTTGATTTTAGGAAAATCTTATTCATATCAAACAAAGATAACTGGTTCTTCTCCCGTGTGTCGCCATTGTTGTGGTAAAACACAACCCCCCCATTTTTGACTTGTTCACTTCAAATAATGGGGACCCTTTCTATAAGTTTTTGGCTAAACACCTTTTAGGATTTTTATTTATTTGATTATCCTACGCAATTGTTAATTTTTCATTTTCTTTGTATTCTTGTTTTGATTGCTTTGTTAAAATCGATTTTTAATAAGCTTCCCATTGATGCTTGTTTTACCTCATTTGGTCAACTGGTTTGAAAATGGCACTCCTTTAAAGTCCCATCATTTATCTAGTCTGGGTTAAAAATGCTATTTTTATTCTTTTTATTTATTTTCGAAGTGGCTGTAGTTTAGAAAATTTCATAACTAAACTAAACATCATTAAAATAAAACCAAAATAAAAAACTGATATTTAACATTAAATTTTGAGATTAATTAAATTAATTATTATAATAAAATATAATTAATTTAATTAAAATTAAAACTTAATATTAAAAAATATATATATAAAATAAAATAAAAAATAAAATTTACATTGCATATCGCAATATCGCAATATCAGAATACATCGCAATTTTTATAACATGCACATTTGACAAAATGCGATATGTGATAAGGCGATATGTGATGTGTTAAAAGTTTTTAATATAAAGTTTTTTGTTTTACCCCTTATGCCTCCCATACCTCCACCTCACTCACCCTCACGTCACCCTCACCTCACACTCCACTCACCATACCCCTCCACAAACTCACATGGATGAATTAATAAAGTGTGGATTGATTTCAATGGTTTGTTTAATGGATAATAAGTGTGGATTGATTTCAATGGTTTGTTTAATGGATTATGGGTATGGATTGATTCCAATGGTTTGTAAATTAATTTTTATATTTTTATATTATAATAATTATATTATAATTATAATGTTTATTATAATTTTAATATAATTTGAATTATAATATTAATTATATTTAAATTAACTTTTTCAAATCATTTGTATATTAATTTAATTTTGTACCTTAATTAATTTCTAAATTAGATGATAATTAATTAGAATTAATTGTATATATTAGTTAGTTAATAATTAATTTAGAATTAATTATTAGATAATTAGAATCTAATTTAGGATTAAATTTCTAATTAAAAATTCTGATTTTTAGCCCAGCAACAGAATTTCCAGAATTATGCCAGTTTTGACTCATCAACTTTGGAGGCTCATAGATTAAGTTATACTTGACCAAATGAGGCCCAGGACGGCTCATTGGAAAGATAAAATCAAGGAGAAAATTTCTGAGGAAGTTCCACTAATAGATTTAGTCACTAATTGGGTAAAAAATCATGCAGAAAATCAAGCTCAGAAATTCTAAAACAAAATCAATTTTCTGCATTTTCATTTGTCCTAAGCCTCTTCTAATTGTAAATTCGCTCATCAATGATATCGTTGGCCAATTAAAACTATCATAGGTATCAATATAGAGCTTATATTTTATTTTCAATAATTTTGATTGGATTTGTTTTAATGCCAGAAATAGTATTTTGATTTTATTGTTACATTTTAATTCATTTTGATTTCTTTTTGCAGGAAAATAGTAGAAGATATATGGAGAAAAAGGCCTTAATCAATGAGAATGCTCCAGCAATTAAAGATGGGAATTTTGAGCAAATAAATTTGGATTGGGAAGATTTCTCTTCAACAAACTTTCATCTCAAAGATTCCTTTGCAAAAAATATAAATAGTAGATTGCAAAATGTAATAAGGGGCTTCTCTCCTCTGCAATTCTGGAATTCTAAAAGCACTTTTGTAATAGGGATTTAGAGTTGTAGGTGGGAGGAGTGGAATCTTAGATCTGGAGATTATTGAGGTTTTTCTTTTACATCCTGAGTTATGTATAATGAATAGAGTTTGCACTATTGTAGCTTTGATTTTGAAAGCAGAAGCTTAGGCATTGTAAAGGACTATTAGAGACTGGAGCTGGCGAAATGGATTCAATAAATTGGTATTTCGAATACTATTATTTTAAATGCTGGTTTTATTTTATGATAACAGGAATGGTGTCAATTTACTTACATATTTGTGCACTTTTTTCGGTATGGGTAATTTGCTTCTATTTTATGTTGTTATTTATCTATGCTCTTATGGGTTGAATTCTGATTTCTGAGTAACTATTTACTCATAAATCTGTCTTTTAGTATTGGATTAATAAATAGTGATATGTTGTGAAATTCTTCCACATATTATTGTTTAATAATTCATGTTATTGATTAAATGATCAATATCATTTTGCGAACTATTTCCTGAGTGTTGTTGATTGATTATTTCAGTTAAAAGGTCTCAATAGGATATGTTTTTCTATCCATAATGTCAGTTAATTGAACTATTTCATTAACATGATATTCATTATAAACAAGACATATTTCAACCTCAATATTATAAATGCCTGCTCTTGGTTGGGTTAGATCTATATCTGCCTAATTGAGATAGGATTAAGATAGTTTCTTTTGCTTGCATCTTAGAATAAGTTTGCATTTAGATTAATTTTTACATTCTTTTAAGTCTTCTTCCCAAAGAGGCAAACTTTAGTAGTGTATTGGCTGAGCCCTAAATCAGCTTAAGGATCACTTTCTTGCCTGATCAGCAAGAAGGTTGATCTGATGTCTCTTTTCCATTGGCGAATGAAAGTCATATTTTAAAGCCATTGGAGATTGAGAGAAGGTAACTAGACCTAGTTGAACCAGTCGGAACCACCATTCCAAACGGAAAAGGAGCTACTTTAAGGTCCGGATCGGGTGGTCATCCCCCATGTTGTTGCAGCGATTTTCAAGGCTTCAACACCGCCCTATACCCGTGATACACCGAACACAACATTGGGGGAGATTTCCTGCACGTACGTTAAGTCCTTAGTTGATTTCTCTTTCATTTTTGAAACCAAGGTGTATATTGCAGTTCACGGTTATTTGGTACACCCTTTTTCTAGTATTCCTGAGCAGTCATTTCGATCTTTTCTGACTCATTAAATTTGAAAATATCATCAAGCGCTTGTCCTTTCACGCTTGTTTCCAATCTGAAAGTGATAGAGTCACCTTTTTCCTGTTTCTCGACTCTTAAAATATGAAACAGTAGATTTTTGTTTCAATGTTTTAAAAAGTTAACTGCCCACGAAATATTCCTGGTTAAAGTTAGTTTCCTTAGGGTGTTGTTCTGAAGATCGTTTCTGATGGCAACTTTTCCGGAGTTCACCAACCAAGGAATCCCCTCTGATGGGAATCCTAGTCCGTTTCCTCCTTTTGGAAATGTTGGTGCTCCTTATATGGCAACGTTGTCCCTTCCTGGGTTAACTATTGGGTTTCTTGTTTGGTTGTTTTCATCCTTTGTGGTCTCAAATGTCTCGGCTACTGTTCAACCAGTTCCTCCACCTAAACGACATCATGTTGATTCCAAGGTGGACCTCTCCCCTTCTTCGCCTTTTTCTACGTCCTTCTCTTCTACTTCGCCTAGTGAAAGTCTGGATTCGAGTAACCGGGTGGCTAAGAAGAAGAAGAAGAAGACAAAGAAGAAGAAGTCTGATAAAGGAGAGGCTAGCTCTACGGCTATTGCGCCTAAGAAGTCTCCTCTTGATGAACCTCCCAACCCTCCACGGAAAGTCAAATTCCCTTGCATGATGTGCACGGGAGACCATCTTCTTAGAGATTGCTCTAGCATTCCCAAGGTGCTTGAAGTATGGTCCAATTGTCGTCCGCTGTTGCCTTTGGCTTCCGAGAGTCAGGTTGGGGGCACATCTTCAACTGGTGTTGGTAAGGCTCCTAAGAAGCAGGGTAAGATTATCAATCCCTGTAAGTTATGTGAAGGGCAACATGCCATTCACCTTTGTCTGTATATGGATGAAGCCAAGAGAGTTTTGGACATCTCAACTATTTCTACACCGCGCCTCCCGGCTGGTTATAAACAACTTTCTATGAGCCCTCCACCAGCTGATCCTACGATTGGTCAAGATTCATCCTTGGTCGATCCCGCTCCCCCAGAAATTCAAATTCAGGAATCCATTCCCAACCAACCACTGGTCATGGGATCGGTTGAGCTGGCCCCTTCTACAGTGCACCAGGTCTTTTCCGTTGAGAGTGGATCTCACATCCCTCAGGTTCTTCTTGTTTCTTCATATCCTTGGACTTAGAGAAAGATTCTCCTGTCCCTGTACCTCAAGAAGCTTCTCCTTCGCTTCCCGTAATGGAGGTTCCGGAGGATACCCCTCCCACCTTCGAGATGGAGGTCGTGGAGGATGCTCCTTCTTCTTTCGTAACACCAGGGGAAGACCTTCTCGGTTTGATGGTAGCCCCTCCGAGTAGTTTAGTCGCTTCCTTTGATTGGAATCGATTTGCAGGATATCGCCTTCCGTCTTATGTGCCTTTCGAGATCATAGTACAGGCTTTTGGTCTGGTCGTACCTAGTACCATTATAGACGAAGGCGCGTCTATTAGTGTTCTATCCTCAACTACTTGGCAAGCTTTTGGCTCACTGCCGCTTGCGCCTGTTACGCAGAATCTGTTGGCATTTAACAGAAGAACGAGTCAAACCTTAGGGATCCTTCCAAGGTTACCTGTTACTTTGGCAGGTAAAACCATCCATATGGACGTGATGGTTGTTCCAGGCCCCTTAGATTTCAATCTGCTCTTGGGGCGCGATTACACCTATGCCATGGGAGCGCTTGTCTTCTCCCTTTTTCATGTGGTCTGTTTTCCACATGAAGGACGGATCGTGACCATTGATAGCTTTCGTTCTTTGGTCTTGATGTGGCAACTGGCCCGCCATCATCCTTTCCTGGTTTTTATCCACCCGTTGTATCTGCCCCACCGCAGGTCAACTATGTGGCTACCTACCCCGTGTCTGTACTCAGTGATAGTGCCATTGTGCATCAGGTGCTGGGGGCATTGGGTCCTGACTTCCAGGATGTTTTCCTTCCATCGGGAGTGGAACTCTTGGAAGCGATGACTTCTTGTTCATTATGATGAGGTCGGTTGGAGCAGAGTTCCTTATCTTGTGCCAAGCTCCTTAAACCATGAAACAAGGTGTCCTGAGGATAGTTCTTTTAATGTGTCAACCTCGTTAAAAAATGAAACACGTTCCCGTTCAATTTGAGTCTTTGATAAGATCTTGTAAAATCCCAGTCAAGTATTTCTCTTGATATCGTAATTTGAACCTTCACTCCATCTGCCTTTTATATGGATTGAAGCTTGGGGGGAATGTACCTTGAATTGAGTCACCATGGTGGGGGCATACTTACTTTTTCAAGCACAATTTGTTTCCGTTTCAAGCTTGTGTAAAAATGAAACCAACTACAACCAGAGTTTTTTGATTTCAAGCTTGTGTAAAAATGAAACCTTTCCCATTTTAACTCTCGTGATTGCCATTTTATTAGCCTGTTTTTGCCAGAAGAGCCTTGGTTTTCTCATTCCATCGTCACTATCTGCTTGGACGATCATATGCCTTCACTTGGTTGTTTTACCCATTCCTGAGGAACCGCTGTGATGAGTGGTATTGTTAGCCAGCCTCTCAACCTCTACTTGTTATGAGAAGTTCCACCGTCATCGGAACCAGTTGCTACCCTTTATACCACTCGTTCCTCCAGGAGGAGTCATGTTTCAGCTCTTTTCTGACTCCATAAACATGAAAATATTGCTGAGTCGCTTGTCGTCTCGATCTCATTAAAGTGGACACGAAACGACATCTACCCAATATATGTTTACCCCTTTTTCGGGCTGGGATAGATTACTTATGAAAAAGGAATACCCTAGCCTATCGCGACTAGGAGGTTTTCTCAGATTTTGTTTTCTACCTTTTCGGGTCTGAGGAACTATTTATGAAAAGGGACCGTAGGAGTTTAATTTTCTACTGTCTTTTCAAACTCTCTAAACATGAAAAGATGCCGAGTTCTTCCTTTTTCAGACTCGTTAAACCCTGATGACATTGGATTTAGTCAAAATGACGATATTCGAGTCGCTCCTTCCTAAGGCTTGTTAAATGTACTAGGATTGATTCGTCCGAAGGACGAATTTATATGACAATCATATGGTATCCTCTTCAAGCTTGTGTAAAAATAAAGAGGTACTCACCGAAATGGCAGGGAAAATGGAACCAATATCATTATCGTGTCGGCAGTATGTCACTCTTGAACATGGCACTTGTCTGCATTC
Source organism: Pinus albicaulis (assembly GCA_034641835.2). NCBI lineage: Eukaryota > Viridiplantae > Streptophyta > Pinopsida > Pinales > Pinaceae > Pinus > Pinus albicaulis. Next base: position 1,008,119,178 of record CM076584.1, read on the forward strand.
GTGTCGGTTTGGGGACATCTCATCTCGTTTTCCACTTACCTCCGTGGGTTTGGGTGATATCTTTTGACCTCTCCTCTTCTCTCTGCCTTGTCATCATGACCTTTGATCTTTTGATGTCAGATACTGCCAAATTCACTGTCGTGCCACCAATATGTTCAAGAGAAGTTGACCTCTACAAGTACCAACCTTCCTCTTATTCTCATCTTATCCTGATTCAAAAAGACATTATGTTCCTCTGTCTCGTGTTGATGATGTGGGAAACATTATGGCCCACCTTCGATCAAGGTCACTTCCTGTCGACTCCAGCTCATTATCCAGGAAGCTGATCTAGAGACTCCCTTCTGGTGCCTTGGAGCCTGCATGCCTTAATGGCAGGTTCTTCGCATTCAACGTGAGGTTTTCATCATTGGCCTCCGATCGAGTGATTCTACGGGTGTTCGACGCCAACTCACTGATTCACATGCCATAGAATGTACCTGTAGTACCTTGAGGGCCATCTTCATTATTGGTGGTACCTCTCGCGTCTGTTAACAACTTTCATCATTGGCTGGTAACCAGATGATGTTCTTGCATGTTCGACTTCAGCTCACATATTCGCATGCTCGAACTTGTACTTCGTTCAGGTCGAGATGGAGCGCAAGACCCTAGATTGTGTCTGTTGTAATCCAGGCTCCGATTTTGTGGATTATTATGATTGGTTACATGACTCACTTACTGGATGGCTGCGACCATACATGAGTCTATTCATCGATCCTCACTGGATGGTTGCGTCCATGCCTTGGATCTGGATTATTGTATACTCTATTATGGATGGGTGCGCCCATACCGCATATATATCATGTATCCAAGATATCAGTTGTATTTCTTCACGCAGGTTTTCCGACGACGGAGTTTTCAGTTGGACACGTTCTCGTAAAGCATTTCACCCCTCTCTCTCTCTCAGGCCTCATGCTTTAGGGGGCATCTGTTACACAGTAATTTGTCACCGTCCCTGCAATCCCCGTCCTGCACATTGGAGGGCTCATTTCGTGACCTATGAGTAATGACATGGCTGAAACCACTTTCATGACATCCCTCTGAACAAGAGCTTTCAATGCTCTGAAGACATCTCCTTGTGAAAAACCCTAAAAGTGGCCCTTTTTACATTGGCGTGAGCAGGTAGTTCAGTACCCGTGCCAATGGGGAAAATCCTTCAAAGAGGTCGCGCCAATTGGTGCTCTGTCCCAGAGTCGCACTCGTGCCAGCCAATTTAAGGGGTGTTTTTTAAAAATAAATGGTGGAAGTTTCGTCCTAACAAATTACTGGACTGATATCTATCTTGAGTTGGGAGGTTTGGCTATAGATTTCCATAAGGAGGAAGTGGTTTGCCACCTCTCATGGAAGCTTCCTTGATGATAGGGCCAATCCCATGATTATAGGGATCCCAACTCCTCTTCCTCCATCTATAAATGCTTGCCCATCTCCATGGCAAGCTAGTGTTCAAGTTCCCAAATTCTCAAGAGCCTTATGCTGCAAGAGCCTTGATTATTCCCCTAAGGCCAAATTCAAGCAAGGAGACTATTGTCAAGATCCAAAGAGAGAATTTTGTCCCATCCTTGACAGGATTTTCGAGACATGTTCTGTTGGCGACCCTCCGAAGGAGAATTCAGTGTTAGGACTATGGTTGTATTCTTCCTTTGATTGATTAATAATAAGCGACTATTGGTTATCGTTCCACTCTTGTTGTTATTTATGATGATGAGTTATGTCCTTTTTGACTGACATATAGTTGCATCTACTGGATTTTACGCTTGCGTTTGTTTTGTTTCTCGCGTGTGCAGGTGTCCTATCATGGAGATCGTGGGGATCGTGATCTGCCAGAGCTAAGGAATGGGAGCGCTACCTCTTCTACAAGCAAAATCGTTGGATTCCAGGTAAGCCTTCATCGCTAGTTGGTTTATTTGCAATTAGGAACCTGCGCTATAGCGTGAATGATTGTTGCTAGACCCGGTCTGGGCTAGTAGGGATCGCCTTTGTCCGCAGAGGGGATTTACCTCCACAACAGGGTCACTAGGTCAAAGTTCATGGATGTTAATGAATAAGAGGAAAGTATGTCAGGGACTAGTGTTAATGAGTGCTAGCTGTCATGCCAAGGAGGGAGTGACAAGGTATGCTAATCAATATTGGTAAGGAATTATAGGGAATATCAAGGCATGTTAAGAAGTCCCAAAGTGTGCTTGGGAGTTCCAAGGTGTGCTAATTATATGTGCCAAATAGTGCCAAGATATGCAAATAAATGCTAGGTGCTAAGGATGTACAGGGTGCAAGGTATGTCAATATGTGTCAGGAAGTGTCCAGGCAACAAAAGGAAGAACCAATAAGAGTGATAATAAGTCAGGACTTTATCTTTTTCAAAAGGGGTATGCTAGGAACACTAATAATACGTCCTAATAAATTCCAAGTGGTATTGTGTTCCAAGTGCTAATATATGTCAATGCATTCAACCAAGGTGTTCCAGGGCATGCTAGGAACTACATGCATGCCAACACATGCTAGGAGAGTTCTATGTTGTGCTAGTGCATGCTACCATGCGTTTCGACATTAGTGTCATGACAATATGTTCTAGCTACAAAGATGTTCCAAGGCATGTGAGGTGGTAAGAAATGTTAGTGTGTGCCAAAGCATTAATTTAAGGTGTGGTGGATTGTTGAGGAGTGTTAGGTATTTCTCATTAATAGAATTGACAGAGCTTGATTATGTATTAAATAATATATTTCCTTCACACACTAGTGGAAATTTATCTAAAGGGAGTTTTCTAGATAATAAACTTAATAGATATGAACCATGTGTTGAATCATAGGAAAAATCTATTTGACCAGTCATTACTTGAGGGAAATGATACATGTTAATTAATTTTTAAAAAATTGGTTGACTCTAACCACTATGGTCTTGGAAACATTATAAAAAAAACTCCACAATAATGGTCTTAAATAATTATCTTTTGACAAAAAATATATTAACAGTTACATAGTGTCATAAAAAACCCATTGGAATGATCAATGATGACGAGCATTTTTTGACCGTCACCAAAAGTAACAAAAAGAGCATCGGTGAGGGTCATTAAAATTTCGTCACTAGAAGTGTCACCAAAGAGAGAATTAGTGATGGGCATTTAATTACTCTCACTAAAAGTGTCATTGAAAATGGATTTGGTGATGAACCTTAAAGTAACATCACTATACACACTTACAATGACGCCTTTTCAAGGACCGTCACCATATGTGACATTGGTGATAGACCTTAAAGGTCCGTCACAAGCATGACCCCAACCAATGTCCTTTTTTATTGTAGTGAAATATGATTTCATTAATCCTTAAGATTTTTATGCTCAAGATAAGAAATATTTTATAAATTTAAGGGGCTCTCCTTATTTGTAGACATAAAATTAGGAGGATTAATATTATCACAACAAACGATGAACCAATGAAAAATTAGTTATTAGTAACCAAATCTCAAAAATACATATTTCCCTAAATTTGGAATTAAATTGTGGATCTATAATTTTAAAATAACCAGAAAATGAAATTCTAGTGATGTCGTTGTAATACAAATATTCCAATTTTAATGAAATACATATTCAAAGCCTTATATTTATCCAAGTATTACATATAAGTTTTGCAGTTGAGTTTCATTAATTTTGTGTGATCATATGTCCCACTTCTAAGATAATTAAATCTTAGATATAGCATCAAAAACCAATGATAGAGTATTTCAAGTTTACCTTAAGGCCATTCCTTATTAGCAAATTTATGGAGTTCATTTTTCCCTTTTACTTCAATCCACACATTCTTCCTTTTGATTGTAACATTGTAAAGTAACCATCATATGTGTAGAAAAAAAACCTATTTTAGTTGACACTTATTTAGGCATACTTCCCCATTTCCCATGAGATTCCATAGCCCTCATGGGTTTTCCTAGTGGTATCATAGGTCAATACCCTCTTCCAGCAAGCATCCATAGCCTTGATGGGTTAACCTCTTAATCTTATTCTATACTGAAACATTAAGTCCCATGTTTCCTATCATTTTGGGTTTATATTATAGAAATTTCTTTTGAAATTCGTATATGGGGGAGAGGATTAAAAAATCCCCTTAATGGGATAGAATGATACCTTTCATAGTGACTTTTATTCCCTGCATAATGTCTTGGATGCATAAGGTACTTATATCTATTCAAAGGACATAGCACGAATCAGGCATTTCAATGTGATATGGATGAGGTTAATCAATGAATAACTAAAATACACCTAAAGTCCTACCAATCATACTTTTCATTTATGCTTTTTATTTTTAAGTAGTGTTCCACTATGAATAGAGACTTTAGTAACTCTTTTGCAAGTCTTAATAAAGATGCTTGAATATCAGGATTTGGTGTTATGGTTATAGTATTCAAGTGGATTTTTTTTCATTGGTATCATTGTATGGAACTTTTAACTTGGTTTTAATCCCCTTAGTATGCTTTGCTAACTATATTTTGAGAAATTGTTTCATATTGTCAATAACAAATATATATCAATAAGAAAAAGTAAATTCCAAAACAGAAAATGTATAGTAGCTATCAATAGTTTTAAACTATCATTCAATTTAACTCTTATTGAAAGGATTTCCTATTTAATTGTCTTTATGAAATAGTAGTCTTAAAAAAACAAGAAATTATAAAGCATGAATGCATCATTTTTAAAAAATTAAGGAAAAATGAAATGTATCATCAAATCACTCTCCTAAGTGTTCCATTCCACTGATAAACACATCTTCTTCCCCTTTTGAAAATATTATTCCAGTACTTAATCATCTCAAATGAACAATATCCTTAAATCTAGATTTTTCTTGTAAAATAGAAAATTGGCACCAAAATTTTCGATACTGGTCAACTAAAATAAGGTACCAGACTGTTGGTATGTAATATCGGATAAGGTTTCAATGCAATCATTTCCAAATAAATATTAAGGAGACTACTTTCACAAAAAATTCCAAACATGATGTCCATGGCTTACTTTATTGAAAATAAAAAATAGAAACAAGTCTAACTAAAAGTAAATAATAAGTGGGAAAGAAAATTAATTGTTGAACCATACAACTATTGGAATACTGAGTATCAATATTCATTAAAACAATATGAAACTGAAAGAGACCTCGACAAAATCTGATATAGGAACATAGATTTCCCCTTTTCAACTAGTTTCTTTTTTAATTTTCAACATTCTCACTTATAAAAAAAAATTGAAAAGATGTTGCACTATATTTTATAAGTAAACTAACTACTATATGCAAAATTTATTTATTTATTTACTATCCTACTCTACCGGAGAACAATAAATTCCTCTCCTAAAGTATAGGAGTATTTCCAATGTAACAATGTGCGTAATAGGTATAAAAATGCATTTATACTAAAGTTTAGAATATAATATTTAATTCATACCTAAGTATGAGGAACCAATTGTTTTGATGATGATGTCAAGAAGTAATGAAGAATGGAGTGACATGGTCTTATAGTTGCTCCAAACCAACTTTCGACAAAATCTAAATGTCCTTGGTTTACCTCTTTATTAGCTCACATAGCGTACCCTCCTTCATCCTTCCATTTAGAGATTATATCATTAGATGAGTATCCTATTGTGTGCTTAGAGGATCCGCATATAGAAATTTCAAATATTATCTTCTCTCAAGTTCTGACGGTTTCTCTCTATTAGATATGGTCCATGACTCTTCATTTTCCTTGGCAAGTTTGCAATGGTGAAGATCTTCCTATGGATGTGGTTCATGGAGTTGTTTTTTTTGTACCAATCATGCAGAGGTAGGTAAGTTATTGACTATTATCAATATTTTTTCTTCCTTAGAAGCAGAAATCCCAGTTGCTACTAGGATTTGAGAGAGTTCTTTCAAGCTCTTAATCAACCTTGAATATTTATTTTCTATTTCCTACACATGGTTTAGTGTATGAAGTTCTTATTAAAAATCCTAAAGAAAAAATAAGGAGACACACTTAAGAAAATGCAACAAACCAATCATGTACTCAAAGCACCATTGTGTTACTAGGATCCTACTTTCACCAAGTTAATTGTTCACATAAGTTAGCCTTCTCTTATTTTCATGAATCAATCTAAAGGAAAACATACCTGAAAAGAAAAATAAGGAAACAACAAGGCTTTGGAGAAACCCAACCAATGTGTATGTGTAGGTTCTTGCCTCTCCTCGTACCATTTTATCGCTGCCCCCAAGTTGTCCATGTAACTAAAATCATGCAAAAAACTTGTGAAAACAACTAGTATGCTCTAATACCTTTATCACCTCCCCAACAACGACGCCAAAAATGTTGGTAAAATTATATGTACTTTAATTCCAACATTTAATAATCAAATCTTTGATTGTAAAAGTTAGATATGAAAGGACAAGAAATTCAGTGGTAGAGCCTATTTTAACCTATGCTAACAACTAATTTCAGTGAAGCACACCTAGATATAAATAAAATCAAATGTAAAATCACCACAAGGTCTATCATTGGGAGATAAAACAACTTAGTCTTATAAGGGTTTTGGATCACAATATTTCATGCTTGGATTTTCATGTGATCTATCTTCAAGAGATTACTAAGGCTTCAATGTCCTTCAATGAATTATTGTAGTGACATTATAATCAAATGGCTAAAAATTAACACTAATGGAATCGACACTGTGTTCTGGAACAACTATTGCTATAAGGGCTCTAAATTGCAATCTTTCACACATGAAGATGTTCATGCAACTTTCAGAAATTAATGTGTTAGCATATTTACCCTTCAATTCTTCTTCCTTATCGTGCATCCACATATATGTTGTAAGAAAACAAATCAAAATAATGGAATATAAAAGTTGCAAAAGAAACACATTTCAAATATTTCCGCTCCATAAAAAATATACCCAGAAACGAAATGAATATTGGAGTGAGATTAGTTTTTTTTAGTCATGCCACAAAATCATTTTAGAAACATACTCCTCTTACTGTTGCATTACATTACATGAAAAAAATACAACAAAAATTACATTTATAATAATATATATCAACCATGAAACAAAACCATATAATAATATAATTAATTAATATATTAAATAAAAAAAATAAACAAAACAAAATGACAAATCTCAATGCGCACACACGCACACGGACACACACAAATATATATATACACACACTTGCATATAACAAACAATAATTTTAATGTTATAACATTGCACGTTAAATAAAAAATACCATTTCGAATGATTATGAGTCATGTTAATGGTACGCATTCTTAATGTTATAACAATGGAAATATATAACTCCAAAACAAACAACATGATAATAAAACTTGTGTGGAGCATGTCGTGGGTATATGTAATATGCAGTTTTAGGTTGAGGAGATGTCAGCGTGAAGGGAGTGATTTGGGTGGACTGCGGGCATGGGTGCAAGGGTTGGAAAAGTCATAAAAATATAGCAAAGTAGTGAATGGATGGGTGAAAGTGCAGGGGTTGATATCTTAAGACCAGTATCCTAAAGTGAAACTCGCAAAAAAAATCATGAAATAGCACACCATCAACGAAGTAAAATGAAAACCTAGGCTAAGAGTGAAATTCCAGCACATAAACCGGATCGAGGGGCCCTTCCCAACCTGGAAAATGTACCTGGAAAGATTAATTCAAACTGTAAATACGCTTAGGGCCTCAATAGTTATATTTTCATTACCAAAAACTTCAAATTATATTTATGGGTGAAGGTTCACATCTATTTCTAATAATACCAACTCAAAGCGATCATAGAATTCCTCTCTGCATCCTCTATTCCCTCCTAATTGCGCATTTTTTTCTCTTTATAATACAATCGTATAGGAAGCGATGTTCCAAAGGATCATATCGACGTCCATGAGACTCTCTCTTCCATACTATGATTAAAACAATAGATTATAATCCTTTAAATATTTTTTATTATTGAATCATGCATTGCAGATGAAGATGATGACACTTGGCATGGTTTCGAATTTTCTCCAATTCTAGACGTAACATCCCATAGTTTTTGTCGAACTCTTGAACTTGTACTGAACTATGTACTGAAATTTTGAAATTGTTGAATCGGTAATGAACTAACTACTGAAATTTTGGAAATTATTGAACTGGTAATGAAATAAGAACCAAAATTTTGGAAACTACTGAGCTAGTACGGAAAGTCTGAAAGTTGAAATTCTTGATATTGCTACCAAACTGAGTACCAAATTGCCTCATTAAAATTTAACTAATACAAACATATACATTTTCGTAGTTGAACATGCTTCTTGGCCACATAACCCAGACTATGAAACCATCATTGATAAAACCATGTCAAAAACAAGTTTAACAATTAAAAAGATAGGAAACCTATCATAATTAACCATAGAGTAAAAGAGGTTCATTTAGTGGAAGTTGATCGTATAATGGCTATGAAAATTATAATAAATGCAGTCAAATGGCTCATGAATAGAGACTTTATATATTGAATAATATGGCATATTTAGAGCCCAACAGACAGATTATTATATGTTGGCCCAATATTTATTGTATTGAAAATATTAGCAAGAAAAGGGTTCCTTAATTTTAGCCTTAATAAGGGTTCCTTAATTTTAGCCTTAATCATAGGATCTCAAACGTGTTCCTTCTTGTGCATGACTCGAGTTCCTAAAAGCTAGGAGATTTCCTAAAAATTAGGATGAGCTCCTATAATTTAGGAATGAACCCCTAAAAATTAGGATGAAATTACGATGTAGTTAACTAATGTGTTGAAATTGAAAGTCGAGTTCTCGATTTTCTAGTGTGAATTGATTTGAGGAAAGAAACAAGTGATTGAGTTGAAATAGGACGAGTTGCATGAGAAATTAACTCATTCTAAGTCCATGAATCAAAAAACCATTCCTTAATTATAAATTCCCTAATTTTTTCCATCTAAATTTCTATAAATAAGGAATGGAGGCACAATTATATTCATTCTTTTCGGCACTTGTTTCATGTGTAATATTGTAAGTGAGTGTTACAAGAAGAAGGCTTGTGCGATTTGGTACAAGGAATTTTTCCCTTTGCTCATGCACTAGAATTTAGGAGCTAAAGGATCAACTCTTGCATAATAAATTAGGGACTTGGCTCCTTGGATCTACATTAGGAATTCAAAGCAGAGGAGGAGCAAGGGAAGAGGGAAGCATGATCAACATTCTTCAAAGGGTGACATTCTTAGGATAAGAAAGGAGAAGGTTGTATTCTCTAAGTGAAACAGTTGAATTTGTAAGAGATAAATTTCTATGTCTCTATCATTAATCAAGAAGAGGGTTTTCCCAGTTGAATTTCGTAGAAAAATATTGTGTTATTCTACTATTTCACTGTGATTTATTTGTGTTTCTATTTCGCAGCAAAAAAAATTCAGAAATTTTATGTCTATATGAAAATAAACTTGTTTTCATATTGTTCATATTAGCATATCATAATTTCATTGATTTTTACATCATATCAAAGCATGGAATAGAATTAAGATTGACAATCTCGAGCAACGAAAATGTTGAAAAGTTGGCATTCCTTGAAGTCCCCATGTATAGTGATCATTGAAGGACTAATGAGTTGTTAGGAAGAAAAAATATGGAGCCCTAGTTCAGTAGGTTGAAGATAACCAAATCACCGATAAGAGGGCAGTTCCAAAAGAGCTAATTAGTATACTTATTAGTGGAGCTAGAGGCATGCTAGTAGGGCAGATTAGTGAGCCAAAGTTTCACGAAACAAAAAGAGTTGTGATCATTGATGGTGGAAGTTTTTGGAGATAGAGATGCACACTTTCTGGGCGAGTATAATTTGTAGTGATCAATAGAAGAGGAGGAAAAATACCTGCCATATGTGTTCAGGAGCATAATTCCACATGATTAGGAACAAGAAGAGTTTTATCCACCTGAAGGATAATGACATGTAGTTTCAGGTTGATCTAGGAGATGATGGTCAGTATGTAGCTAGAGGAGTTGGCACTCCCAATTTTCAGAGAGATTCAGGTCATCCTCTTCATCTCAAATATTTTCTCTAAGTTCCAACATTTAGGAAAAATCTTGATTCAGTAGCTACCCTTGAGCACAGGATAGATGATATCATCTTCAGCAGAGATAAGTTGTACCTCCAACACTTAGAATCTTGGTGTAATAAGAAGATAGGTGTGAGGGTGAAGAATATCTACAAGTTGTAGATAGAGATAGGTGCAACCTTGAGAAACAAAGCATGGAGTACTTAGAGTAGAGAAGTGGTGGTTGAGTGAGACCAAGATAGATCTCAAAAGATTGAGCCTTATCGAGTATCACATTTTTCGTCTAAGCTAGTTGGCAGTTTTTTTGACTAGAATGATGAAGAGGAGCATAATTTAGAGTGAGTGGAGGTAGTCGCTTAGTCAGAGACTCCTATTATAGGGAGAGTTCGATCCAAGTGGGAAGAGGATTTGATTAAGGGAGATCATAAGAGAGTTGAATCTTCCACTATCACTTCCACTAAGAGGAAGCAACCTCGGAGCTACATAGCATACATGGCGCTTATAATTTAAGTGATAGACTTATAGAGAATGGGGGTGGGGGAATAGGTATTCAAAGTAGGTTTTGTAGAAGAAAGAATGGAACTATTCTAGTTTAGAGGGAGCAACCTCAGCAGAGGAGAACTTGTTAGTGTTGGAGGAAGATCCAGGCCGACAAAGTTCATTCAGGAACACCTTCCTCTCTAAGAGATAGTGTCGAAAATATTAGTGAGAAAATGGTTCCTTGATTTGTGCCTTAATCATAGAAGCCAGAACGTGTTCCTTCTTGTGCATGACTTGAGCTCCTAAAAATTATGAAATACCATATAAATTTGGACTATTTTCTATAATTTAGGAATCAACCCTTAAAATTTAGGATCATTTAGGATGTAGTTTAGTGATGTATTGAAATGGAAATTTGACTTCTTGATTTTCTAGTGTGAGTTGATTGAAAAAAAACAAAAATGATTAATTTTCAAGTTGCTGAGTTGAAATAGGACAAGTTACATCAGAAGTTACCTCATGATAACTCAATCAATCAAAAAACCATTCCTTAATTATAAATTCACTAATCTTAGCCATATGGATTTCTATAAAGAAGGAACGGGTGAACAATTGTGTTAATTCGTGTAGCCAACAATTTTGTGTGCAATCTTGTAAGTGAGCGTGACAAGAACAAGGCTTGTGTGAGTTGGTAGAAGGAAAATTTTCCTTGGCTCATTCACTAGAATTTAGGAGCTAAATGATCATCTCTTGTAAGAAATTAGGAACTTGGTTCCTTGGTTCCTGTGCTAGGAACTTGGAGCAAAGGAGGAGCATGGGAAGAGGGAAGCGTGATCAAAATTCTTGCAAGCGTTCCATGTTTAGGATAAGTAGGGAGAAGGGTGTACTCTCTAAGTGAAATAGTAGTATTTCTCACATGGGCTTCACTGATGTAGAAACACTAGACCACATGCATTCATATTGGAGGATATATATTAAGGAAAAAAATGACATCATATATTGAGCATATAATAGGGGGTAAATGTTTTTTATATTAGCATGTATCAAAAATGCATCTCAATGTTAATGAAAAACCATAAATGGGTAAAAAAAATATTAATGAAAAAATTGATAGCTATAATATCTAGTGAAAGTAGGGATTTATCAAAATTGGGAAGTTGTAATGGGTTTGTATTGGTAGGGGGTTAAATAAAGTAATTTTTAGAGGTATTTTCCCATATGTTGTCAAATTAAGGGTATTGTTTAGTATTTAACGAATTCACATGATATATCATAGGTTCATTGAGTGAATCCCCCGTGGTATTTTTAAGAGATCATTTTCTTAGTTTCTATCAATAAATAAGCAGAAGGTTTTCGTAATTGGGTTCCCTAGAGAAATATTGTGTTTTTCTACTGTGTTACTATGATTTATTTTTGTTCCTATTCCACTCCAAAACAATTAGAGAAATTATGTGTTTATATGAAAATAAACTTTTTTTCAAATTGTTCATATTAGTAGATGAGAATTTCATCAATTTTCTACATACTAATATGGAGAAGTAATTACATTCTACTGAAAAATGCAAACCCCATGAATTTCTTATAGATGGGCATCCCTAGACGAAACCATCAAACAAATCCCATGGGAATTCATTTTTATTTTCACTCTCTAGGAGGTAGTTAGTAGGGGACAAAAAGCATTTCTTTTCCAATGAGGTAGCAATGGAAAGACTATGAAGAACAATCTTTAATGTAGGAAGAGTGTCATCTTCAAATATCACTTTTTTCCATTCTAACTATAACCCTATTTAATAATAAGAGGGAATTCTTTGTGATTATCGTATTGGTTCCTTGTTAGATATATTTGAGGTAGTGATCAATGGATTATCCTTCTGAGGATGTTTACTTCATTCCAATTTTAATGAAAAAAATGGAATCTAATGAACAAATGATCAAAATATTCGTAAGCAAAATTCCATAGTGAATAGATATTTGACCCATAGAAAGATCCCTTTTGTAGGTTGTCATAACTTGGTGGCTTATTTCAATTAATAATAACATAAAAATTTATATTTGTGAGGGAATTTTAGTTTCTACATATTATTTCTCCAGCATGGGGGATCTTAGGACTCATTTTCCATTTCTGAGGCAAGATTTCCATATTTTGGAGAGTATTTTCCATGTGAGTTAACTAATAATAATATTTTTTCCTCGTTTTCTAATATTATATTATTACAAAACTTCAAATTATAAACATGTTGATGCCATGCTATAGAAAAGTCTCCTTAAAGTTGCAAGTCATCAAAAGAATACTAGTTTTGGGCCCCTCTAGGAAATATTTTTACAAGGATATGACTTAAATAGTACAAGCCTTCATCATTTATATTTTATACCATGGGGTAAAGGACTAAATGACAATTTTGACTTCCAATTGAGGGATCCTTCCCCAAGACGACCATGAGATAATTTCCATCTTTCAAAGATAGATAAGATTATATTAGAGGAAAGGCCTTTACTACTACTTCCAAACAATAGAACAATTTGAAACAAAATTTTGGGGGGATATTATCTAGTCCATTATGGTTATAGGAATAATGTACTTCTTATGTAGAAATTGCAAGAAAATTTTCCACTTGTAATGAAATTGAAATGAAATTAAGAGATAGAAATTTCTTCTACTATTTTGAAGAAAGGAAAACACATGATAGAAACACATGCAATAACATGCAACCATCAAATGAAAAGGAACATAATGATTCTACTAGGGAACCAAATTAGGAAAATCTTGTTGTTTCTTTGCATTAATTTAGATGAGAAAGATAAATAGTTCCAATGTCTTGCTTCAGTCTGAAGCACACCCTACACTGTAAAAATTTTCTCCTTATTCTTGACCTAATCTGGCTAACACTTATCCAATTCAAGCCTCATCCAACCTCCTATTTCCTTCCGCAATTATAGAGGAATTAAGATCCTAAAATTAGGTAAATTCCCTATTTCCTTGTGCAAATATAATGGGAATTTATCACCTTATCACTACAAAAGTAATGTACAGAACTGCATATAATTATAAATAAAAATGTTCCTTTTCCATCCACTAAACTATGCAATTAAAATTCCATGCATGATTGGGTATTATTTTAGTTGATTGAGTAGTTAACTGATAAATTAGTGACTTAACAATAGTCATAGCTACTCAACCGACCTTCAACTCACTCAACTAATGATTAGAGCTCAGTTAACTAAGTTAAACTAACAATAACTCAACTCAATTGCTAGATCTTAGCAATAAAATCATGCACAACTGTACTTCTAGCCTACAACCTTGAATTTAATAACTAAAATAGTATGCAAGGCAACTTCACTCTAGCTAACTACAATCCAAGTCATCCTGCTAATGTGGAAAATCAAATTTTCTCCTTTTGACTAAGGCATTATTCAAATGAAGCCTTTTATTGCTAAATTTCCAACACTCCCTCTTAGCAAGAAAAGGGTTCTAGATAACCCCAATCCTACTCCTATAAGAATGTATTGTAACATAACTAAAATTTCCTCTGATTATTGTTGTTTATACTCCAACAACTACAACTCAAAATCATCTAAAATAGTAAATCAATTGTGTCTCTAAGCTACAACTATCTCCTAATCATGTCACTCCTACTAGTCTCTACATTGTCTACTTGGAATTCTACATTGTTGTTGACTCTGCTATTGAGCCTCTTGCTCTATTTTCAACATTTCTCTATGCTTCTCAGTATTTGACTGCACCAACTGGTATTGATCCTCCTACTGCTGAATATCATGGACCCTTGTAGAAAGGGTAATGATCCATGAGAAGAGTATACTGCAACTGATTTTTCTCTCTTATGGACCCTACTCAAATATTTGAGACACTTGGACAAAGTCTCTACATAACCCCACCAAAATCCTCGAGGTATAACTACATTCATGGTGGAATCTACCTCTCTCATGTAGAGATTTTTCACTCTAACAACAATATGTTTCACTTTTTCAGTAGCAACATACTTTATAAAATATTTTCCCATACTGAACACCAAATCATAATATTTTGCCTCAAATTCAAGTATATAAATCAAATTTCTCTCCAGCCCACGCACATACATTAAATTTTTTAGGTGAATATAGGAGCCCCACTCCCTCTTAAAGGTGAAAATAGCAATTCCTTTGGTATTATAACTCACATCATCTCGAAATTCAATCTATGTGCAATTTGAGATCCTTCTTCTCTAGGATACTAAATAATTCTTTGTTTCCTTTCATATGATATGAGGCACCAAAATCTAGGAACCTCACACTCCCTATTTCTATGCCTTCCATGCAAGTAAAAAGGATGAAATATAACTCGAATTGAGATGTCAGATAATCTCCTATTGCTCCTTTTTGGATTTATTATGCGTAAACTTGGATTCATAGAGGCCATATTCATGGTAGTTAAAAATTCTGAGGTTCTTGAGGTACTTATTCTTGCCATTTTTCTGGATAGATTCTACTTCACCTTGGGCCTTCATGCCCTAGACCAACTTTCCTTTGCCAATTAGAACACAATTTTCTTCCTCATCTCCAATGGATATGACACCATCTCTACTTTTTCTTCTTATCTCCTCCTACATCAAATCATATCAAGGACTCTAAATATAACAACTTGTCTCTTCCGTTAACTAAATTATGATAGTTGTGCCAGGATTTCGGAAGGAAAAGGAGTGCTAATTTCACAAGTTCATATGATGAAATATTTTCTCCTACTCCTCCAAGTTCACCTTTAACCTAAGTGAATCTAGATAGGTACTAAGGTATGATTTCATCTATCTGCATCTAAATGGTACCGATTTTACCTTTAATGCCAATTTCCTGGAATCATTTCTCTAGAAGGGATCTGTGTGAGTTTTCCACCTTGCAGAATGAGTCTCGTTTCCATGCAAGTTGGAAACCACATGATCTCTCACACCCTCCAAAATAATCCTCCTAGCTCTTGTTGTGTCTTTCTTCCATTGAGCAAGTGCTTGTGCATATGACGTTTTCATTCTTGGAATATGAGTTTGTGTATATTCCCATACTCCATTGTCATCCAAGATATATTCCATCGTATATTTCCAAGCACTAAAATTCGAGGTGACCTCCAATGCATACTCCAACCTCAATCCATTGAAAGTTATTTTCATGCACTGAATATAATCTACACCAAAAAATATGTAAATCAAAATTTCTACAATAGAATATCTGGAACAAGGCTTGTATGTAGTCTTATGGGGCTTTGATACCATTTAAAAATTGAAATAAATTTGCTACAACTAATGAACTTGAACTTAAATCAAGAGACAAAAATTTCTTCTAGTATTATGTAGAAGGGAAAACACACGATAGAAACACATGCAACCATCAAATCACAAGGAACACAATTATTTTATAGGGGAACCCAACTAGGAAAATCCCCTCCATTGATTTTCATTAATTCAGAAGAGAAAGATAAAAAGTTAGAATGTATTGGTTCAACTCTGAAGCACACCCTACACTGCAAAACTATTCTCCTACTTCCGAACCTACTATGGCCAACAGTTATCTAATTCAAGCCTCATCCAACCTCTTATTTCCTAGCACAATCCTAGAGAATTAATCTCCTAAAAATTAGGTAAATTCCTTATTTCCTTGCACAAATCCAATGGGAATTAATCATCTACTCAGTGAAAAAGAAATCTACACTCAACATTATATAGTTATAAATACAAATATGCCTTTTCCATCCACTCAACTATGAAATTTAAATTCCATGAATGACTAGGTCTATTTTGAGTTGATTGAATAGTTAACTGAGAGATCAATGAATCATCAACAATCATAACTACTCAACTAACCTTCAACTGAATCAACTAATGTCTAGAGATCAATTTAATGAGTTCAACTGAAAATAAATCAACTCGATTTCTAGATGTTAGCTATCAACTCATGAACAACTCTACTCCTAGCCTACAAACTCGAATTTACTGACTTAACTATTATGAAAAGGCCATGTCACTCTAGCTAACTGCAATTCAAGTCATCCTACTGATGTGGAAAATCGAATTTTCTCCATTTGACTAAGGCACTACTCAAATGAATTCTTTTATTTCTACATTTACAACATATTGTATATAATATGGGCTCGAAATCTATTAGAATGGATGAAACTCTCCACAATATTAATATTTAGAACCTTTATGAACTATCCCAGCGTTTCTAATCGTCATCCACCTTGGGATTTTGGAAGCCCCTCGGGATCTCTATGGTCTCAAACAAGCCCCTCGGGCTTGGTATGCGAAAATGGATAGCTTTCTCTTAGATAATGGATTTTCTAGATGTGATTCTGACAACGATGTCTACACAAAGAAAGTGGGTAATTCCTTAATGATCCTTGTACTTTATGTTGATGATCTTATCCTTACTAGTATTGATCCTAACCATATAAACCATGTTAAGTCTAGCCTCAAAAATAAGTTCGAAATTACATACTTGGGGAACTTTCATTATTTCCTTGGTCTTAAAGTATTGCAATCCAAACAACGTATTACCCTTCCTTAGTCCAGTTATGTTTGTGATCATCTATGCCACTTTCACATGGAAGAGAGTAAGCTAGCCCCTTCTCCCTTTCAGTCTGGAGTTAAGCTTTCAGTCATTTATACTTCCCCTAAAGCTGATGTGATCCGGATTTATACAGGAATGCAACATAATACACATATAACCATAAATACAAAGATGTAGTGGAAATAGCACTTCATTTCATTAATATCAAAGAATTGAAAATTACTTACAGATATAATGGAAATAACGTAGCTAAGGCATTGGTAGCTTATCTACGAGAAGAGATGTGGTGGCTACATGCCTCTAAACTATGTTACAATGAGGCTCGAGGGCCTATTTATTATTGAGAAACAATGGAAAGCGCTAAACATACAAAAACCTAACCCTAGGAGATGAAGCGCCAAAACTATCGGCCCCGTTTGGATAAATTGGTAGATCAATTTCCTGGGGACATAAATTTGGAATACGATCTTCATTTGACATGCACCATACCTCGTTATAATGATCTATCTGAGGAATAAAACTTTTGTGTGAGCAACATGGCTGCATGGATTGTTGTTGCTCCCGGTTTTTCCAAAAAATGTCGTTTAGGGCCTCAAAATGCCTACTGAAGTTAAGGACTCGAAAAACTATCTTTTTTTTATAGAATTTAAGAGGGTGGGAAACACGAGAAAAAACCAGAACCAATGATGCATCCCTACATCATTTAAGGAATGTGAGATCAGATTTTTTCTTGGTCACCTATAACCGCACTCGCTCAAAATCACAATCCTTATCATCCATTTCCCTTCCGTCTAGGGTAATAATGTTAGATCTAAGACTTTTGTGATCCATAATAAAGATAAAAGTACTTTTGGATAAATCACATCATTAGGATTAGGTCAACATGTCGAACCAACTAATGTGGTTCATCCTCGGGACAAGGTGGAGAGACTAATCGATCTCGATGAATAAATAGGGAGATGCATCATTGCCCGGAAATAGCCGTCAAGAACTACTTATTAAGAACTATCCATTAAGACTAGTTGTTAAGAACTAGCTGTTACAAAGTTAGTTAGTTAGTTTTTAAAATTTAAATTAAATGAAATTTTTATTACAAATGGGTTAATAAAATATTAAGTAATTACAAACAAATATAATAGGTAAGAATTTAAATATATAATTAATTAATTAATTAAATATAAAGAAAAAGCAATAATTTAATTAAAATTATAAAAATAAAGTAATTCAAAAAAATTTAATAGGTAAGAAAGAATTTAAAATATATAATTAATTAATTAATTAATCAACAATTTAACTAAAATAATAAGAACAAACCTACCTAGAAGGATTTTGATAAATAAATAAGTAAGATAACTAAATAAATATATAAGTAAATAAATAAATTAAATTTTAAAAAGGTTTATAAAATAGGTAACACGGAGGGGTACAAAATATTGAAAAGTTAATTAATTAATTAAAAATTTTCAATAAAATAAATCAATAAATTAAATAAATAATAAATAATTAAACAAAAATGGTAAATAAACAAAGAAACCTAAGAAAGAACTAGGGATGGGCAAAAATTAAAAATGAATAGAATAAATAAAAATAAAATTAATAAAGTTAATTAATTAAAATTAAAATAAGATAAATTAAATAAAAATAAAGTAAAATAAAATAGAATAAAACAAAATTACCAGGCTAGAGTTGGGGCCCAACTCTTACTTAATTTCCAACCATCATCACGGTTGAGATTCTTAGCATGTCGTTCAATTTCGTGGCTAGTTCTTAACAACTAGTTCTCAACAGTTATTTCCGAGCAATGATGTATGTCCCTGTATATTCATCGAGATTGATTAGTATCTCCACCTTGTCCTGAGGATGAACCACATTAGTTGGTTCGAAACTTCAACCTAATATTAATGATGTGATTTATCCAAAAGTAATTTTATCTACATTATGGATCACACAAGTCTTAGATCTAACATTATTACCCTACACGGAAGGGAAATGGATGATAAGGCTCGTCAGTTTGAGCAAGTGCAGTTATAGGTGGCTAAGAAAAAATCTAATATCACATTCCTTAAACAATGTAGGGATGCATCATTGGTTCCATTTTTTTCCCATGTTTCTTACCCAAGAAAATTCTAAAAATAGTAGACTATGTTATAATTAAGGAAACTGAAAAACTGAAAGAGATAATGGTGGGGCCCCAAGTGGAATAGGCGGGTGGCCAGAAATATCCACCTCAATCATTCCTCCCCCTTAGGAAGAAATGGTCCCCATTGCATTGAGTTCCTCCATGAGATGAGGAAACTTCTGTTGAACTTAGTCCCTTGTGAACCACTTGCCTTGGTGCAAGAGTTGGAAAAATTTGACAACCCAATATAGTTGGATCTTATGCTCATGAGTGTTCCTGATTTGCATGTCCATTATACAATTTGTGGTTGCCTGTTCCATGCAGTTTGGTTTTAACTCTGTTGGTGTGAGTTTTTCTACAATGTTGGAGTTGTCCAGTAGAGGTGGGAAGTAGGGCCGAAGGCAGTCCACATTCAATATTGGGAATGGTGGAATAATAAACTCCAAGGCATTCTTCCCTATAACCTTGGTGATGGTGTACAACCCATATTGAAGCGAGTGAAGCTTGCGGTGGGGTCTAGTGAGGCGTTACTTCTTCAAATGTAGCCACACTTTGTCACCCACCTAGAAGTTGTGTAGCACCCAATTTTGATCATGTCGTTTCTTTTACTTAGCATTGGTTCTCTCCAATATGTCATGAACCTGTTGGAAGATGTTCTGAATGCACTCGATGAAGTTTTTCTCTTTGCCAGCTTCAGACTAGACATGAGACGAATTGGCCTGAGTAGCCACAAATGGCATGGCTCTGTCAATGGGACATAGTGGTTAGAATCCCAAGACCACCTGAAAGGGGCTGTGGCTGGTTGAGTTGTGGAGAGCCCGATTATAACTATGTTGTACATAAGGAAGGATCTCATTCCATGTTCGTGGATTATTTTAATTGTACATGTGCCGAATGTGTACAATAATCATGTTGATGACCTTTTTTTGGCCATCATTTTGGTGATGGAAAGCTGTGGACTTGATGAGATTGGTGTGTAGCGTTGACTAGAGGCTGGACAAAAATTGAGTAACGCGTTGTCCCGATCTAAGATGATAGACTATGGAATCCTAAAGTGCACCCACACTTATTCAAAGAAGAGTTTAGTAGTGGCTTATACTATGATATTATTCTTGTAGGCTGCCATAATGGCCATCCTAGATAACCTATCGACGACCATGAAAACACAATCATTTCCATGCTTAGTAGAAGGAAGGCCCAACATGTAATCCATGGACATGGATTCACAAGGTCGACTAGAGGTAGGTAGCAGAGTATAGAGGCCTTTATTCCTAAATGTCAGTTTGGAAATGGCGTAAGCAATGTAAGATCTGATGTACTTCCCAAAATCCTATTGAAGGTTTGGCCAACATAAATACTTCTGTAGTACTGCCACTATTTTCTATATGCAGTACTGCCACTATTTTCTCAACCCATAAATGCCTTGCGACTCGGTTCTAGTGTGCTTCCAAAATCTTCTGGGCACACTCACTTGAAAGAACACAAAGGTGTCCCAAGTGACATAGCAGTGCATCTTGGATGACAATATGGAACTTGCATACCCTCCAAGAGTGTCTTGTATGTGTCGCTAAATTCTGAATAGATCTTATAGAGAAGCAGCCAATCAGAAGTCTCATGTCCACAAGATTTGATAACGGTGGTTAGTGCCACGATCGGTGGAAGGCTAAGGTAGCCTACAACATTATTGGTGCTACCCTTCTTGTACTTGATGTTAAAATGAAACTGTTGCAGATATGTGGACCAATTTTTATAGCGATCATTCTGCAACTTCCCTTGCGTCTGTATGAACTACAGGGGTCGGTGGTCTGTGTGTATGACCGTTTCCTTCCCCAAAATGTAATTCTCCATTGTCCATAAGCCTGCACAATGGATACATTTCTTTGTCATAACTGAGATACTTGCCGACTGTGTCAAACAATTTCTCACTATGATATGCCACCAGATGCCCCTGTTGAGTAAGAATTTCCCCAATATCATAGTTATATGCATCTATCTTGATCTCAAATGGTTGTTGCAAGTCTAGTAATGTGAGCACTAGGGCAGAACAAAGGTGATGTTTCAATTCTACGAACACCTTCTATTGATATTTTGACCAAAATAATTTTTCTCTTTCTCCTCCCTTGGTGACTTTACTCAAGGGCCAAGTGATATGAGAGAATCCCAATACGAACCTATGATAGAAATTAGAAAGACCCAGAAAGCTGCGAAACTCTGTTAGAGTGGTTGGGGCTGGCCAATACCAAATGACTTGGATCTTGGTTGGATCCACATGCACCCCACTTTCATCAATAATGTATCGCAGATACTGAACCTCGTGTTGAACCCTTAGTTAAACTGAGAGGGGGGGGGGGTGAATCAGTTTAACACATTCATGGACTTTTAAAACTTTTCCATTAAAACTTATTTACACCTTCATTTCAAGTTCAACTTAATATGTGAGTAGTCTTAGAATAATGTAACAACAGATTTAATATGAGAGCAGAAAGTATTAAGCAGATGAGATAAACCACATCAACACATAAACATCATGCACAGAGACACCAGATATAAGTGGAAACCCATAAAGGGAGAAAACCACATTTTATTATTTTTGTGATGAAAAGGCAAGCTCCAACTCCCTCTCACCACTAATTTTCTGTAGGCACTAACCTACAAGAGGCTCCTACCTCAATTCTGCAAGCTACAACTTGCAAGGAAGCTCCAACTCCCATCTATTTTCTGTAAGCACCAGCCTACAGGAGGCTCCAACCTCAGTCAGCTCCAACTGACAGGCACCAACCTACAAGAGGCTCCAACCTCAGTTAGCTACAACTGACATTTTCTCAAGCTAAAAATTTATGTGGAAGAACCAACTGCCATCTATTTTCTGTAGGCACCAACCTGCAGGAGGCTCCTACCTCAGTTAGCTACAACTGAAATCTATCAAGCTACAACTTGATAGGGAAGCTCCAACTTCCTTACTCTTTCAAAAGAAAAACAATTGTTGATTTACCTTGGATATCAGCTCTGTTTTGTACCTTCTCTTCTACTGTTCAACAGTCCTCATATCAGTCCTTATATCATTTCTGCATCTTCTCAGATTCACTATCATCTCCTCCTTCTTCTTTGCTCAGCTCCTCCTTCTACTCTGCCTCACTGCTTCATTTCTGCATTCTCTGACTTTTCACAGCATCTCGTTCTACTCCTCCTTCTTCTTATCCTCTCTGCCTCAATTCCATACTCTGCATTCTCTATATTCACTCTCTCTAACCTCCTTCATGCATATCAAGTTGATATTATATATAGAGTTCATCACATGAATTTTTACATTCCTCAGGGAATTTGAAGTGAATAGTCCTGAATTTTTGCCTTCTGCCTTCTTATTTCTTTTACCTGCTCATTCAGGAAAATATAACAATATGCATTAATTTCAATACTACAGTGGGAGTTTTGTTTTCCTACCGGAGACTTTCCAATGCATCACAAACAATAAAAAATTAACTACAACATTTACATTCACATTTTCAGTCACACATTTCAATTTCACTCAACTCATTTTCTGGATTTTGGCTTTACTGGATTTGTCTTTTCTGCTGCTGTTAA
Source organism: Pinus albicaulis (assembly GCA_034641835.2). NCBI lineage: Eukaryota > Viridiplantae > Streptophyta > Pinopsida > Pinales > Pinaceae > Pinus > Pinus albicaulis. The sequence goes on from CM076584.1 coordinate 1,008,141,982, forward strand.
GTAACTGATCTGCATACTTCTGTTCATCATGCCTGAAAAATTCCCTGAGACTTTTCCAGTTCCTACATTCTTTGTTTACCTCTATTAGGCCCACATTTTCATCCCTGTGTTTATTCACCTGTTCACTATACTTTTGTGCACCTGCTGCATATATAACTGCTTTTTCAAGTTTATCCTCAAATAAATATAAATCTAGGCAATATCTATTCATTATTAATCTCTGTGCTCGGGCTCCCTGCTTACACCCTCTCTGTCCATATAATATACTTTCAAATCAACCCCCTTCATACTTTTTGGATCACTGTACATTTTTCTACAACTGTCTCTCTCTCTTTCATTGCAGTTGTGTAACTACTGCACATATAACTGTCTTTTAATATAATAGCTGATTTTAAATCTGGGAAAACTTGAACTAATTTAGAAACTTCATTTTTCCATGGTTATAAAACCATATGTATAAATTCATTCATATTTCAATCTTTACAATATTTCATACGGGGCCATATATATCGGGACCCACATATTCCAAAGTCTTCAAAGTGAAAACGCCTTTTGAATAGTTTTTACTATAGAACCTTTGGTTTAATCAACTCTCGGCATCTTCAAAACTGTGGCTAAACCATAATAAAAACCCCAACGTATAACATTTCAGATTAATATTCAAACATTCTGGCCAAGCCATTACATACAAGTCTCTGCATATACTCGCTATTGATTAGGCCTCACGCATATGAAAATACTTTAATAACCTCACCATATCAGCGTATTTCATATCTGAGCCCACACATTACATAAACCATTCATATGTGCCTTATCATATAATATATATATACCAATCATATTACAATGCTCAGTATTATAAAGTGAACCATGCAACATATATGATCTTTTCTTGAACTTCAAATTCAACGGCATTTAAACGAATGTTCAGGCCCACCTTCAGATAACGTACCTTGGCGTTATGTCACCCTTTTCATCTGACGGCGGAGAGCACGTCGTCTCGCTCCACATGATCCGACGGATATCTCTTGAGTTACTTGCACGAACGATAATGCGCGATGGCACGTAGTGAAAGAGGTTTTGGGGTCCCTCCGTATGCCATGTGTCAGCCGCTCTATGGAATCGCTCCGATTTCTTGAAAACCGCTTGCCCGTCGAAGGTGGTGCGATGAAAACCGGAAACCCACCTTTACTGTTCATTAGTCAGAGCTTCGTCTTTCGAGTTCCACCTTCAGACTTCCGCTCAGCTTCCGCTGAAGGCTTCGTCAAGCACAACTCTAATTCTGATGCTTCCGCCACTATATTAATTGTTCCCTGTTCCACACAATCGTAGTTCTAATTCCTCCGAATCCCATCTTCAGGGTTCCACCTTTTTCAAAGTTCTGCTCCACATTCTGCCTCCAACAATAAGCCATCGCCGCACCATTGATGTTCTAAATGCACAGTTATTTTCTTCTGTTGTTCCTTTCGACTCCTTTTGTTTTATAATGTTTGGTTCCGGTTCGTCTACCCTTGACACACAGTTCTACTTTAAACCTTTTTCCTGACCTTGTGTCACCTTATTTAATGGAATCACTCAAGATTCATTCCTCACTTAAATACCTTCACAGGTTTGATTCTTATGTACCAATGTTTTTTTCCTTTGACCAAGCCAGCAGGGAATCCATTGGCCTTCACTGCTTCAATTACGTTCACCTTCAATATTTGCTGCGTTTATGGGTTACACTAACCGTGATTTCACCAAATTTCTCATAACGTGCGTCTAACGCACCCGCACACAGTTAACTAAATAGTGCCTCCTTTTTTCAACTGTCGAATGTAAATTTATGGGTTTGGATTGAGTTCTCTGCTTTGAGAGCATCGATGCTTCGAAACTCACACTTCCAATCAAATATTCAACCCTACTATGCACTCAAATATTTCTTATATACATGTATATAATCTCTATTAACCCTTGGGATTTCTACCCCAAAATAAAGATTCAAAATTTTCGTTACACCACCCCCAACCAGTTCTCAACCTCGATCTCATTTCGCAGGTTATGCACAACAGAGTTTATAACTAAACCCTTCTTCTAAGTACTGTGTATGGGACAACATTATACATACCCAAAATTCATAAACTCAAAAATACAAGGATACACATATGCAATTAAGTCATCAGTGCATAGATAGTTACATATCACAACTCTTTCACATAGAATACTTTACATATAATACTCAAAACCAATCCTTTTGTTTCATCTGCTGCCTAGGTTGTCTCTTTTCCTTGTCTAATGCTGCTCTTAGATTGATCATTTTGATATTTTTTCCAAGTGCTCCTCCATTGCCATCTCCTTTGCCATCAATGACAATATTTCCAACAGTCTCCCCCTTTGGCATTGATGGAAAAACATCCACCAATAATCTAATGCTTCCTCTACCTATCTCCTTTTCCTCCCCCTTTGAAATCAATGGGAGACAGTTGCACATCTCTCAGTGTAGATTCTATCTCTGCATTTCCCCTCTTTGAGATGTGATTAGGACTTCTTCTTTTGACTTTGTACCCTGCTGCTCCAAACTGGTGTAAAAGAGTTGTTGAGAGAACACTTTTGAAGATTATTGATCTTGAATGTACACTGCAAGTTGATACAATCCCAAAGCATAGACTCCTTGCACTTGTATGTAGTGTAGGTGATGACAGCCATATATATCTTTTATTGTTGTGGTACACCTTTCTTTCCTGTTGATGAAGATATTACACTTAATGACAGAATAATCCTTGTTGCTAAAGTGAATCAATGAATCAAACCAAAGCCTATAGTTTATTGTGAGAATAGGCAATATCTTTCAATATGAAAGACCAAATAACTTTCCTTCTTGTTCAATGTATTTTCAAAACAAACCCTTGACGCTAGATACATTCGGTGTATTAGTCAATCTCACTTATAAACCATGCAATTTATTTGTGACATAAGGGTTGTGTATGTCAATGATCACTTTTTCTTTAAATGGTGAAATACCAGCAATTCCTTTCTGCTGAAGTATGCTTGGATGAACTAATAAAATAATTTTGAGCTTCAATGGTAATCACAACTATTCCTTCATTATTCAGATATTTTAACTATTCTGTCATGAGTATTTCCAACAAAAACATCTTCAAGTTTTTTAATTTATATCTCAGCTAACAAACTTCACCCAGTTTATGAAAAATCTTCAGAAAGAGGCCTTGAAGATATATGTACTGACTTCAGGAAGGCATGAAATTATATATATAGAAACAGAGACTTCTTCAATGTCTAATATAATGTTTCAAGTGTAAACAGAGTACTGATCTTTTAGCTCTATTATTGACCTTTTCATGTCGAATGCAGATAACTCTAGGATTTTCACCTTGATGCACTTTTTCCATAATCCTTTGATGCTGAGGACCTGTACCATACTGCTGCTCCACTAATAACACTTGATATTTAGTTGATAGGCATGCTTATTGTAAATTACCAAGTACCAGTTGATACTCCCTTGGTAAATTATGCAGAGATTTCACTTTATTTTGCACATTAACCCATAATTAAGACATCCCTCATAAATTCTACTATTGAGCTTTCCACTGTTCACACCCATAGTCATTAATATAATGAATCTAGTCTTGTCATCATTGACCTTTTTCTTAGTCTGTCATTCTTATTTAAAAGAAATTCACTACATTTCCTTTCTAGGACTGCTCCAGAATCCTTACTGCTTTAGGTGCAATTCAACTGTCTAACATAATGATCTTCAGGAATGCATCTTCAATTTCTTTTCTATGAATCTTCATGGGCTGATTACTCAAAGATTTATTACTCACTTAACTGCATTCCTCCAAGTGAAATTTTTGTAGATGAGAGATGTAATGAACTGATGATAGGCACCTTTCTTACTCTACATTCTTAATGGGGTTCATTGTTAATTCTAGCAGTATGATGCATTCTATGATCATCCTTTAATGTGATGATATCTTCTTAGCTTACATGTTCATTACTGATGTTTCCTCTATCATCATGGTTGCTTGCTGCTTTCTCTCCTTCAATCAACCTGCTGGCTATTATGTGTTTCAGGTGATCTTCTTCCTCAATAATTCTTTCTGAGAGAAATTTTCCTTTTCCTTATTGATCTCATAGCTGTTCTCATTACATGGAGTTCTTCTCAGACTGCTTTCATGGGGTATATTTATGAACTTCTCTCCCCCTGATATGTTGCTTCATATGTGTCACTGGTTGGATATTTGCTTTGTTTTCTAGAGTAGCTCCCCCTGAGACTATGATGCTTTCATTATGTTATTGAGATAATAGGCTCCCCCTTTCTCTTTTCCTTCCATACCTTATTGGGGTTCATCATAATTTCTACTCTTCTTTTAGATTCATAGTTTTGATTGATCTGTTTTGATCCCATCATCTGTCTAGAGTTCTTTAATGTATATGGCAGATTACACTCCTTTGCTTTGTGACCAAGTTTGAGGCATACATAACATCTCATTTTATCATAGTACATTTGAGGTGATGTATAATAATTTGTTTCCCTTCTTGAATACATTTTACATTCAACAGATTTATGTCCAAAATTATTTCATGCATAACAGTAGCCATGGAAATAATTTGTGTACCTGGTGAAGGATTGTCTTTTCCATTTGCTTGCTTGAGGGGTTCTTCTCTTTTGCTGCATCCTTTGCTGGTGAAACTAGGTTTTCTTTGTCTTACAATATGCCACAGTGTGTCCTTGTTTGTGGCAGGAAAAACAAGTGATGCTTCCCATAGGAGGAAAGAACCTTCTTTGACATCTTCCAAATTTATTTAATTCATCCTTAGGAGCATATAAGCCTTTAGTAGTTAACTGTTTCATCCTCTCATTCTTTGTTCTTTCATGTTGCTTCTTGATTCTGTTTGTTTCTTTAAAAATATTTTTCTTGTTTGCTTCTTATTCTATGGGAATCTTCTGAGCTACTTCATTTTCCTTTACAACTTTTACAAAGATTATTTTCTTGCTATCTTCTGCCTTGGACTTACTAGTTTCTCCTTCATATCCTATCCCATTTTTATGAGAGGTGACCTTTGAGCCTTTAGAATTTTTTCCAACTGTCCAGAGCTTTTCATTGTAGGTGTACTCATTAATAGTTCTCTTTGGGATTTTTCTAAATTCTTTCTTAGGCTCACTACTTCTTCTTCCAGTCTCTCACATTCCATAATTTTCTCTTTCATTTGTTGCAGTAGAGTGTCTTCTATTTTCCTTGCTTCTTCAAGGTGTGTCTTCAGGCCTATAATTTCCTTCTTATCTTCATATGCTTTCTCATCACATATTTGCACCAATGTCGTAAAGTCTTTGTTTTCATTCTTCAATCTTTCTATTTCAGTCAAGGCTATGTCTAGTTTGGTTTTTTCTTCAACAACAATTTCTTCATGGTTCTTACTGCCATTCACACTAGCAGGTACCTCATTTGATTGAATATTTTCCTGTTGACATGAATTTTTCTTCTTCTTAATCCTCTTATCCTTCTTGTTAGTGCAGTCCTTCGTGTCTATTCCATGCATGCAGTGAAATCTATCCCAGATTTCTTTTGGAGAGTCTAGATCCATGATCAACTCAAAATCCTTATTATGAAGATTTTTATATATCACAGACTTTGCCTTGGCATTCTGCAGTTGTTCTTGAAAAGAGGGAGAGTTTGTGTAGTAACCATTAGATACAAGCTTCCATACTTCAGGTTCATAAGCCAATAATCCTGTTTTAACCTTATCTCTCCATTCAGGAAAGTTTGTTGTATTTAACACATGTGCATTTTGATAGTCCATGACTTAACCAGATCTCCTTAAAGCTATTAAGCTTACACCAAAGGAACCTGCTCTGATACCAATTGTTGAACCCTTATTTAAACTGAGAGGGGGGGGGCGGGGGGGTGAATCAGTTTAACACATTCATGGAATTTTAAAACTTTTCCATTAAAACTTATTTACACCATAATTTCATGTTCAACTTAATATGTGAGTAGTCTTAGAATAATGTAACAACAGATTTAATATGAGAGCAGCAAGTATTAAGCAGATGAGATAAACTACATCAACACATAAACATCGTGCATAGAGACACTAGATATAAGCAGAAACCCATAAAGGGAGAAAACCACATATTATTATTTTTGTGATGCAAAGGGAAGCTCCAACTCCCTCTCACCATTGATTTTCTGTAGGCACCAACCTACAGGAGGCTCCTACCTCAATTCTGCAAGCTAAAACTTGCAAGGAAGCTCCAACTCCCATCTATTTTCTGCAGGCACCAACCTACAGGAGGCTCCAACCTCAGTCATATACAACTGACATTTTATCAAGCTACAACTTGATGTGGAAGCACCAACTCCCATCTATTTTCTGTAGGCACCAACCTAAAGGAGGCTCCTACCCTAGTCATCTACAACTAACATCTATCAAGCTACAACTTGATAGGGAAGCTCCAACTTCCTTACTCTTTCAAAATAAAAACACTTGCTGATTTACCTTGGATATCAGCTTTGTTCTGTACCTTCTCTTTTGCTTTTCAACAGTCCTCATATCTGTCCTTATATCATTTCTACATCTTCTCAGATTCACTATCAGCTCCTCCTTCTTCTTTTCTCAGCTCCTCCTTCTACTCTGCCTCACTGCTTCATTTCTGCATTCTCTGACTTTTCACAGCATCTCGTTCTGCTCCTCCATCTTCTTATCCTCTCTGCCTCAATTCCATACTCTGCATTCTCTATATTCACTCTCTCTAACCTCCTTTATGCATATCAAATTGATATTATATATAGATTTCATCACATGACTTTTTACATTCCTCAGGAAATTTGAAGTGAACAGTCCTGAATTTTTGCCTTCTACCTTCTTATTTATTTTACCCACTCATTCAGAAAAATATACCAATATGCATTAATTTCAATACTGCAGTGGGAGTTTTGTTTTCCTATCGGAGACTTGCCAATGCATCAAAAACAATAAAAATTTAATTACAACATTTACATTCACATTTTCAATTACACATTTCAATTTCACTCAACTCCTTTTCTGGATTTTGGCTTTACTGGATTTGTCTTTTCTGCTGCTGTTAAGTAACTGATCTACATACTTCTGTTCATCATGCCTGTAAAATTCCCTGAGACTTTTCAAGTTCCTACATTCTTTGTTTACCTCTGTTAGACCCACATTTTCATCCCTGTGTTTATTCACCTGTTCACCGTACTTTTGTGCACCTGCTACATATATAACTCCTTTTTCACATTTATCCTCAAATAAATATAAATCTAGGGAATATCTGTTCATTATTAATATCTGTGCTCGGGCTCCCTTCTTACACCCTCTTTGTCCATATAATATACTTTCAAATCAACCCCCTTTATACTTTTTGGATCACTGTACATTTTTCTGCAACTCTCTCTCTCTCTTTCATTGCAGTTGTGTAATTGTTGCACATATAACTATTTTTAATATAACAACTGATTTTAAATCTAGGAAAACTTGAATTAAAGTGGAAACTTAATTTTTCCATGGTTATAAAACCATACGTATAAATTCATTCATATTTCAATCTTTACAATATTTCATACGGGGCCATATATATCGGGACCCACATATTCCAAAGTCTTCAAAGTGAAAAGGCCTTTTGAATAGTTTTTACTACAGAACCTTTGGTTTAATCAACTCTCAGTATCTTCAAAACTGTGGTTAAACCATAATAAAAAACCCAACGTATAAAATTTCAAATTAATATTCAAATATTCTAGCCAAGCCATTACATATAAGTCTCTGCATATACTTGCTATTTATTAGGCCTCACGCATATGAAAATACTTTAATAACCTCACCATATCAATGTATTTCATATCTAAGCCCACACATTACATCAACCATTCATATGTGCCTTATCATATAATATATATATACCAATCATATCACAACGCTCCATATTATAAAGTGAACCATGCAACATATATGACCCTTTCTTGAACTTCGAATTCAATGAAATTTAAACGAATGTTCGGGCCCACCTTCAGATAAGGTACCTTGGCGTTATGTCGCCCTTTTCATCCGACGGCGGAGAGCACGTCGCCTCGCTCCACATGATCAGATGGATATCGCTTGAGTTACTTGAATGAATGATAATGTGTGATGGCGCGTAGTGAAAGCAGTTTTGGGATCCCTTCATATGCCACGTGTCAGCTGCTCTATGGAATCGCTCTGATTTCTTGAAAACCGCTTGCCCGTTGAAGGTGGTGCGATGAAAACCGGAAACCTGCCTTTACTGTTCATTATTCAGAGCTCCGTCTTCCGAGTTCCACCTTCAGAGTTCTGCTCAGCGTCCGCTCAAGGTTACGTCAAGCACAACTCTAATCTCGAGTCTTCCACCACTATATTAATTGTTCCCTCTTCCACACAATCGTAGTTCCATTTCCTCCGAATCCCATCTTCACGGCTCTACCTTTTTCAAAGTTTTTCTCCACATTCTGCCTCCAAAAATAAGCCATCGCCGCACCATTGATGTTCTAAATTCATAGTTCTTTTCTTCTGTTGTTCCTTTCGACTCCTTTTGTTTTATAATGTTTGGTTCCGGTTCGTCTCCCCTTGACACACAGTTCTGCTTTAAACATTTTTCCTGACCCTGTGTCACCTTATTTAATGGAATCGCTCCAGATTCATTCCTCACTTAAATACCTTCATAGGTTTGATTCTTATGTACCAGTGTTCTGTTCCTTCGACCGAGCCAGCAGGGAATCCATTGGCCCTCACTGCTTCAATTACATTCACCTTCAATATTTGCTACTTTTATGGGTTACACTAACTGTGATTTCACAAAATTGCTCATAACGTGCATCTAACGCACCTGCACACAATTAACTAAACATTTCCTCAGTTTTTCAACTGTGGAATGGAAATTTCTGGGTTTGAATTGAGTTCTCTGCTTTGAGAGCATCGATTCTTCGAAACTCAAACTTCCAATCAAATATTCAACCCTACTATGCACTCAAATATTTCTTATATACATGTATATAATCTCTATTAACCCTTGGGATTTCTACCCAAAAAAAAGATTTAAATTTTTCGTTACAACACCCCCAACCAATTCTCAACCTCGATCTCATTTCGCAGGTTATGCACAACAGAGTTTATAACTAAACCCTTCTTCTAAGTACTGTGTATGGGAAAACATTATACATACCCCAAAGTCATAAACTCAAAAAAATACAAGGATACACATATGCAATTAAGTCATCAATGCATAGATAGTTACATATCACAGCTCTTTCACATAGAATACTATACATATAATAGTGAAACCAATCCTTTTGTTTCATTTGCTGCCTAGGGTGTCTCTTTTCCTTGTCTGATGCTGCTCTTAGATTGATCATTTTGATCTTTCTTCTAGGTGCTCCTCCATTGCCATCTCCTTTTCCATCAATGACAATATTTCCAACAATCTCCCCCTTTGGCATTGATGGCAACACATCCACCAATAATCCAATGCTTTGTCTACCTATATCCTTTTCCTCCCCCTTTGACATCAATGGAAAAGGGTTGCACATCTCTCAATGTAGATTCTATCTTTTCATTTCCTCTCTCTGAGATGTGATTAGGGCTTCTTCTTTTGACTTTGTACCCTGCTGCTCCAAACTAGTGTAAAAGAGTTGTTGAGAGAACCCTATTGAAGATTATTGATCTTGAATGTACACTGGATGTTGATTCAATCCCAAAGCATAGACTCCTTGCACTTGTATGTAGTGTAGGTGATGACAGCCATATATATCTTTTATTGCTGTGGTACAAATTTCTTGCCTGTTCGTGAAGATATTACACTTAATGACTGAATAATCCTTGTTGCTGAAGTGAAGCAATGAATCAAACCAGAGCCTACAGTTTATTGTGAGAATAGGAAATATCTTTCAATATGAAAGACGAAATTACTTTCCTACTTGTTCAATGTATTTTCAAAAAAAAACCTTGAGGCTAGATACATTCAGTGTATTAGTCAATCTCACTTATTAACCATGCAATTTATTTATGACATAAGGGTTGTGTATGTCAATGATCACTTTTTTCTTTAAATGGTGAAATACCAACAATTCCTTTCTGCTGAAGTATGATTGGATGAACGAATAAAATAATTTTCAGCTTCAATGGTAATCACAACTATTCCTTCATTATTCAGATATTTTAACTATTCTGTTATGATTATTTCCAACAAAAACATCTTCATATTGTTTAATTTATATCTCAGCTAACAAACTTCACCCAGTTTATGAACAATCTTCAGAAAGAGGCCTTGAAGATATATGTACTGACTTCAAGAAGGCATGAAATTATATATATATAAACAGAGACTTCTTCAATGTCTAATATAATGTTTCAAGTGTAAACAGAGTACTGATATTTTAGCTCTATTATTGACCTTTTCATGTTGAATGCAGATAACTCTAGGATTTTCACCTTGATGCACTTTTTCCATAATCCTTTGATCTTGAGGACCTATACCATACTACTGCTCCACTGATAACACTTGATATTTAGTTGATAGGCATGATGCTTGTAAATTACCAAGTACCAGTTGATACTCCCTTGGTAAATTATGCAGAGATTTCACTTTATTTTGCACATTAACCCATAATTAAGACATCCTTCATAAACTCTACTATTGAGCTTTCCACTGTTCACACCCAAAGTCATCAATATACTGAATTTGATCTTGTCATCATTGATCTTTTGCTTAGTCTTTCATTCTGATTTAAAATAAAGTCACTGCATTTCCTTTCTAGGACTGCTCCAGAATCCTTACTGCTTTAGGTGAAATTCAACTGTTTAACATAATGATCTTCAGGAAGACATCTTCAATTTATTTTCTATGAATCTTCATGGGATGATTACTCAAAGATTTAATACTCACTTAACCGTATTCCTTCAAGTGAACATTTTGTAGATGAGATATGTAATGAACTGATGATAGACACCTTTCTTACTCTACATTCTTAATGGGGTTCTGTTAGACTCCTATACCAATAGGTGTCATTTTTCATCATTGTCTTGATTGAACTATGGAATATGTTCAAACCTTTTTCTTGAGCAAAGGTGTTCCATATTCTTGAAAAACGAAAAAATCAAAAAAATTTAAAAAATGTAAAGAGGGTATACCCTAAAAGAAAGATCAAAGGGTAAAAAGAATAAAAATGGTCAAAAAGAGAAAGAAATGAACCCCAAGCAAAAAATAGACCAAGGAAAGTGTGCAAATATAAATGCCACTACTTTTTACTCTGTTGTAATAAATCAATTGTGTGCAACTTGTGAAACTTTTGCCACAATTTATGAATAAGTCAAACTGTTTAAACTTGGCTTACTCATATTTCAATTTCATGTTATAGATTAGAGAATAAATATCTAGCCAAACAGTTTAATCTTGGCATATAAGTAGCTAGGTAGAGTGAATAAAAGGTGCTCAACAGTTTAATCTGAGCCCTTGGATGTAATAAGGGTAGAAATAGATAGATTCATCATGTAAAAGAAAAGATTGATCAGGGTTTGCAAGTCTAAATGCACCCTAATAAAGAAGACAAAATGGTAGTGTTAAGTAGATAGGGTAGGTAGATGGTGCAGCAAAGTGTTATCTGATGAATGGTGCTGCTACATGTTAGTTAATCATTTACTTTCATCAAAAGTACTAAAGCAGGAAATACACTGGAAAATCACAGCAAGCAAAGTCAAATTCATTAACCTCCCTCATCATTTTCCCCCTCAAGAGTTGTACTAATTTCCCCAAAAGTACTAAGGTAATTTGAGATCAAAGGGGCTCAAGGCATTTCCTTGACTTCTGGAGGGACCGGACCCTCGGCCTAATGATCAAAAAGACCTAAGCACTTGAGATAATTCATCATTATTATCTTCCATCTTTAACCCTTTCCTAAGTAAAATCCTATTTTACTTAGGAAAGTGATGCAAAATTCCATAAAAATTCCTCAAAATAGCTTGTTATTCTAAGTTTAAGTGTTGAAGACAAAATGTTGCAATTTACTTCACAAGTTATCACTTTCTTAGATATACAAGGATGTTTTGATTTTTCCTTGTCCTTTGCCATATTAACATTTAATTCTACTATATTAAATCCCTAGTGAGATCCCTTTTCCTAAGTATATAACTCCCTTTTTTATAAATATCCCCAAAACCCATTTATTATAATGTTTACCAAAGTATATATTCCCGCACATTGAAAATAAACACCCCGCTTTATAAGCCCTTTGGTTTAAACTATAGCCTTATACATAAATTCCACCCCTATGATGAATTAATTATATTAATTCATTCATCATATAATACTATAAGTATGTTTAATACCAAAACATATTAATAAACTTTGCAAAAGTCTATGCCACCGTGGTCCGTCCACGTGGCATTCCACCTGGCCAAACTCCGTCGCAATCCATTTCATAATATTCATGGGGTTAATTAATCATTTGGACTAATTAACAACCATTTCCGCCTATTAAATTTTCCCTGGGGTGATTAGATTACGCATTAAAACCTTTTTAAACTCCGACGGACCCACCTTTGAAATCGCACAAGTTCCCCTCCCTTTCAGCCGTTGGATCGTCCGTTCGTTGATCAACGGTGATCGTTAATCCCGCTGCCCATCCCTTGCCAGAATGTTAACCAGCGGGGGATGGGCGGTTTTTGAAAAGTCAGCATTCCACGTGGCAAGCGTCCTGTGGAATCGCTGCCCTCGCAACTTTTACCGCCCTCGTCCATAAGCGGTGCGGGCTCACCGCTTACCACTTACCGCATACCGCCAGCCCCACTTCCCCACGTCACCCCGTACTACCATGACGTCACCACCTCGAAAAAAACAAAAACCCTTTAAACTTGTAAATAAGCCATTTTTCGTGTTTTTTCGGTTGTTTTTAGTTTCTGAAAGCGACAGAGCTCCCGCTGCAATTTTCAAATTTCACTGCAAATACACCAATTTACTCCGAAATTCCGCTGCGCCCGTGTTGAAGAACGTCCCCGCCATTGCTCATTACCTGTTAAAGAACCAGTTTTCATCTAAAAACAGGTATTTATCATTTCGCGCCCCGACTGTAAGTCAAGCTTAGTTTCCTTTGATTTTTCTCTGAAAAAGTGGTTAAAAATCATCGTTGAGTCCTCCCTGAAGATTTTAAACCTGTGAAATTGCCCCCAAAACCTGCAAATTGTTCCAATTTCCTCTTTTGTCAGATATCCCGTCCGGTCTGCAAGAAAAAACTAAAACCTCCATTTTTAATCCACAAGAACCAAAATGGAGGCCCCGACAGCTTTAAATATCACTCCATTGAATGCTCCTCACCGAGATTTGGACTATTTACCTCTGATAGATGAAGATTTCCAAATACAAGACCTGTATTTTGATGAAAGTCCCCGTTTGAGCTTCTGTCGCTGCAGAGACGAACACTCAAAGGGGCAAGATCTTATAGGGTTGTGGGAATCCAATCTCCCAAGGTATATTATTCCTTCAGTCCTCATTTTCCCCGAAATCATTCATTACTGTCATGCAAACTATGATCCCGCACAGAGAGCTGTATTAGCTCCTGATCAAAGTGTTCTGTTCCCCATCACACCTCAGGCTATCAATGCTATGTTACACTTTGAGCCAGAGCAAGAATTAGCACCATTATCCATGGAAGGATTGATTGAGAAAACCAGACAGTTAACCCCAGAGAAGTTAAAATCCATGTGTCAGTATTTCATATTACCTGAGCATCAGCCAAAAGGGGCTCCCCCCTATGGTTTTTACTATTTCAATACATTGGGAAGGCTGGTTGTAAATATAATATCTTTTGTTTTAGGATTCAACACCAGTGAATATGTGGATGAGATAACTTTGGCTTTGCTATCCATTTTTACTCCTGGGAAGCCTCCTGAGATTAAATATGATTATGCTTCCTTCATTGCCAACAAGATCCATGATCAATTTTTAAGGCTAGATAATGAAAAAGTTTTTAAGTACTCCTCAGTTATCTATCATCTCATGATCTATTATCAGTCAGACAGGTTCCCTTTCCCTGTTCAGAAACTTGATGCTAAGAGGAATCCCAGGTCTGTCATTTTTTGGTCCCCCATCATTCATTTTTCTTCTGATTCTCCCTACTCCTATTCAGAATTCATTGATCAGTTTGTACATCCTGCTACAACTTTGTTAACATGAATTTCTCCCCCCAGACTCAGTACTGAAATTAGAAAGACCTTGCAATTGTCAAAGAGTTATAAAGTTGGGGATTGGTACTTATACCAAAACCATACAGTCATCAGGATTTATGGATGTGAATTACGTCCATTCAAGTTACCCAAATATGTACCAATGAGAATTTTTGCCTTGGAATACTTTAGACAGATGAACAATTCAGATGTGATCCATTTCTGCAATGTAAAGAAAGCACGATTAAGGATCAAAAATGATTAGGTCTTTCCATTACAAATGAGGAAGAAATTTGAGAGAGAGAAGCAGAACTTTTATTAGAGAGAAAATTCCAGACATCTTTCCGTTGGGTCCCTTATGACCCCTTTGCTTTCATTTGTGACAGAAGGTTAAAAAATAAGTCATCTCCTTATGTACATCACAGAATTCCTGACATAGAACAGTATGCAAATCAAGATGAGTGGGTTGAAGGAACTCTTGTTGAAGAGGAAAGTGGAGCTGACAAATTGAATAAACTTATGAAAGATGTTGAGAAGAACTTTGACCTAGAAACGTATGATCAAATGCAGGTACCCTACATTGGCACATCTTCAGCAACCACTCTACATCAAGCGTTACAGGAAGACAGTCCATCAGTAGCAACAGAAACCAAGGGTAAAGGAAAAGAACCTGTACTTCAGGTTATTGAAACCTTGGTCATGACGAGGAAAAACTCACGAGTTCAAGTCACGAATCATCTCGGGCTTCTCCCACAGCCAAAGCAAATCCAAGTTCGAGAGATGCAAACTCCTTTGAATGTGGAAATAAGGAAAAAGAGACTAGGCTCGAGATACCACACCTTCAAAGGAGCCCAATTTTCCATCACGGGTTTATCAAACTAAACCTGAAATCAGATCCACCTCCCGGAGGTAGAAGTTATAGATGAAGTATTCGATGATGGTAGAGAAGATAGTCAGCAAACAGGTACAGCAAGTGAAACCACCATGAGCCAGAAAGGGAAAGCCTTGCAAAAACAACTAAGTACTGAAGTATCTTCTTTCAGACCGCCAAAGACAGATACTGGAGACATTAAAAGAACCTTCATTGATATCAAAACAAAGAATGATCCATTGAAAAGGAAGGTATACGATCAGTATATGAAGATGGCCCCTCATAATCAAGAAAGGCTGATGTCTGCATTTGATCTTTCACGAGGTAAAATGCTGATGAGCCACTTCAAAGCAAAAGTGCCAAAGCCAACTTCAGCAACAGATTACATCAGAACTAATTTTGAAGTTTTAGCAAAAGATATCCATCCCCTAGATAAGATAGAACTTCATAGACAAACAGGGGAAATGATTTATTCTACTCTCACCAACAAAGCCATGGCAGCTTTAACGCTGCAAGATTCTTTGAATAACACTACTGCACAATTGAAGATTGAGAAGGCCTCCTCACAGGCCAAGGATAATAGAATAAAGTCTCTAGAAGAGATCATCATTGGTTTGGGTCACAATCCCAAAGACATTAAAGGTATTGAGGCATTGTTAAAAAAGAAAGAGGATGATATAGCTGCACTCAGAAAACAGCTGAAATTACCAGCCTCGAGGCACCCTCAGACGCAGGAAGTTATAAAAGGAAATTCACAAGAAGAAATGATGGAGTTGCTCTTGAATTTGACAGAGCGACTAAATGAAACAGAGAAGGAGTTGGAAAAAGCATTGCAGGAACAGGAAAATATCAAGCAGACTTCAACAACAGGTACTATAACTACAGGACAGCAGGAACAACCATCTCAGGTGAACATTTCTAATTTGCATTCTGAGGATTTAATTAAACAGATGGAGAGTTTGCAGCTAAGGCCTGAACTCCAAGAAACAAAATTACAATTAACAAAATTGGAGGGAAAATATGACACATCCAAAAAGACAGCTGCTGACAACCTCCGGGAAATAAAAAGATTGGAAAAATGGTTGAGGCTTTGCAAAAAGATCTTTCCCTGGAAAAGCCTCTGAACGAAATAACTGATATTCTTTGGTGCAACATCATTGAATTAATAAGAGGTATTTGGCCCTCCATTCAACCTATTTTTGAGCAAAATGAGTTAGTCAAGATAGCACAAGAAGAAATAAATAGAACCAGACATGAATTAAGAGGCAGGTCTGAGCAGGCCCAGCAGCTCATTAAATTTTTGAATTCCAGAAAAAAACAACAGCTTGCATTGTTAGGAATTGATGACAGGACAGGTGCAGTTTTGGAAGCAAAGAGAGTTTTCACCAAGAGGACTTTCATGCAAAATCTAGAAAGAAAGTGTACTGACATTTTGGTTGATATCAACGTTTTCAGAGAGAAGTTTCAAGCTTTGCTGGACAGTGAATTGCCAAGTCCCGTGCTCACAGAGGATCAAATAGTAGACTTGGAAACCTATGAGAAAAGAATAAAAGCTCATGCTAAAAATACAGCTATAGGTTCTACTAGCTCATCAGACCCTGCATTACCAACTGGGAAAAGTATTTATGAAAAAGTGAGGAATCTATTTCATCTGGAGCATGAAATAAAGTATCTGTTCCGAACGAGCCCACTTTTTCCCACTATTGGAAAGCGAGATGAAACTTTAAAGGAAACTCGGAAGAACAATGATACCACAGATGATCGGTGGTGGAAGGAAATCTTTGGAAGTTTTGTAAAAGAAGTTGTTTTTGGGGATGAGATTTATCTTTACTATCGAGAGAAATGGTAAAAAACAGAAATGCAGATGAAAGAGTATCAGATGAAAGGTCAAAGAGTATCCGTGAGAAGAAAGAGTATGCAACAAGTCAAAGGAATACGCAAAGGACAGCACAGAGCCCTATTTTGAGCACTTATCCTTAGCACGTCCATGAAGAAAGGAACAGCACAACAGCCGTTATTCATTATTCTATTTACGAGACCATGTGTCTCTTGTTTGTTTGTAAATATGCTTTAAATCAACCTGAATTATTGGCTATGATAGAGTAAGATTGTTAGGATTATTTTTGTATATATAAGCCTTCAAAGAGAGTTTTGAGGGGTGGATTCTATTACTCTGCTGTAACATTGAGGTTTTCGGAATAAAAAGCTTTTGGAAAAATTTACTTGTGGCTTACTGGATGACGTTTTGAAGCACTGGACTTGTTGCAGGATTCATGTGTTGGACTCCAGTTCAATAAGTTTTCCAACCCTTTGTACGAAATTTTATATTAGTTTATAATACCATCATAATATTTCCCCAGATCATTACATAAAGGATTGAAATAGAATTTTCTTAATTGTACTTTCTGTTTTCAAATGTGATTGTTCTTAATGTTTTCTTCTAAATTAGCTATAAGCATGAATTCTTAAATGCTCTGCTTTGCTAATTTAAGCACTGTTGATTGCTATAATAAAGAATCCTTTATTGCTCTTTGTTTGTATTCAATTCACTTCTTTCCTTTGAACACGGTGAAAGATTCTTAGTTGCCTTTGATCCCTTCAAGATCATCCCACCCACTTTAAATTTTAAGGATTGTTCTACATCTGCTTCTCTGCCCATGTAATACCATCTTGTGTGTACAATATTAATCCAGTAAAGCCATTCCTTCGACTCCATAGCCCAATGGTTTGAAATAATCAATCGTACCCTTAGTTGGCGGATTCCACCATTCAAATTGAAACAAAACTCTTGGACTTATAACTAGCCTAAAATTTTCTAAGAATAAAGTTAAATCATAAAAAGAGAGCCCTCTCTGGATACAGATTGGCTAGATTTTGTATCCGAAGGTTGGTTTGTGGTTACCTCGGGTATACTTTCCTTTTCCACAACTTCAAGGAAAACCTGAGTGATAACATAGTGGCGACCATAATGGGGACCTGAACAATTTTATTTTTATTATTGCTTATTTTATAAACTATAGACAGAGCCTGAAGTTAGCCAGGTAGCCTTTGAAATTGCTTTTGCTCTGCAATTGCAAAAGTAAATAAATGCTGCTTCAGTCTATCTTTGTTTAGTTTATGACCTAAGCTTTCATTTCAAACATTTCATCAGTTCTCTAGTTTAATAAGTCTTTAAGAAAGTTTAAATATCATATCTAAACTCTTAAAGAAATCATAGAAGTTGTTTTGAAAATTCACAAAAAAAATTGATCATAAAATACTCAAAATTTGGTTTCCTGAAGAACTAACTTTTTCTTCAGAATTGTTTTACAGGTTTAGATCTGATCTATGATGGAGGATAGTGATCAGACACACAAAGGTTAAAATCATCCACCTGGCGACTCCAAAATCAATTTCACTACTAAGACTCCATTGGAGGAATGAACCTAGAAGAACAATATGGAAAGATCAGGCTTTCAACTTGGATTTTTGTCCAAGACATTATTTTCTTTCTAAATTCATAGAGTTTTCCAATGTATATTGTATTTTAGAGAAGATCTTAGAGTATTTTTTAATTTATCTCTTTTGAAAATTGTAAATATAAAATCGCCATGCACATTTGAGCATCATTCTTCTGACTCTTTTGATATAATTTTCCAATCAAGACACTATTGATCAGAGATCTAGAGCTTCAAGTTTCAAAGCAATTCCACAACCAAATAATCCATATTCCAAAGCATTAATAGTGATACTGGATGACAGGGTTTGTGGAAAATATTTCATTTGATGAAATTTTAAATGAATTCATGGATGAGTTATCAAAACTTCAGTTTGATGAGGATTTTCTAAGAGCTTCCTTTCTTCTTTTTAAATCAAGAAAATGTTCTCCTCAAGTTAAAAAATAGCTTCTTGATATAATTTGCGAAAATTATGAAAATGAAATCAAACTTTTGCATTCTCAAATTCAGTCATACAATTTCCGAAATCCTAAAGAATTCTTTGAGAATCTTCCTTCTCCAAAGCAAGAGGAAATTGTACTATATTTTGACCTGCATATTGAGGATGATTATTCTTTCAAATTCAAGACTGAAGAAATAAGTTTATGGTCTAATATTCATAATTCAATTGAACAATTAGTCATTGAAGGCCTAGAAGTAAATAACATACATCATGCTTTTATTGATCCTATATCGGATTATATGGAGAATCTTTTGAGCCTAAATTTGCAAACATGTTTTCTATAAGGATCAAATACATCAAAGTGACTTTTATCATATCATTTATTATAAAGGCACATGATCATAACCTACTTCCAATTTTGATCACAAGCAATCAAATTGCTTATTACTTCTGACTACTTGATTGGCTTCATTGGCATTTTTGTATTACTTTGATTCAATAAGATTTTAGTAGATTAGAATAGGTAAATGAGTGCCAATAAGCTCGAAATTTTGAGCATTTGAGCAATTTTTTAGTGTTTCAATTTTTCGGCTAGTTTTCATTAAGTTGGTTTAAATTTTTTGTGTGTATTTTAGATCGATTTAGGGTTGCAGAAAAATGACTATATTCAATTCAAGATTTTCAACCACAACAAATGCATGTTTGGGATTGGAATAAGGCAGAAGATTTCTAACTAGGAAACAAATTTTTAGGTTTTGAGTGGATAGTAACTTACTGGAGTTGAAGCCCGAAGTGAAGGCCCTAAGCTTCAAAAGTTTCACTATCATATGTACAATAAAGCTACCAGAACAAGGAGATTACATAGTTCAGTTTGAAGACATGTTGAGGCATCTGACCTGCTGTTCTTGTCTTTCCACAAGGAAAAGCCATCCCCACGTGGAGCCAATGTTAGACTCCTATACCAATAGGTGTCATTTTTCATGATTGTCTTGATTGAACTATGGAATATGTTCAAACCTTTTCTTGAGCAAAGGTGTTCCATATTCTTGAAAACCAAAAAATCAAAAAAGTAAAAAAATGTAAAGAGGGTATACCCTAAAAGAAAAATCAAAGGGTAAGAAAAATAAAAATGAATTAAAAGAAAAGTAAGACACAAGCAAAAAATAGACCAAGGAAAGTGTGCAAGTCCAAATGCCACTACTATTTCATTTTTTGTAAATAAGTAATTGTGTGCAGCTTGTTAAACTTTGCCACAATTTATGAAAAGTCAAACTGTATAAACTTGACTTATTTATATTTCAATTTCATATTGTAGAATAGAGAATAAATATCTGACCAAACAGTTTAATCTTGGCAGATAAGTAGATAGGTAGAGTTAATAAAAGGTGCTCAACAGCTTAATCTGAGCCCTTGGATGTAATAAGGGTAAAATTAGATAGATTCATCATGTAAAAAGAAAATATTGATCGGGGGTTTGCAAGTCTAAATGCACCTACAATAAAGAAAGAAAAATAAGTAGTGTTAAGTGAATGGGGTAGGTAGATGGTCTTTGCCGTGGGTAGGAGGTTGCGGTGGTCTTGCAAAGTGTTGATTTAATCATTTGCTTTCATCACAGTACTAAGCCGGGAAATACGGTGGAAAATCCTGCACAATGACAAGGTCAAATCATTAACCTCCCTCATCATTTTCCCCCTTAAAAGTTTTACTAATTTCCCCCAAAAGTACTAAGGTGTTTGGAGATCAAAAGGGCTCAAGGCATTTCCTTGACTTCTGGAGGGACCGGACCCTCGGCCTAATGAGCAAAAAGACCTAAGCACTTGAGATAATTCATCATTGTTATCTTCCATCTTTAACTTTTTCCTAAGAAAAATCCTGTTTTACTTAGGAAATTGATGCAAAATTCCATAAAAATTCCTCAAAATGACTTGTTATTCTAAGTTTAAGTGTTGAAGATAAAATGTTGCAATTTACTTCACAAGTTATCACTTTCTTAGATATACAAGGATGTTTTGATTTTTCCTTGTCCTTTGCCATATTAACCTTTAATTCTACTATCTTAAATCCCTAGTGAAATCCCTTTTCCTAAGTATATAACTCCCTTTTTTATAAATATCCCCAAAACCCATTTATTATAATGTTTACCAAAGTATATATTGCCGCACATTGAAAATAAACACCCCGCTTTATAAGCCCTTTGGTTTAAACTATAGCCTTATACATAAATTCCGCCCCTATGATGAATTAATTAAATTAATTCATTCATCATATAATACTATAAGTATGTTTAATACCAAAACATATTAATAAACTTTGTAAAAGTCTATGCCACCGTGGTCCGTCCACGTGGCATTCCACCTGGCCAAATTCCATCGCAATCCATTTCATAATATTCATGGGGTTAATTAAACATTTGGACTAATTAACAACCATTTCCGCCTATTAACTTTTCCCCGGGGTGATTAGATTACGCATTAAAACCTTTTTAAACCCCGACGGGCCCACCTTTGAAATCGCACAAGTTCCCCTCCCTTTCAGCCGTTGGATCATCCGTTCGTTGATCAACGGTGATCGTTAATCCCGCTGCCCATCCCTTGCCAGCATGTTAACCAGCGGGGGATGGGCAGTTTTTGAAAAGTCAGCATTCCACGTGGCAAGCGTCCTGTGGAATCGCTGCCCTCGTAACTTTTACCGCCCTCGTCCATAAGCGGTGCGGGCTCACCGCTTACCACTTACCGCATACCGCCGGCCCCACTGCCCTACGTCACCCCGTACGTCAATGACGTCATCACCTCGAAAAAAACAAAAACCCTTTTGACTTGTAAATAAGCCATTTTTCGTGTTTTTCGGTTGTTTTAGTTTAGTAACGTGAGAGCTCACATTGCCAATTTTCAAATTGTACCAAATACACCAATTTACTCAGGAATACCTTGCTTAGTGTTGAAAGAATTGAAAGAGCATCCCATATTCCTCAAATACTGTTAAAGACAGTTCCATCTAAAAACAATTATTTGTCATTGTGCTTAAGTAGCAGAATCAAACAATTTCTTTAGTTTTCACGAAAAAATGGTTAAAAAATCATCGTGAGTCCTCTGAATTCTGCTTTGTGAAATTACCCCAAAACCTGCAAATTGTTCCAATTTCCTCTTTTGTCAGATATCCCGTCCGGTCTGCAAGAAAAAAACTAAAACCTCCATTTTGAATCCACAAGAACCAAAATGGAGGCCCCGACAGCTCTAAATATCACTCCATTGAATGCTCCTCACCGAGATTTTGACTATTTACCTCTGATAGATGAAGATTTCCAAATACAAGACCTGTATTTTGATGAAAGTCCCCGTTTGAGCTTCTGTCGCTGCAAAGACGAACACTCAAAGGGGCAAGATCTTATAGGGTTGTGGGAATCCAATCTCCCAAGGTATTTTATTCCTACAGTCCACCTCAAAGTGTTCATTCACATCATCTGACCTCCTTCCGCACAAGAGGCTGTATTCTATATGATCAAAGTGTTTTGTTCCCTATCACACCTCAGGCTATCAATGCCATGTTACAATTTGAGCCAGAACAAGAATTAGCACCTTTATCCATGGAAGGGTTGATTGAGAAAGCCAGACTGTTAACTCCAGAGAAATTAAAAGCAATGTGTCAGTATTTCATGTTACCTGAGCATCAGCCAAAAGGGACTCCCCCCTATGGTTTTTACTTTTTTTAATACATTGGGAAGGCTTATTGTGAATGTAATATCTTTTGTTTTAGGATTCAATACCAGTGAGTATGTAGATGAGATAAGTCTGGCTTTGCTATCCATCTTTACCCCGGGGCAGCCTCCTGAGATTAAGTATGATTATGCTTCCTTCATTGTCAACAAAATCCATGATCAATTTTTAAGGCTAGATACTGAAAAGGTTTTTAAGTCCTCCTCAGTTATCTATCATCTCATGATTTTTTATGAGTCAGACAGATTCCCTTTCCCTGTTCAGAAACTTGATGCTAAAGGTAATCGCAGGTCTGTCATTTTTTGGTCCCCCATCATTCATCTTTCCTCTGATTCTCCCTACTCCTATTCGGAATTCCATTGATTTGTTGCACATCTGCTACAACTTTGTTAACAGGAGTTTCTGCCCCCAGGCTTAGTACCGAAATTAGAAAGACCTTGCAATTGTCTAAGGGTTATAAAATTGGAGATTGGTACTTGTACCAAAACCATACAGTCATCAGGATTTATGGATGTGAATTACGTCCATTCAAGTTACCCGAGATATGTACCAATGAGAATTTTTGCGTTGGAATACTTTAGACAGATGAATAACTCAGATGTAATCCATTTCTGCAATGTAAAGAAGAAAGCCCAGTTAAGAATCAAAAGCCAATTAGGGCCTTTCATCTGTAATTCTAGAGAAGCTGAGAGAGAAGCAGAAAATCTATTACAAAGGAAGTTCCAGACATCTTTCCGTTGGGTCCCTTATGACCCCTTTGGTTTCATTTGTGAAAAAAGGTTAAAAAATAAGTCATCTCCTTATGTACATCATAGGATTCCTGACATAGAACAGTATGAAAATCAAGATGAATGGGTTAAAGGAACACTTGTTGAAGAGGAAAGTGGAGCTGACAAATTGAATAAACTTATGAAAGATGTTGAGAAGAATTTTGACCTAGAAACATATGATCAAATGCAGGTACCCTACATTGGCACATCTTCAGCAGCCACTCTACAGCAAGCATTACAGGAAGACAGTCAATCGATGCTTGACGAGAACACGAAAGGAAAAAAACACATGTTCGGAGTTATTGAAACTAGTGCCGCGAGAAAAACCACAGAGTTCCAAAGTACCAGAATCATCTCAGGCTTCTCCCACACCAGCAATACACATCCAAGTTCCAGAAATGCAAACTCCACTAAATGTAGAAATAGGGAAGAAAAGGCTGGCTCCAAATACTACTCCTTCAAAAGGAGCCTCACAGGTTTATCAAACTAAGAAACACAAATCAGATCCACCTCCAGATGTAGAAATTATAGATGAAGTATTCGATGATGGTAGAGAAGATAGTCAGCAAACAGGCACAGCAAGTGAAACAACCATGAGCCAGAAAGGGAAAGCCTTGCAAAAACAACTAAGCACTGAAGTATCTTCTTTCAGACCGCCAAAGACAGATACTGGAGACGTTAAAAGAACCTTCATTGATATCAAAACAAAGAATGATCCATTGAAAAGGAAGGTATACGATCAGTATATGAAGATGGCTCCTCATAATCAGCAAAGGCTGATGTCTGCATTTGATCTTTCACAAGGTAAAATGCGAATGAGCCACTTTAAAGCAAAGGTGCCAAAGCCAACCAGTGGCAAGTTACATCAGAACAAATTTTGAAGTTTTAGCAAAAGATATCCATCCCCTGGATCAGATAGAGCTTCATAGACAAACATGGGAAATGGTTTATTCTACTCTCACCAACAAAGCTATGGCAGCTTTAACGCTGCAAGATTCCTTGAATAATACTACTGCACAATTGAAGATTGAGAGGGCTCCTCACAGGCCAAGGACAATAGAATAAAGTCGTTAGAAGAGATCATCATTGGTTTGGGTCACAGTCCCAAAGACATTAAAGGTATTGAGGCATTGGTAAAAAAGAAAGAGGATGATATAGCTGGACTCAGAAAACAGCTGAAACTACCAGCCTCGAGGCACCCTCAGACACAGGAAGTTATAAAAGGAAATTCACAAGAAGAAATGATGGAGGCGCTCTTGAATTTGACGGAGGCGACTAAATGAAATAGAAAGGTTGGAAAAAGCATTGCGAGAGCAGAGAAAATATCAAAGCGAGACTTCAACTTAATTACTACAGCTACGGGACGACGGGAACAACCATCTCGGGTGAACATTTCTAATTTGCATTCAAGGATTTAATTAAACGAGATCGGAAGTTGCAGGCTAAGGTCACGAGAACTCCAAAAACAAAATTACACATTTGCTAAAATTGGAGGAAATATGACATCCAAAAGAAATGTTACGACAACCTCGGGAAATAAAAAGATTGGAAAAATTCGTTGAGGCTTTGCAAAAAGATCTTTCACTGGAAAATCCTCTGAACGAAATAAGTGATATTCTTTGGTGCAACATCATTGAATTAATAAGAGGGATTTGGCCCTCCATTCAAGCTATTTTTGAGCAAAATGAGTTAGTCAAGATAGCACAAGAAGAAATAAATAAAACTAGACATGAATTAAGAGGCAAGCCGGAGCAGGCCCAGCAGCTCATTCAATTTTTGAATTCCAGAACAAAACAACAGCTTGCATTGTTAGGAATTGATGACAAAACAGGTGTAGTTTTGGAAGCAAAGAGAGTTTTCACCAAGAGGACTTTCATGCAAAATCTAGAAAGAAAGTGTACTGACATTTTGGTTGATATCAACGTTTTCAGAGAGAAGTTTCAAGCTTTGCTGGACAGTGAATTGCCAAGTCCCATGCTCACAGAGGATCAAATATTAGACTTGGAAACCTATGAGAAAAGAATAAAAGCTCATGCTAAAAATACAGCTATAGGTTCTACTAGCTCATCAGAACCTGCATTACCAACCGGGAAAAGTATTTATGAAAAAGTGAGGAATCTATTTCATCTGGAGCATGAACTAAAGTATCTATTTCCGAACGAGCCCACTTTTTATAAACTTAGTGAAGCAGATGAAACTTTAAGGAAACTCAGAAGAACAATGATACCAGATGATCAGTGGTGGAAGGAAATGCTGGAAGTTTTGTAAAAGTTGTTTTCAGGATGATATTTTATCTTTACTATCAAGTAAATGGTAAAAACAGAAAAGCAGATGAAAGAGTATCAGATGAAAGGTTAAAGAGTATCCGTGAGAAGAAAGAGTATTCGATAAGTCAAAGAAATACGCAAAAGGACAGCACAGATTCCTATTTTAAGCACTTATCTTTAGCACGTCCATGAAGAAAGGAACAGCACGTCAGCCGTTACCCATTATTCTATTTACGAGACCATGTGTCTCTTGTTGTTTGTAAATATGCTTTAAGTCAGCCTGGATTATTGGCTAGGATAGCGTAAGATTGTTAGGATTATTTTGTGTATAAATAAACCCTCAAAGAGAGTGTTGAGGGTGGATTCTATTACTCTGCTGTAACACTGAGATTTTCGGAATAAAAGCTTTGGAGAAATTTACTTGTGGCTTACTGGATGACGATTTGAAGCACTAGACTTATTGCAGGATTCATGTGTTGGACTACAGTTCAATAAGTGTTTCTACCCTTTGTCTGAAATTTTATATTAGTTTATAATACCATCATATCCATTTCTGAATAATTTACATAAAGGATTAAAA
Source organism: Pinus albicaulis (assembly GCA_034641835.2). NCBI lineage: Eukaryota > Viridiplantae > Streptophyta > Pinopsida > Pinales > Pinaceae > Pinus > Pinus albicaulis. Next base: position 1,008,168,249 of record CM076584.1, read on the forward strand.
CAGAATTTGCTTAATAAGTAGCTATAAGCATGAATTCTTAAATGCTCCTGCTTTGCTAATTTAAACATTGTTGATTACTATAATAAAGAATCCTTCATTGCTCTTTGTTTGTAGTCATTTCATTTCTTTCTTCTGAACATGGTGAAAGATTCTTAGCTGCCTTTCATCCCTTCAAGATCATCCCACCCACTTTAAATTTTAAGGATTGTTCTCTGTCTAGCTATCTTGCCCTGTAATACCATCTTGTGCATAGAATAGAAATCCAGTAAAGCCATCCTTTGACTCCATAGCCCAATGGACTGAAAGCTCTTAGCCTTGCCCTTAGT